>CALYLW010000840.1:328414-593916 GCA_944989445.1 Ampullaceana balthica
AACTCCAATCTCAAACCTCCGTTGTCTCGCGGCCACACCTGTTCACGGAGAGACTAAGGGAGTAAACCCTAACAGAAAATCAGGAGACGGAGTCCCTTAGGCAGTTTTATTGCGATGCGCTATATCTCTGGCAACTCCTGCTATGCAGATGGCACCTTGTTGTATCAGCTAAGCTGTTCCCCTGGAATCACCATCTGTGTGGAGAGAGAGGGCCTGCTGCCTGGGCAACAGCTGGTCTTTCTAAAGCTCTGCCTAGGCTATCGTAGCCTCCTGTTTTTTTTGTTTTTTTTTGTTTTTTTTCCCTTCTCTACCTCCTCGACCCAATCCTGGAGAGGTCACTCCAGCTTCGCCGCAAGGCGTAGACACAACACGTGGAGCGGCAGTTACCGGTTATAAGCCATTGCTCAATTGGCGTAGAGCTAGGCGCCAGGGGTCGTTCCAGACGGTGGGAGAGATCGCCATGTCTCACTGAGCATCTACCGCCCGCCTTAAGCTGGGCAGCCCCCAGCCAGTAAGGTGATGTTCCGTCATGGCTCGCCTGCCCCATTGGGTGCATGGGGCTCAGAGTGATCAACTCAACAAGCAAGCCATAAACCCAAGCACCAACTGAAAAAATAAGAAAGAAGTTACCAGCACTTCGTTTAGCAAGCTGGAATGTCAGAACCCTCTGCACTGGTTTTAACTCTGACCCCTCATGTGCGGAAGATATAAGGAAGACAGCGGTCATTGACAGGGAACTTTCCCGTCTCGGCATCGACATTGCATGTCTACAGGAGACGCGGCTGGCTGAAAACGGCAAAGTGGTTGAGGCCAACTACACATTTGTCTGGCAAGGACTACCATCAGACAGACCAAGGCAGCATAGCGTTGGTTTTGCCATAAAAAACTCTCTTATGTCATACGTTGAACTGGCGGCACTTGGCACTGAGAGGATACTCGGCATTAAACTTTCAACATCATCTGGCGCAGCCCATATCCTCAGCCTGTATGCACCAACTCTCTGCTCCGAAGAAGAGTTAAAAGACAACTTCTATGAGGCTCTAGACTCCGCAGTAGCAAATATTCCCACATATGAGAGTCTATACCTCCTCGGTGACTTCAACGCCAGGGTAGGTGCAGATCACAAAGCCTGGTCCACCAGCATCGGCTTACATGGCATTGGTAAAATTAATAACAACGGCCAGCGGCTGCTCGAGCTATGCAGTACTCACAATCTGTGTGTAACTAACACATTCTTCAAATGCAAGGACATCCACAAAGTGTCTTGGAGACATCCCCGCTCCAAGCACTGGCACCAGCTTGATCTGGTTCTCACCAGGCGATCTGATCTGGCCAGTGTGCTCCAAACACGCAGTTACCACAGTGCCGACTGTGACACAGACCACTCTTTGGTCGCAAGCAGAATCAAATTAATACCAAAGAAATTGTGTCACTCAAAGAGCAAGGGTAAAACTCGCATCAACACGCAGAATATCAACTGCCCTGAGATAAGTGATCAACTTAACACCAAGCTTGAGCAAGCTCTTAAAGCCAACACCTCGCAGAAAGAAATCCCCAATCCGCATGATGCTATAGGGACAGAACAAATCGATGCGAATTGGCTCCATATTCGAGACACTATTTACAACACCTCTCTTGCCGTCCTCGGGAGGAAGGAAAGAAAAAATGCAGATTGGTTTGAGGCCCACTGGGTTACAATGAATCCCGTGACGGAGACAAAAAGAAAAGCTCTACTGGCCTACAAAGCTTCCCCAGGACCTGACACCCTGAAATGTCTCAGAAGTGCCAGAAACACAGCCCGGAAGACTGCACGTTTTTGCGCTAACACTTATTGGGTGGAATTATGCAAAAGCATTCAATCTGCTGCTGATCAGGGAGATATAAAACAAATGTACGAAGGCATAAAAAAGGCCACTGGGCCCACAACTTCAAAGTCAGCTCCAATCAAGACAAAATCAGGTGAGATGATCACAGAACGAGACAAGCAGATGCGGCGCTGGACTGAGCACTATCTAGAACTCTATGCGACACAGAATGTAGTATCTGACTCTGCCATAGAAAGAATACCAGATCTACCAGTTCTAGATCAGCTTGATGCTCCACCGTCAATAGAGGAGCTTGGTAGGGCTATCGATCATCTGAGAAATGGGAAGGCCCCAGGCAACGATGGCATTCCTGCAGAAGTCCTTAAGCACGGCCAGCCAGCACTACTGAAGCCTCTGCACGAACTCATATGCGATTGCTGGGAACGCGGTCACATCCCACAGGACATGCGTGACGCCAAAATAGTTACGCTTTATAAGAACAAAGGAGATCGCAGCGATTGCAATAACTATCGTGGTATCTCCTTACTGAGTATTGTGGGAAAGGCTTTTGCCAGAGTGATCCTTGCACGCCTGCAAATTCTGGCGCAAAATGTCTACCCAGAATCACAATGCGGTTTTCGGGCTGGCCGGTCAACAATGGACATGATCTTCTCACTCCGTCAGCTACAAGAGAAATGTCGGGAGCAACAGAAAGCCCTCTTTGTTGCCTTCATAGATCTAACAAAGGCATTTGACCTGGTCAGCCGCGAGGGTCTGCTACGTATATTGGAAAAAATAGGATGCCCGCCGCGGCTTCTCTCCATCATCGAGTCCTTCCACACCAATATGCACAGCACAGTGCTCTTCGATGGTGCCACCTCAGAACCCTTCCCAGTCTGTAGCGGAGTCAAACAGGGCTGTGTACTGGCTCCAACACTCTTCGGTATCTTTTTCTCGATGCTACTGCGTCATGCATTCGAGGACTGTTTCGAGGGTGTAAACATCCATACCAGGGCGGATGGAAATCTGTACAACATCAGCCGTCTCCGTGCAAAGAGAAAAGTGGAAAATGTTTTAATTAGAGAGCTGCTCTTCGCGGATGACGCAGCCCTTACCTCACATTCAGAGATAGGTCTCCAACTTTTGGTCGACAAGTTCTCAGAGGCATGCAAAGATTTTGGTCTAACGATAAGCCTAAAAAAGACCAACATTATGAGACAAGGAACTGACTGCTTCCCAGCAATCTCCATTGAGGGAAACACCTTGGATGTCGTCGATGATTTTACCTACCTTGGCAGTAACATCACAAGCACACTCTCCCTGGAAAAGGAAATTGAAACCAGAATCGGCAAGGCTTCATCATTAATGGCTAGGCTGAATAAAAGAGTGTGGAACAATGCACAGCTCACTGCTAGGACAAAAATCACTGTGTACCAGGCCTGCGTGCTCAGCACACTCCTCTATGGCAGCGAGTGCTGGACGACCTATGCCAAACAAACAAAGCAACTCAACAGCTTCCACTTACGATGCTTGCGCAGGATTCTGCACATCAAGTGGCAGGACAAGATAACGAATGTCGAGGTACTCAGAAGGAGTCATATGCTGAGCATGCACTCAATCCTGAGTGAGAGGCGCCTGCGGTGGCTGGGACATGTCCGCAGGATGAACTCGGAGCGCATTCCAAGAGCCCTGCTTTACGGTGAGCTGGCAACTGGTATGCGGAAGAGAGGACGCCCCTGCTTGCGCTTCAAGGATGTCTGCAAGAAAGACATGAGTCTGGCGCAGATAGACCATAAAACGTGGGAAACCATTGCTGAGGAACGCACCTCCTGGCGGGCTAAAGTACGCGAGGGCATCCAAGTCGCGGAAGCTTCCCTTACAGTCAAGAGCGAGGAGAAAAGGGCCAGGAGAAAGGGGAAGGGGGGCAGAGGAGCAGGAGGAAACGCCATCATCCCATGAGGATGGACGGATGCCATAAAAAACAATAAAGCAGGCTGACCAGACAGACTGACCGGATCTTCGGAATGACCTTTTTAGCCTGAGCCGTCCACTGATGGTGTGTGCTTCGTGCGTAACCAAAGCCGTTATGTCCGAAAAGGATAAACATTTTGTCCGACATTACAGCTCTTAGTACCCATATTATAGCTAAGGATTGCCTCATGGGTTGTGTTAATACCATCTCGCTTTGTGGTATATCAAAGATAAGTCTGGCTGTCTTGGTCTGATTAGCTAGTGAATAAAGTTTGGTCTTTTGTCAAGGACTGTATTGTCTGCCTTCTGCCTTCTGTTTAAAACTAGGCCTGTATTCTGTTTAAATCTAGGTATGTCTTCTGTTTTTAATCTAGGTCTGTCTTCTGTTTTAAGCCAGGTCTGTCTTCTGTTTAAAGAAAGGTCTGTCTTCTGTTTAAAGCTAGGTCTGTCTTCTGTTTAAAGCTAGGTCTGTCTTCTGTTTAAAGCTAGGTCTGTCTTCTGTTTAAAGCTAGGTCTGTCTTCTGTTTAAAGCTAAGTTTGTCTTCTGTTAAAAGCTAGGCATGTCTTATGTTTAAAGCTAAGTCTGTCTTATGTTTAAAGCTAAGTCTGTCTCTGTTAAAAGCCAGGCCTGTCTTATGTATCGCTTTAAAGTCTAGGTCTGTCTTCTGTTTAAAGCTAGGTCTGTCTTCTTTTAAACGTTATCTATTGTGTAGATTAATAATTTGTTTCCTTTATATAAAGTTATCAAGGAAAGAAATGACCACACGAGTACCTTTTATGGAGTAACAGGTAATTTTGACAACAAGTTGCTATTCTGTCAGCCTTTCATTAAATATGTTGTAGGATCTAGAAGTTCTAGTCCTCTAATGTTCATAAGAATTTTAAAGTTTTTTTTGTTGTTGTACTTGTGTGCCCCCCCATCCCAGACCCCCAGACCCCTCACCCGATTGCAGATCCTTGTCAATAGCTCATGTTTAACACGTGCAATAAAAGCCTAACCGTATTCAAACCCTCTAGCAGATTACTATTAATCTTCACTCAAGTTCATCCTTCTCTCAGACTTCAACATAACTTCAATCTTCACTCAAGTTCATCCTTCTCTCAGACTTCAACATAACTTCAATCTTCACTCAAGTTCATCCTTCTCTCAGACTTCAACATAACTTCAATTTTCACTCAAGTTCATCCTTCTCTCAGACTTCAACATAACTTCAATCTTCACTCAAGTTCATCCTTCTCTCAGACTTCAACATAACTTCAATCTTCACTCAAGTTCATCCTTCTCTCAGACTTCAACATAACTTCAATCTTCACTCAAGTTCATCCTTCTCTCAGACTTCAACATAACTTCAATCTTCACTCAAGTTCATCCTTCTCTCAGACTTCAACATAACTTCAATCTTCACTCAAGTTCATCCTTCTCTCAGACTTCAACATAACTTCAATCTTCACTCAAGTTCATCCTTCTCTCAGACTTCAACATAACTTCAATCTTCACTCAAGTTCATCCTTCTCTCAGACTTCAACATAACTTTAATCTTCACTCAAGTTCATCCTTCTCTCAGACTTCAACATAACTTCAATCTTCACTCAAGTTCATCCTTCTCTCAGACTTCAACATAACTTCAATCTTCACTCAAGTTCATCCTTCTCTCAGACTTCAACATAAGTTCAATCTTCACTCAAGTTCATCCTTCTCTCAGACTTCAACATAACTTCAATCTTCACTCAAGTTCATCCTTCTCTCAGACTTCAACATAACTTCAATCTTCACTCAAGTTCATCCTTCTCTCAGACTTCAACATAACTTCAATCTTCACTCAAGTTCATCCTTCTCTCAGACTTCAACATAACTTTAATCTTCACTCAAGTTCATCCTTCTCTCAGACTTCAACATAACTTCAATCTTCACTCAAGTTCATCCTTCTCTCAGACTTCAACATAACTTCAATCTTCACTCAAGTTCATCCTTCTCTCAGACTTCAACATAACTTCAATCTTCACTCAAGTTCGTCCTTCTCTCAGACTTCAACATAACTTCAATCTTCACTCAAGTTCATCCTTCTCTCAGACTTCAACATAACTTCAATCTTCACTCAAGTTCATCCTTCTCTCAGACTTCAACATAACTTCAATCTTCACTCAAGTTCATCCTTCTCTCAGACTTCAACATAACTTCAATCTTCACTCAAGTTCATCCTTCTCTCAGACTTCAACATAACTTCAATCTTCACTCAAGTTCATCCTTCTCTCAGACTTCAACATAACTTCAATCTTCACTCAAGTTCATCCTTCTCTCAGACTTCAACATAACTTCAATCTTCACTCAAGTTCATCCTTCTCTCAGACTTCGACATAACTTCAATCTTCACTCAAGTTCATCCTTCTCTCAGACTTCAACATAACTTCAATCTTCACTCAAGTTCATCCTTCTCTCAGACTTCAACATAACTTCAATCTACTCTCAAGTTCATCCTTCTCTCAGACTTCGACATAACTTCAATCTTCACTCAAGTTCATCCTTCTCTCAGACTTCGACATAACTTCAATCTTCACTCAAGTTCATCCTTCTCTCAGACTTCGACATAACTTCAATCTTCACTCAAGTTCATCCTTCTCTCAGACTTCAACATAACTTCAATCTTCACTCAAGTTCATCCTTCTCTCAGACTTCAACATAACTTCAATCTTCACTCAAGTTCATCCTTCTCTCAGACTTCAACATAACTTCAATCTTCACTCAAGTTCATCCTTCTCTCAGACTTCAACATAACTTCAATCTTCACTCAAGTTCATCCTTCTCTCAGACTTCAACATAACTTCAATCTACTTTCAACGAACTATCAAGCCGTAAAACTAGAATCAAGCGTCTGTCCCCCCTCCCCCTCGATAGCAATTTTAACGTCATGTTAAATCTTTTAAAGAAATAACTGGACTAACCTCGCCAAACAACAGCATAGCGGGCAGTGCGGTCCTTCTCTCAGCCTCGCTTACCATAATCACTATGGACTTAACAGCCCCGAAATCTGACCATTTGACCAAATAACCTTCCTAGCCCCGGCTGAAATATTTCAGTCTCAGACCCCAACCATCGTTTCCCCTCTCCCCTCCCCGCATCCCATCGTAACGGGGAAAAAAAGGATATAAAAAATATAACCATTAAAAAAAATGAAAATAATTCTAGTTTCGCCCAAAGTTTATTGGCTTAGCGTCCCATCGGGATCGGGTGGCGTTTACTGTGAAAATCGATTTTTGGCCCGGGGTTCAATTATTTGTCGGTTTGCTGAGATAAATAATCGCGGGCGGATTCCAAGACATCGAGAGGGACTAGACTTAAACGGGCGATACCAGCGACGATCTCTCGGATCACATTCGCCCACCGCGCGGCTAATGGTGGAAATGGCCCATTTGTTAACTCGCAGGATTTCAATTTTCCCGGCTTGTGTCCAGGAGTGGCCGCGCTGGTTAAGTGCGGACAATGGTGGGATCATGGATTACTTTGTCCGGGCAGAGAGGCTGTCACTGTGTCTTGACGAACGGAGCTGTAACTGTGTCTGTGTGGAGGGGATGTAACTGTGTATGGACTGAAAGGGATGTAACTGTGTCTAGATGAAGGGGCTGTCACTGTGTCTGGATGGGGGGGGGGCTGTAAATGTGTCTGGATTGAGGGGCTGTAACTGTGTCTGGACTGGAGGGCACTGGAGGGGATGTAACTGTCTAGATGGACGGGGCTGTAACTGTGTCTGGACGAATGGGATGTAACTGTGTCTGGATGGACGGGGCTGTAACTGTGTCTGGACGGAGGGGATGTAACTGTGTCTCGGCTGGAGGGAATGCAACTGTGTCTGGATGGAGGGGGTTTAACTGTGTCTGGATGAAGGGGGTGTAACTGTGTCCGGATGAAGGGGGGTTGTAACTGTGTCCGGACTTAAAGGGCTGTAACTGTATCTGAAGGTGATGTAACAGTGTATGGATGGACGGGGCTGTAACTGTGTCTTGGCAGAGGGGGCTGTAACTGTGTCATGTAGTTTAAAACTAAGGGCACAGTTCAGTGTATCAGTGTGTGTCTTGCTTTCAATCTCCCCCAACAAGGTAACGTGTTCAGTTTTACTCCGTGAGACAGAAGGGGAATTTTTGACTCAATCATTCTCAACAGCGATTAATAAAATGACAAGAAGCTATCTAGATTCATGGTCACGCCGCTGTTTTCAATACAGTGCGCTAGAAAAATTAAGCAGTATGGGGCCGTCCATAAAGTACGTCACGCTATTTTTGACGATTTTACCCCCCTCCCCCTGTCACAAATCTCGGAAATCCCCCCCCCTTAAAGTACGTCACACTTTCGAACAAAAATGTTGTTTTTAATTAACAAAATAATCAAAATTTAATATAAAACACCGTGACGTCACACATGGCCGGACCCCCCCTCCCCCTGTCACAAACTGTCCAACTTTCTTACACCCCCTCCCCTCTCCCCCTCTGGAGCGTGACGTACTTTATGGACGGACCCTATGCAATACGATACTTACTAGTACAGGTTAGTTACTTGAATGTACCTTTAGTCGATTAAATTAAGTAGATTTGATGTTCCCTAATTCCAGCCGTGAATGTTTTATGGTTTGCTTCTAAAATATAATTCATTGAGACTTTACACGCTGTACTCGGTACACAACCCATTCTTACCATAACAAAAAGGATCGGATACATACAATAGCTATACGCTAACTTGAATAAATGAACACACTTAAGGTCCGCAAGACAGTGACTCCAGCTACCGCCGGTCTCTGGCCATCTCTCGTCCACTGGGAAGTCAGACGGTGTCGGCCCTGTCAATCCAATCTGGGGGACGCGACCACCGTCGTGGGACATTCCGATTCACCGAAACGCCATTAATGAGCACAGCGCTCCCTAGCGACATCTGCGCCCGGCGGGAGTTATGTTCCCTTAGACCAGACATTTTTCAAGCAAATAAAAAAAATCGATTTTGGAATGGTTTGTTTCCAGATTTCAGCTCCGTTTAGGGTTTTTCGATTGAAAACGTTTTTTATTTTATTTTTTGAAAGTTTAATTTTTATTGAAAGAAATGAGATCTGTGATCTCGCATGTTGACATTTATTTAGTATGTTGTTAACATTAAAGGATTGGTTTGGAGGAAAGGGGGGGGGCTTAAAAAATCTGATTTGTGATATTAATGAATTTTATGAATTGTAACCATGACTCAGCAAAAATTGTCTTAGGTCATTGACAATGTGACATTTGCGCCAATAGTGTAACATTAGATAGGAATACCGCCAATTGTGTAACATTAGATAGGAATACCGCCAATTGTGTAACATTAGATAGGAATACCGCCAATTGTGTAACATTAGATAGGAATACCGCCAATTGTGTAACATTAGATAGGAATACCGCCAGGTGTGTAACATTAGATAGGAATACCGCCCATTGTGTAACATTAGATAGGAATACCGCCAGGTGTGTAACATTAGATAGGAATACCGCCACTTGTGTAACATTAGATAGGAATACTGCCCATTGTGTAAATTAGATAGGAATCCCGCCAATTGTGTAACATTAGATAGGAATACTGCCAATTGTGTAATATGAAACAGGAATACCACCAATTGTGTAAGATTAGATAGAAATACCGCGACTTGTGTAACATTAGATAGTAATACCGCCAATTGTGTAATATTAGATAGGAATACCGCCGATTGTGTAACAATAGATAGGAATACCGCCAATTATGTAACATTAGATAGGAATATGGCCAGTTGTGTCACATTAGATTTAATTAAAATACATTTTTAATCAAAAGACCCTTAAGGAAAACATAATTTATATGAGAATTGTTGCCCCTGCTGACAAAACTGGACATTTGAAGTGAAAACTTTTAGTTAGAGAAAAACCATGGTGACCTATGTGAATTGGAACACATCTAGGCTCTCTACTGCTATGTGATGGTATAACACATATAGGCACAGTAATGTTAAGTGACGGTAAAATTCATTGAGTCACTGCACTGTTATTTGTGCGTAGAACTCATCAAGAGAATGTTATTTTGAAAGAAATTTGATAGCGTTGCTGGACTCTAGAAAATTTCTGGCACCAGCATTGGTTTGGAGCCAGATTCTCCCTTGAGGATTAACCCCTATTGTAGTCAAGCATCACATATCCTATTTCTAGGACTCTTGCTTCTTCACGATGAAAAAAGAAACGAAGCTTCTGTTGTTTTTAAAAATATATTGCAACGTTGTTAATGTCTACTAGTTAAAATGTCAATTAGCATTTGCAGTACAGGCAATCTAGCGGCAGTACAGGCAATCTAGCGGCAGTACAGGCAATCTAGCGCGTACAGGCAATCTAGCGGCAGTACAGGCAATCTAGCGGCAGTACAGGCAATCTAGCGGCAGTACAGGCAATCTAGCGGCAGTACAGGCAATCTACGTACGGCATCTAGGGCAGTACAGGCAATCTAGCGGCAGTACAGGCAATCTAGCGGCAGTACAGGCAATCTAGCGGCAGTACAGGCAATCTAGCGGCAGTACAGGCAATCTAGCGGCAGTACAGGCAATCTAGCGGCAGTACAGGCAATCTAGCGGCAGTACAGGCAATCTAGCGGCAGTACAGGCAATCTAGCGGCAGTACAGGCAATCTACGCAGTACAGCATCTAGCGGCAGTACAGGCAATCTAGCGGCAGTACAGGCAATCTAGCGGCAGTACAGGCAATCTAGCGGCAGTACAGGCAATCTAGCGGCAGTACAGGCAATCTAGCGGCAGTACAGGCAATCTAGCGGCAGTACAGGCAATCTAGCGGCAGTACAGGCAATCTAGCGGCAGTACAGGCAATCTAGCGGCAGTACAGGCAATCTAGCGGCAGTAGTACAGGCAATCTAGCGGCAGTACAGGCAATCTAGCGGCAGTACAGGCAATCTAGCGGCAGTACAGGCAATCTAGCGGCAGTACAGGCAATCTAGCGGCAGTACAGGCAATCTAGCGGCAGTACAGGCAATCTAGCGGCAGTACAGGCAATCTAGCGGCAGTACAGGCAATCTAGCGGCAGTACAGGCAATCTAGCGGCAGTACAGGCAATCTAGCGGCAGTACAGGCAATCTAGCGGCAGTACACAGGCAATCTAGCGTGCAGTACAGGCAATCTAGCGGCAGTACAGGCAATCTAGCGCAGTACAGGCAATCTAGCGCAGTACAGGCAATCTAGCGGCAGTACAGGCAATCTAGCGGCAGTACAGGCAATCTAGCGGCAGTACAGGCAATCTAGCGGCAGTACAGGCAATCTAGCGGCAGTACAGGCAATCTAGCGGCAGTACAGGCAATCTAGCGGGTTTCTCTCAAAGTGCACTCGCAAAAAACGAATAGCTTTGTGTACGACCGTATTCAATCAACTTCTATTGGATGATATTATTTATAAGCTTTTAAATAAATAACTGTTATTTGTTAGCATAGTTCCATCCATGAAATAATTACACGGATGATCGAGTCGTATGGAACAAGTCTCTAATGGAAATTCATAAAAAACAGAGATCTATGGTGAGCCAAAAAAAACAACTAAGTAACCAGGAACTATTTTAATTTTTTTTAATCGGCTAAATATTGTAATACTCTTATTTGGAAATTTGCACGGAGTCAAAGCCTGTTGTTTGTTTCTTTCTTTGTTTGTTTGTTTGTTTGTTTTTTGTGGGCTGGGGGTGGGGTATAATAAATTTGAATATTTAAGGCGTTTACAATATCGAGTTTTACTTGAATAGCATCCAAACTTAATCTCTAAGTACATTAAAACTTTAAATAAATAACTTTAGTTCATGAGTTTCGGTACAGTCTTTCGCAAGCCTGGAATCAGAGACTGATGGTAACGGGGAATCATAGCCGCCTTGCCCCGGGCGCTGGAAATTCACGTTTCGCCCCTGGGAGGAGTTAGTTAAGCAGCAGCTGACGTCATGCACAAGTTCAATGAATTATTCAAACGTTAGTTCCCTAATGGCTGGGTTCAAGGAAACATTTCCTCCTAAAATTGAATGTTTTCCCCTCAGATCACGTGATTTAGGGAGACGAGATTTATGATGATTAGAACCACAGCTGACAAAACTTTCTACACCAGATGATAAACACCGATAGAAATTTAATGCTAAAATATCGACTTAAATCGATAAATGCCTCTAGAACATTGATAGTGCAAATAAATATTTTAAAAAAAAAGAGATAAAAGATCAATTGAAGGATATGACTGTATAGTTAGGTGCTAGCAATATCAGTGTTTAAAAATGATCAAAAACAAAGCATCAATAAACATATTTTTTTTTAAAAATCACAGACAATGGGTTCTAATTTTAGGGGAACCTTAATATATATTTAGGATCCTTTTTTAAAGAAGATATTGTGATAAACGGAGACGGAATGAAAATAGAATACAGAAATTCAGTCTAGTTAATCGTGATACACACATCTTCAATCTATATAACGTGTAAAAACTAGGGCTGGTACTTCATTAAAAAAAATTGTGTTCGATTAATAGGAAAAAATTTAATCGATTAATTTCGATTTCTCATATTTTTATAAAACACATAGAGATCCCGTTGAGTTGCAATTCATTATTTCGCGAAATCGGTTAAGTTGCGGTAATTCCATGGCTCCCACATTTTGTGACGTAACATAGCAAATTCGTTCTGCTATGCAAGAAATAAGGAAGAAAAACCTTTTTGTTTCCTATGCACGTCTAAATAAATAATAATAATACGAGGGAAAAGTATGTAAGAAGAAAAAAAAGAAAAAAAATATTTTTTTTTGAACTATTAGAAATATTTTCTTAAATTTTAATTGATTAATTTTTTTTACAATTAATCGATTAATTAATCGTTCATTTCCCCAGTCCTAGTAAAAACACATAAAAAAAAACATTAATCAGAAATATTAATGTCAATGGTAGAACAGAGGTTACATGTCACGGATTGCACAATTGATCGTGATAGTCGGCGAGACCTCTACTTTAAAAGCTGGGACATCACGTGAAGAGCTGTCCGTCCTGGCACGGGGAGCGTGTTCTGAAATCAGGGGTGGGGTGGGTAGGTGTCAGAAAGGGGAGGTCAGTAAATCAGCACATAGCCAGCATATTTATAGGGTAGGCTTAACTAAAGCTAGAAACGGGGTAGCGATTGCGGCCCTTGATTTATGAAAATCCAATGTATTCCCATGTGAAAGAGCAAGGAATTGTGCTTGTGTGTGTGTGTGAATAAGTGTTGGATCAGTGGGGGTGGGGAGGAGTCACACTTTTTTTAAAAAAATAGAAAAAACTGAATGTAAGGGAGGCAACAGAAAATAAAAGGGAGGCGATTGGGTTTGAAGAATTAAGGAAATTTAATCAGGGAGCATGATGCATGGATGGATGTCAGTTGGGAGATCGAGAGAACGGGAGAAAAGTAGGCAAGGAAAAAAGAAAGAGATGGAAGAAAGGAAGGGAAAAAAATAAGAAAGAATTCCATTAAAAAGGTAGGCTAGGACGGATAGATTTAAATTTTGTAGAGAAGTTTGGGTATAGTAGGAATATGGATTTTAAATGAGTGTATTCAAATAGACACTAGTTTTGGTGTAGTTGTGGTACAGCAGCGTTATAAGAGAGTTACTGTATGGTGGTAGGGAAATAAATATGTATAAAATCTTGGGTGAAGAATGAGGCTTGGCCGAATGCACTGAAGGGGAAAAATAAGTGTGGCTTTTATGACAGGAGCTTCATGAGTGGGGGATAAGTACGATAGCAGCGGTGAGAACTGAGACTTGGTCACTGGGACGTTAGAGCCAGGAGTGTGTTAGTTAGGACTGGACCTTCTGGAAATGGTAACATGAGAGCTGTGGTTAGGAATGAGGCATTGTTGTTGTGAAGTTGGACATGGTTGTTGTGAAGTTGGACGTGGTTGTTGTGAAGTTGGACATTGTTGTTGTGAAGTTGGACATTGTTGTTGTGAAGTTGGACATTGTTGTTGTGAAGTAAGACATTGTTGTTGTGAAGTTGGACATGGTTGTTGTGAAGTTGGACGTGGTTGTTGTGAAGTTGGACATTGTTGTTGTGAAGTAGGACATTGTTGTTGTGAAGTTGGACATTGTTGTTGTGAAGTTGGACATTGTTGTTGTGAAGTTGGACATTGTTGTTGTGAAGTTGGACATTGTTGTTGTGAAGTTGGACATTGTTGTTGTGAAGTTGAACATTGTTGTTGTGAAGTTGGACATTGTTGTTGTGAAGTTGGACATTGTTGTTGTGAAGTTGGACATTGTTGTTGTGAAGTTGGACATTGTTGTTGTGAAGTTGGACATTGTTGTTGTGAAGTTGGACATTGTTGTTGTGAAGTTGGACATTGTTGTTGTGAAGTTGGACATTGTTGTTGTGAGAAGTTGGAACATTGTTGTTGTGAAGTTGACATTGTTGTTGTGAAGTTGGACATTGTTGTTGTGAAGTTGGACATTGTTGTTGTGAAGTTGGACATTGTTGTTGTGAAGTGGGACATGTTGTGTGAATGATGTTGTTGGACATTGTGTTGTGATGATTGGACATGGTTGTGATGTTGGACATGTTGTGAGTGGACTTCGTTGTGTGAAGTGATAAGTATGTTGTAAGTGGGACATGGTGTTGTGAAGTTGGCTGTGTCGGTCTGCCGTGCTCAGTGATGTATGAGTGTCGTTGCGCCCGGAACGGATGGTTGCGGGTCAGTGTAATCTCGAAATTTACTGGCTGGCGTGAGTGCTGAATTTTGGGGGTGGGGAAATGGGCGGGATTTTTTTAAAAATGTTTTTCCAGGAAAAGAGGGGTGGGGTCATTGTTAAAAAATATTTTTTAGAAAGGGTTTGATGTGGTGATGTTGTGTGGAATTCTAAACAGGGCAATGGAGGAAACGCCTTAGTTTTAAAGAGATAAGACAAGGATGCAAGTTCAATACTTCGATATATAAATAGAACTCGAAACTTTTGTAACGATAAGCTTATTAATAAGAAGAGATCGTACAAAAACATTCACTTACATTTAAATAAATTCAATCAAGTCTTTTGAAAACTGCAACTGAACCGAATATGCTGGTGCGACGTAATTCAAGGGATTGAAAAAAGTTTTTGTTTTTATATCCTGCGTAATTAATCATTTTCAATTATTTAAAGTTATTCTATAAAAACAAATTCCAATTACATTGAATTAATTCTAAAGCCCGTGCTTTACGATCAGATAATACAATTTCCAGCATTAGAGTAGTGATGCCCCCCCCCTCTACCAAATCCGTTAGTCGTGTATTTGTCATGAACCAAATAGAATTCTATATCTGTAGCAATGAGATACTTTAGTTATTGCTATGTGAAACAGGCTACAGAGAAAACAAGTCAAAAGTTGACTTTGCTACTAAAAGCAGTGTTTCCTGGAATACTATATGCAAATTTTTAAGTACCAGAATACTGTGGTACTAAATGTAAACACTGCCTATTTACAATAATACACAATGACAAGTGGAACAGCATTCGTGCACGAAATCATGAGTATATTTATTTGCACAAAAAGAAGATTTTTAAAAGAACTCTATTTGGATCTATACACCATTTACACATTATGTACAAACAACAATGAATTTCTAAATCCAAAAGTTTAACATTTAGAACTTTATACGCGTATTCTAAGAGCTCTGAATTTGGTTTAACGTTAATGAAGACTTTCTTTCTTCTTAGACGTCCTGTTGGTTTAGCATGCGTCGCAGCTTTGTTATCGTTATGGGAATTTTCACTAAACTGGTTCAGCCTTCCAAGAGCTACTGAGAAAACGGCGATGGTCAGGAAAATAGGGTCGAGTTAGAAAAGAAAAAGGGGGAGGAGAGAGAGAGCGTGAGGGAGAGAGAGTGAGAGAGTGAGAGAGAGAGAGTGAGTGAGAGAGAAGAAGAGAGAGAGAGCGCGTGAGAGAGAGAGAGTGACGAGAGAGAGGGAGAGTGTGTGAGAGAAAAGAGAGAGAGAGCGTGAGAGAGAGAGAGTGAGAGAGAGAGGAGAGTGTGAGAGAAAGAGAGAGAGAGAGAGTGAGAGAGAGACATGTTAGTCGGTGAACCAATGGGGAAATAGCAACAGAAAAGTTAAAGCTTTTAAACGATTTTTTTTACTTCATCATTAAAAAAAAATGTTACAACACTTTCCATGAGATCACACTAAAAGAAAAAAGTTCACTTAATACCCCTGACCACACATTACACAAAGAAAGTCTGCACAGCTAGAATTTTACAAAATCTGCACTTTGAAACATATATAACTTCCACCTATTTCAAATTCTAATCCTTTGCTTACATTTGTTGGTCACCTACACTTCTGTACTTTTTTTTCCTGGCGCATTGATTTTCGACAGTTTTAAGTACGTCCCCGATCGGAAATTGTTGTTTTTTTGTTTTTTTTTAAATAAACTAACGAAAATATGCATTTTTTTAAATATACTTTTATAGCCACAAGGGTTCGACAGATTCTATCGAGCCTTATAAAAATAAACAGGCTTCAGAGAGAAGCTTTCAGGGTACATAACTCCAGGAATAATTGACCAAGCAAATAGATTACCTGACCTGTAAACGCGCCATAACAAACCGGAAGTAATTGTGCCATTAAGTTCACGTTTGAAAACTCCCTGAGAAACGAGTTTCCAACTGCAGCTGTTGGAGCATGAAGAACTCACGCGCTGACATAACTGCCTCGTTCTGGGCTTCGCGCGAGGGACTCCACGTCTGCTGGATGTCAGGCGTAACACATCAGAGTTAAACTCTAAAAAGCTTCAACGCGCTGTTGCTCTATGACAGGGGTAGGCAAAAAAAAACCTGGAGTCTGGACAACTAGCGGTTATACCCCTTAAGCTTAGTTTAATCCTGTGAAGCTATGCAAGGGGATGCGATAAAATAATGGACAGGGCAAGGGGGTGGGGGAAGGGGGGAGTAGGGGAAAGAAAGGGCAAAGAAAGAAAAGGGAGAAAGGCAAGTGGAAAGAGCGAGGTGCCCGGGCACTGTCATGCCAAAAGGCAGTGGTCCGAAAATAGGACAGCTGAGCTATTAGAAATGGAGCCGGACAAGGGGCAGGGCAGTGAATAGTGAAAGGGGCAATACAACTAGTTTTAACAAGATCATAATTATATTTGTTTAGGGCACTGATAGTAAATATATGCATGTCTGTGACACTGAAAGTAAATATATGTGTGTCTGTGAAACTGATAGTAAATATATGTGTGTCTGTGACACTGATAGTAAATATATGCATGTCTGTGACACTGATAGTAAATATATGCATGTCTGTGACACTGATAGTAAATATATGTGTGTCTGCTTAGGGCATCTATAGTAATTGATAGTAAGCATGTATTTGTTTCGGTTTAGGGCATCTATAGTAATTGATAGTAAGCATGTATTTGTTTCGGTTTAGGGCATCTATAGTAATTGATAGTAAGCATGTATTTGTTTCGGTTTAGGGCATCTATAGTAATTGATAGTAAGCATGTATTTGTTTCGGTTTAGGGCAACTATAGTAATTGATAGTAAGCATGTATTTGTTTCGGTTTAGGGCAACTATAGTAATTGATAGTAAGCATGTATTTGTTTCGGTTTAGGGCATCTATAGTAATTGATAGTAAGCATGTATTTGTTTCGGTTTAGGGCATCTATAGTAATTGATAGTAAGCATGTATTTGTTTCGGTTTAGGGCATCTATAGTAATTGATAGTAAGCATGTATTTGTTTCGGTTTAGGGCATCTATAGTAATTGATAGTAAGCATGTATTTGTTTCGGTTTAGGGCATCTATAGTAATTGATAGTAAGCATGTATTTGTTTCGGTTTAGGGCATCTATAGTAATTGATAGTAAGCATGTATTTGTTTCGGTTTAGGGCATCTATAGTAATTGATAGTAAGCATGTATTTGTTTCGGTTTAGGGCATCTATAGTAATTGATAGTAAGCATGTATTTGTTTCGGTTTAGGGCATCTATAGTAATTGATAGTAAGCATGTATTTGTTTCGGTTTAGGGCATCTATAGTAATTGATAGTAAGCATGTATTTGTTTCGGTTTAGGGCACTGATAGTCAGATTATTATTTCTCTGCTTAAGCATCTATAGTAATTGATAGTAAGCATGTATTTGTTTCGGTTTAGGGCCTGTAGTCAGATATATTTCTGCTTAAGGCATTTAGTAATTGATAGTAAGCATGTATTTGTTTCGGTTTAGGGCACTGATAGTCAAGATATATTATTTCTCTGCTTAGGCATCTATAGTAATTGATAGTAAGCATGTATTTGTTTCGGTTTAGGGCACTGATAGTCAAGATATATTATTTCTCTGCTTAAGGCATCTATAGTAATTGATAGTAACCATGTATTTGTTTCGGTTTAGGGCACTGATAGTCAAGATATATTATTTCTCTGCTTAGGCATCTATAGTAATTGATAGTAACCATGTATTTGTTTCGGTTTAGGGCACTGATAGTCAAGATATGTTATTTCTATGCTTATGGGCATTTATATTTTAATCAAATGTGTGTGTTAAGGGCATTCATTGTAAACATTTATTTGTGTCTGGTTTAGGGCATTGACATTGATAGTAAAAATATTCACTTTCCTGTAAATGTCATTTATGTTTTAAAAAATTATGGTATGCGAAAATAAAAAAATGACATATTAGTGATGTCATTTAAGAAAAAAAAATGACTTTTAAAAATCGTGTATTGATCCACTCTATTCCAAATAATGATTCATCAGAGAATAAACTCTTTTAAGAAACGTTGGGAAAAAATTGATTGAATTAACTCTTTGTTTAAGTCAGGGTTTAGCTGTGGTGGTTTGGGGGGGGGGTGGAGGATAACTAAATAAAACCATGAAACCGATTTTTATCGATCGGGTTGGAGTTTCGATAGCACAAAACACATAATTTCATCTAGAAATGATGTATGACTTTGTCAATTGAAAAGTTCAATTTCTGGCCGCCTCCACAAGCACTGACAATGTGTCCGGTAGTTTCAATGAGACGAAACACGAGACAGAACAAATACAAGAGACGCGGGGGGTCCAAGTCCGATGTATGATTTATGATATCCGCCCTCAGATAGCCTCATGGCTTATTTAATCCTTGCTTGCTCGCGGATTTCATCAAGGAGACGAAGAATCTCGATTTCAAAGTCGACTTTTGTGTAAAATTCGATTTTATTCTCAACATTGATACGAGACGAGATGAGATGCATGTTTAAGTAATATATATATATTGTCTCTCACAGATAAGGTGGGATAAAGTATATTATTATTATTCGTATTTTTAAATGTATTTATTTGTGTTGTGAGACTGGGTGAAGGGAGGGGCCATGGCTCAATTGGATAAAAAGGTCATAACAAAAAAAATTGAGATGATAGAGCAAGAATAGTTGCCTTACAGAGGAGTTTGTATATACTGTTGTAATAGTTGTTGGCTACTTTCCTGACTGAAACGTTGTTCCTATATGTTTGAATATTTACTCAATCAAGGATAACAAATTTGGACGTTTTATTATTGTAAATACATTTTTTGTAAATTTTAAAATTACAAAAAAATCAAAATCGAATATTGATAATAATTTGTACATTTTATTTTATTGGGAGTCGATGAAAAAGTTCAATTATGATCCAATCCCATGCACTGTTCATGAACTTAAAGTAACTGCAACTCTGTAGGTAATCCCTTATTTTTCTGAGCACTAATCAACAGAGGACAGGATAAGTTTCCTTCATACCACGGAAGTTCTCTAGAACCAACAACAAAGCATAGGTTAGCTCCCCTCATATCACGATAGTTCTCTAGAGCTAACAAACAACAAGTTATAGGTTAGCTCCCCTCATATAACTTTAATTCTCTAGTACCAACAACAAGTTATAGGTTAGCTCCCCTCATATAACTTTAATTCTCTAGTAGCAACAATAAGTTATAGGTTAGCTCCCCTCATATAACTTAGATTCTCTAGTACAGGGGTCGGGAAACTTTTTGTCTCAGAGAGCCATAAACACCACATACTTTGAAAAGTAATTCTGTGAGAGTCATACATTATGTTTAAAACTAAACATTCAAGTAAATGTGAGCATTTTGTGTAATTTCAACACTAAAAGTACAATCGTTATGTCTGTGAATTCTTTTTAATAACATTGTTATGCTGTTGCTAATCTAAAATGAGTACTTCTTACCATTAATGCGACTCATGGTGCTGCATGGCTTTGCTGATGGCTTTGTAGTCTGGTTGATACGTGGTGAGGTTAAGCTTCATGCAGGCGTGGAGACGGGGTTTTTTTGGGGTTGGTTTTTTTTGGATATGAAATTAATATGTAAATCAAAAGAGTCTGAAGAAACATTTTTCTTATAATCAACAATTTGCATGCGAGCCAGATTCAGCAATCAATAGAGCCACATCTGGCTCGTGAGCCATGGTTTCCCGACCCCTTGCTCTATTACCAACAACAAGTTATAGGTTAGCTCCCATCATATTACTTTAATTCTCTAGTACCAACGACAAGTTATAGGTTAGCTGCGCTATGGTCACATCAGTTCTCTAGAATAAACTAAACTTTTGTTTCAACATATGAAAACAGAAACCCATAAATATCAAGTTGCAATTGATGTTCACGATCTAATGCACTAAGGCAAGGGACCCAACCCTTTTTTTTTACGGAGGACTATTTTAAAGTCAATTTCTAAAACTAGGGTAGTGTTGGAGTTTCAATTGTCTGACGGGATTGGGGACCCTTTTGTCTAACGGGGAGGGGGACCCTTTTGTCTTACGGGGAGTTGGGCCCTTATGTTTGTCTCAATATTTAAATATGTTGTATGTCCTGTAGACCCATGCATTTTCTTAAAATTTATTAATTCGATATTCATAAAGTATGTGTACACAGAGAAATGTTACTGCATTAGCTCATTATATGTCACGGCAAATATAAAATAATATGCAGCAAAGACAATGGATTACACATATGAAACTTAAGTAAGGATGTCAAGTTTTTTCTTTTAGCAACATATGCAGTTACAAAAAGAATTATTTATCAAAGAAAGTACCCGTTGAGGGTCGGGTAAATCCGAAGCGACCGTTTCGTCCCCCTCTTTTTACTAGCAATGCCATTAAGCGGTGCCAGTTTAGGGCCAGGAGCGCCAGTACGGATTAGCAAAAGGAACCACAAAGAACGCAGCGGACGCCAGCTCTGAGGAAACCTTCCAGTGGGGGTTGCACCCTAGGTAGGTCATTGATGATCCCCCGCATAGCGGCGGTCCTAACCATTGAGACTCGTATGCTTTGCCGGGGTGGCGCCAAAGTAGCAGCGGGTCGTAGTAGGGAAATTCCACCCCTCCTTGTGAGGTCAAACTTAGTGGGAGGCATCTTCGACTTTCTGTCCTGGATGCCCAGGTGGCCGCTTCAGAAGCGACCGCTCCGGGGGGGGGGTCCTAGCTGTTTCGTCCCTTTCTGGGGGAGGGGGGTCAGATAGCCTGGAGGGTCTTCCAGGAAGACCCATGAAGAGCATTAGGCTCGGGGCTTCTGATTTTCTTCCACATGTAGGATCAAAGAAATTTGCAAAATATATTTTTAATGGAAGCTATTGTTTTTTGGCAGAGAAAACAACACTTCTTTTAAAGGTGATATCATATCTCAGACTGGCAGGTTTGCGGGGCTGTACTTATATGAACATGTAGTTGGCTTGGCGTGTGGGGCTGTACTTATATGAACATGTAGTTGGCTTGGTGTGTGGGGCTGTACTTATATGAACATGTTGTAGTAGGCTTGGTGTTTGAGGCTGTACTCATATGAACATGTTGTAGTAGGCTTGGTGTGTGGGGCTATACTCATATGAACATGTTGTAGTAGGCTTGGTGTGCATCCACAATATAATTGCCAGGCTTGTCTCTACACAGTGAGATGAATGATGCCATATAGTCTATGTATCACTCAGCTGAAATGGGTTAAGGAAATGCAAATTATTTTTACTTCCCGTCAGTGTCGCACCGCAAAGCACCAGTGCTGACGTATCTAATATGAAATTTTACTTGAAAACCTTAGATGAGAAGATTAATGACAGCATCTTTAATTTAAAAATGTATAATACTATAATTTACACTTACATTTGATTTCGTACAAATAATTTGTGTTACTTAAATGTTTCCTTGTATGAAGCTTATAAGAATTTATAGAAATATAACATTTGAGGAACACTGCTACACATTTTAATATCCTGTCATTTTAGTTTAAACAAAAAACTACTAAATGTATATATATATATATATATATATATATATATATATATATATATATATATATATATATATATATATATATATATATACCCTTAAAGGAATGTCTATTGTAACATTTACCTTTTGAAATGTGTCCAATATAAAACCGTGTTATCCAAGTGGCTCATCACTTGCGCTCGATCCCTATCACTAGGGATACAGTGTCATTAAAAAAGTAGGATTCTCATGCCACGATAAACCTTTATTTAATTTTTAAAAATGATTTCATTCTCTATAGTAAAATAATATAAAGCGCTTCTTAAAAATATTAACTTTAAGTAGAATTTCATAATTAGCTATATAATTGTTGTTCACTTGTCTTCAAACTTAATATTTATGTTATAATCAGCGGCTTAGCGTGGGTAAGTTCCGCCCGGGGCAGAACCTAGGTATGCCGCCCCTCCCCCACCCCCGGAAAATTAGGTTAACTATGTTGACGCTTTAAAGAAAATATAATTTTTATTAGAGAGAAAGAAGTATTAAGTGACTATACAATTTATATTAGAAATAAATACACGAAGAAAAGCTTTCATATTTTAAAAAATAGTTAAAGTTTGTTGTATTAATGTTGACCATACCATGGTCAATAGCCAAAATTGCTAAAATTTGGCTGAATCTCGGTGTATTCATTATTGATCGTCATTAATTTTTCATTAACTTAATTTAAGATAAGTTTTTCTCACACCTTTAAGGAAAATTATACGTAATGTTATTTTGTTAAGCAGTGCAACTACGAGCCTAAATATCTTAATAAACTTGGATAAATCAAGCGCGGCCTTGAATTCATAATTCATTTTTTTAAACCCTTAAGGTAAAATAGCGTTTGATTGACAATGTCATGTTAGATACTTTGAATGTAATTGCTCTAACCTGAAGGCGAAATTTCAAAGTCCAGTAAATTAAGCTTAGATATTGATAGACTAAGTTTAAACTGAGCTACTTTTGTCTTATGGTCATGGCGAACAACGAGATAATCGATTTCACCTACGATTTAACGTTCCTGTCTCATTTTAAACTTTTACATTTTTATAAATTTGGAACTAAAGGTCTCTTCTAACTGTAAATTTCAAATTTTAAATTTATTTTATACTTTTTAGTGCATTTCTAATATAGGACTAGTTTTTAAAAAGTGTTTTATATATATTTTTATTTGATAATAAAGTTAATTTAAAATTGTAAGTCTGTATAGCTGTGTCTGTTGGTGAAGTCTGTATAGCTGTGTCTGTTGGTGAAGTCTGTATAGCTGTGTCTGTTGGTGAAGTCTGTATAGCTGTGTCTGTTGGTGAAGTCTGTATAGCTGTGTCTGTTGGTGAAGTCTGTATAGCTGTGTCTGTTGGTGAAGTCTGTATAGCTGTGTCTGTTGGTGAAGTCTGTATAGCTGTGGCTGTTGGTCAAGTCTGTATAGCTGTGTCTGTTGGTCAAGTCTGTATAGCTGTGTCTGTTGGTGAAGCTCCAGCTATGTTGGGTCGTGAACTCGGTTTTTAGGCTTTGGCAAGAGACGAATCCCAAAATTCAAGTTAACTAATGATCCACAATCAAGCTCTACCTGTGAAACATTTGGAATGTGAAAAGTCGTGCGTGATGTTATCCAGCTTGTAAATTACATTAGAGAACAGGCATCTATTTTTTAAAAAATCTGTATAAAGATGATGAGGCTGAATATGCAGGCCTGCTTTATCACTCCGAAGTACGGTGGCTTGCACAGATGTGATTGAACAGAAAGCGGAACTTCAAACGTTTCTGGCTGGTCAAAAGCATGCTCTGGCAGAGAAGTTTACGAACTATTGTTGGGTTGCACATCTCACATACTTAGCTGATGTTTTTTAACATGTGAATGCGTTGAACAAAGAATTTCAGGGAAAAATCAACATACATCATTTGCCATGTGTAACTATTATTTCTTTTTTATATGTATATGTAACTCTTTATGTAGGCGTTCTCACAATACAGAATCTTGTTCACAATAATCCACTGAAGAACTTGTTTATACAAAACAACTTTAATATGTATACTTTGTACATAGAAATAATATTTGAGGTAATACAACGTGGAAATCTTGAGGCTCACAAACATTACATCCTTCCTTGACGGAAGTCTTCTCACAACTGTCTCGCCCAACCTTTCCGGCCAATCGGAAGGCTCCTTTCTTCACGCGTTTATAACATCACGTGACCTCTTCGTCACAAATCATGTTAATCACACGTGACATTCGGTCCCCATCCTTCAAAAAAATGTTTATGAAATACAACATTTTTGGTCTTCATAAAATCAAATTGAATTATATCTATATTCAAATATTTATCATCAATGGACATTCATTGTCTTACATACAACATCTGGACATAAAAAATCAAGAACAAAAAATCTGTAGGACTGCAACAGTCTACCTGTGCTGAAAAAATTGAAACTGAATTTTTGTTTAACACATCTGTAATTTTGTTTAATTAAAATATTTAAACACTCAATATTATTAAAATTAACTAATAATCCAGTGGAATTCAAACATTGTTCCTTGTCCATTGTTCAAAGAATAAAAATATTAATATAATTACAGTCTCTGGTTGTATCATTTAGGAATTCACAGACTGATATTAATACAGTCTCTGGTTTTATCATTTAGTGATTCACAGAATGTCTTTATTTATTGTCATTCTACTTAATATGTCTGCAACTACATTGTCTTTTCACTTCACAGGTTTAATGTCAAATTTGTAGTCGGTTAATAGCATAGCCTAGTTCAATATAGTCATTCTTCACTTGACGAGTATGAATTCAAATCGATGGGCTTTGAATGTTTCTTCAGACTGTTAAATGTTCAATAATTCACCAACCATGACTGCGATTATGTCCATTCACAATATCAATTCCAGCATCTTGAATAAGTTGCTTAGCTTTTGAGATGTCATTTTTGCTTCCTGATAGTTCAATAGAATTTCTACCAGATGAGTTAATGTCAGAAAGCTTTATCTGAAAATCATTGTCTTTATCTATGTCTTTCATTCTGCTTAATAAACAACCAATTGTTCTTCCTACTTCAGATGATTCCACACGAATGGTTTCGGATTCACTAGTACCATCTTTATCTCTGGTACCATGGTTTTCATACCTTTTACCATATACTTGATTTTTAATAGTGGCTAAAGTGTCACTAGTTTCTGTCTGTGCTCGATTTAACTTTATTATTTTTCTATAATTCATGTCTTGGTTTTCATTCTTTCTCCATGATTGAATTTATTGATCATAATTTCTTTTTCTGGAGTCAAAATTGTATTTGCCTCTCCATGATATTCTGCTTTGATTATAATCTCTATTTATGGAATTATGATTGTATCTTTCTCTCCATGATTGTCTTTCTTGATCATAATCTCTATGTCTGGAATTATGATTATATTTTTCTCTCCATAATTGTCTACTTTGATCATAATCTTTATGTTTGGAATTATGATTATATTTTTCTCTCAATGCTTGTATACTTTGATCATAATCTTTATGTTTGAAATTATGATATTTTTCTTTCCATGCTTCTCTACCTTTGTTTTCAAAGTGCTCTTGTCTTGATTTTTCTTCTGTTTTCTTTCTTATAGGGCTGCCATTAGGTGACACCCTATTTGGTTGTCCTTTATTGTGGTAACACTGCTTCGCCATATGTCCTGGCTTGTCACAGTACCAGCAAATAGACTGTCTGTTGCCTTGGTTTGGCAGACTCTGGTTTCTCTTACCTTGCCTTTTTTCTTGACTTTTAATTTGTATTGCTGCAAATATGTCTTGTCTCTTATCCATTCCTACATTAGGATGAGAGTCTTTGAATGTTCGTAATGCATTTGTTAGCTCTGCTTGAGTACGAACTTTTTTATCAGTTAAATATGTGAATAGAGTTGGTGTTGCATTTTCTAAAAACTTGTCAATTAACACCATGTCTAGTATGGCCTTTGGATTGCTCGTATCTACAGCTGTCAGTTCCAGCCATTTTGTTAGTTTGACTTGTGCTTCATGCACTATGATTTGTGGATCTTTGTCCATCTTGATTCTCATTTCATGAAATTCTCTTCTATAATCATTTTCTGACTTTCCAAAATGACATAGAAGTGCCTTTTTGACATTCTTATATATGCTTTTGTCTTCTTTGGCTTACTGTTATAAGCTTCAAATGCTTCTCCAGTTAATTGAGTCATCAGTTGTGCTGGCCAATCTTCTTCATAATAGCTTTTCATAGCCATTATGGATTCGAAATAATCCAGATAAACATCCATTTTTTCTTTTTGGCTACCATATTTTCTTACTTTGATAGTATCCCTTGGTGCTGACCTTCTATTTGTTTCATCACCAGGATTTTGGCCTCTACTCTCTAGCTCAATTCGTAATTTTAAGTTGTCATTTTTAATTTTTTCAAGTTCTCTCTTTTCCGCTCTTTCTTCTCTTTCAATTATGAGTCTTTGCCTCTCTTTTACTTCAGCAATTCTTTGATTTTCTTTTTCTTCAGCTTTTCTTAGCTGTTCTTTTTCTTCAGCAATTCTTGCTTTTTCTTCAGCATTTCTTTGATTTTCTTTTTCTTCAGCTTTTCTTAGCTGTTCTTTTTCTTCAGCTATTCTTTGATTTTCTTTTTCTTCAGCTATTCTTTGATTTTCTTTTTCTTCAGCTATTCTTAGCTTTTCTTCTTCTTTGGCTATTTTTACTTTTTCTTCAATGAAATCTCTCATTTCTTTTCCCTTTAGTCCGATCTCTTTAGCTATGGCAGTGAATTCCTTGTAGTAATCCATGTTTTGTTTGATTGAATAATATGAGTTAAGCAATTTGGTAAGGAATTTAGGTATATGTTGATAAAGTTATAAATCTTCCAAATGAAAAATCTTGAATTCAAAATGTTAAGTTCAAATAAGTGACACGTCTAAACCATGCAATCTAGTTTTGACAAGGTGAGACAACAAAGAATCCTCACACGGGATCTTTAGTATACTTTATGTATACGCTCCCTCAGATTGAAAAAAATATATTAAATGGTCCAATCGTTTTGAATAAAAGTCACGTGGTTAAAATTTCAATTTTCGAGTAGTGTTTTTAACAATTTAGTTCACTCCATTAATCCAAAATTGCAATTATCAAACTCTTCACACAATGAATGGATAAAAATTCCATTCCTTTATTTATAATTCACGCTTCATAATTAATAGTCCATAGCCTTCCAAGTTCCAGGTTATGTTTACAAATATTTCCTGGAATCAACTAGCATTGAGCTTGTTGACGTCACGACCTATATATATGTTCACCGTGTGTCACCATTCAGTAAGCCTACACAACACAGATTCCAGCACTGTGTAGTATGCTTGTACTGTCGTCGACTGTGACGTAGAACAAACTAGGCGACCTAGTTGTATACACCGCACGCCGTGACCATGTGCCTGTATGCCGCCATTTTGAAATATTCTTGTATTTTCATTGAACCACAAAAGTTTATTCACAGTTTCTTACGAACTTGAATATTCAAAAAATACGATAGCTGCTAATATTTCTTATTTTAATGAATACTTTCCTTTTTGGAAATATCCAATACTTGTTATTGCCACGAAACCTCCTTTCTAAAATCTCTTGAATTGTGTTTACTTAGAACCTATGCTTAATGGCAATCACTTTTACTTCTGCACCGATGTAGCTATTAACTATGTCACAATATTAATCTTAAGGCACAATAATCCACTGAAGAACTTGTTTATACCAAACAACTTTAATATGTATACTGTGTACATAGAAATATCATTTGAGGTAATACAACGGGGAAATCTTGAGGCACACACACATTACATCCTTCCTTGACGGAAGTCTTCTCACAACTGTCTCGCCCAACCTTTCCGGCCAATCGGAAGGCTCCTTTCTTCGCGCGTTTATTACATCACGTGACCTCTTCGTCACAAATCATGTTAATCACACGTGACACCATGTATGTCACGTCTGTCTGTCCGTGACTCTACTAATTTTAGAAAGCAGCGCACCAAATTACTGCACCAAAAATAACTCTTTTCGAACGTTCCACATAAAATTGTGCAATATGAAAATAAATGAATAAACTAAAAATAAATAAAAGTTCTGATTTACATTAATTTTATTCTGATGTGTATTTTTGTTTCAAAAGTAATAGATTGCAGCTGAAATATATTTATTTTGAAAACTTCCGTCATTTTTGACGGGTAATACACTAGTATCAATATAATTTAAGCCAGATAAAGCATTGTAAACAAAGCATGCCTGAAACATTGTTGGATGTTAAATGCTGCAACGGCTTTTAACATTACACATGAGGGCGTCAAATAATTTCATTTGGTTTTTAAAGTCAATTTGTGTTAATCCGACATTATCGCAATATGTCCTACTTTATCATTATATCAAGAACTAGGTTGTGCTGCGGCGCCGTGGCGCCTGCGGCGCCAACCTTTTTCAAAAGCCCAATTAACTTGTCCTTGTATGATAAATTCGTAATATTAAACTTCCTTAAATGTACACAAAGTATTTTATAATAGGGGTTGCAGGTCAAAAGCCCAAGTAAATTATTCTTGTATGATAAATACGAAATATTTCTGAAATGTACACAAAGTATTTATATAATATTTTTTACAGTGCTAATCAAAACACGATTATTAAACTAATTTTAGAAAGCAGCGCACCAAATTACTGCACTAAAAAATAACTCTTTGAGTCAGTCAGCACTGTTTACAACACAAATGCTAACGTCAAAGGTTCGTGCGTTGTTTGGTTAATGTTAATCTGGAAACCAAAATGATTATGATTTTTAAGTCATGTCTCTTAGCGTTAGGCCAAATTGAGTCAGTCATAAATAATTGAGCGTTAATATATATGTGATGATTGTAAGGGCCTTTAGACCTATATCCGTTACAACCATTATATTCAACTGTAGACTTTTACAGTTGTATCAAATAAATTCCACTTGAAATACAGATCCGCCGTTTCAGTTCGATATAAAATATCTACCCATATGCCTTAACCCCTTTTTTTAAAAGAATAATTTTTAAAAACACTTTTCAGTTTTCATACTTCTAAAACTCACATTATGCGTTTTCGCCCGGGGTTAGCCCAAGAACCGTTCGGAGGAGGGGGTTACTCCCCCCACCCTCAAACCCTCGAGTCACGTGGGCAGGATCTCGCGCCTTCTGGGGTAACGTCAACATACAATTTTGTATTTTGGGGTAATGGGCAAAAAAGTTCGGTGACCCCTGGACTAGACTGTGAATTAAAACACGAACAGAAGGGGCTTCCTTCCTAGTGATGATAGATCACTTTTACTTGACAGTAGAACCATGACATAAGGGGAACAATTGAGATATCCGACACAGAAAAGAGGTGCAGCGATATTTAAAGTTATTCACTATCCATAATAAATTAATACAACCGTCAGAAAGACATAAGGATAAAAAAAACACCTTCCTTATTCCCTATGCAAGAACAAACACATACAAATTCTCGTTTTTCCCGTCCGGAATTCGGGCGTGGAATGTGTTTCCTGAAGAAACCAGGAAATCCAACACTTTATATCATTTTAAAACTCTAATAAGAATGCAGGACTAGACTCTACATATAACATAAGCGTAGGACGCAATAATCTTCTGTATAGAAGGAGCGTCTTTAACAGATAAGATAAGATAAGATGAGATAAGTTAAGCTGAGATGAGATAAGATAAGATACGATAAGATAAGATAAGATAAGACATTATAAACGTACAATGTCTTATTTAGAAAAGTAATTGAGATACATCAAAACACGCATTCAGTGATTACACAGATCTGTCTTCTTCTCTCACTATGTTCTGCCTGGTGTAAAGCTCTCCGTTGCTCAACACCTCTCAATGTCATTCAGAATTTCGCATCATGTCGTACCTTCACATATACTAACTGTGAGTGTACAATAATCCGCTGTTAATAGCGTTACAACAGTGAATTGAAAACTACGTCCCCAAGTGTTGTCCCTTGCCGTGATAACAATTTTAGAACCTCTTGCTCTAACAATATCCAGTGCACATAAAGTTATAGGCGCTAAGAAATGGATTCAACAAGACCCCCGCACCGTGCGGAAGCATAGTAATTTAATTGTGCAATGTGCTGGTTAAGCTCTGATGGGAGATGAAACCTAATTCTTTTGAACATTCGTTTATTGTCGTCTCCCGATGCATCCTTCCAATTGTAAAGAGAAATAGAACCATCAACCGGAGAGATCATTAAATCAAAAGGCAAATTAGTTCACGTAATGATGACTCATGTTCATTAATTGATTTTAAAAAAGGAGAATAAAGTAAACAACCAAATTTCAAGAGTGAAGCGTGAATAGAATGGATCACGTTCACACAAGCTCGTGAATAGAATGGATCACGTTCACACAAGCTCGTGAATAGAATGGATCACGTTCACACAAGCTCGTGAATAGAATGGATCACGTTCACACAAGCTCAACGCAAATTTTTAAAATTTATGTTCACGTGAATCAGTTTTTTAATTCAGTCAGTTGAAAGGGACGTTTTCAACTATGACAAGGAAGGCCAAATAATGCATCTATAAAGCTTATCACAAAAATGTAACAAGTAGTGTCTATAATGTTTATGATGGAAGTATTTAGTTTAAAATATCCCTTAAAGTAATTTACCCGTATTGTTTTATCATAGGGTATCGCAAAATGATTCACCTACATACTCATACTGCATTATAACATTACGCATGAAAAATTAGCACGTAAACCTTAAATCAAATATCACACGAAATATTTCGCTGCTGTATTTTATCATAAAATATCACAAGAAAAAAACTCATTTTCATTGTTCATAATCATATTTCACACCCATATTATCCATCAACATAGTAATTCATAAAATACCAGCCCAGAATTTTTTTTTAAGGATTAGAGATTTTAAATAAAATAAAAATATGAATTTAATTAGTTCATTGTTGTCTGTCTACACAATTTGTTGATTTCAATTTTTGACGAAACATAAAGCTCAGCAAGTAATGTATTCAGATAGCACAAAAATAAATAAAACATTGGAAAGTCCTGATGCTACTGTGCACTGACAAATACCGTGTGGTGTTCGGAGTATTCAAGTTTTGTAGACGTGTGTGAACTGGACGACCTTTTCTTTTCCTTTGGTTTTTTTTTCAGATGAGTTGCACTCTTTTTAACTCAGTCAGTTGTGTCTAACGATTGTTAAGAATGGCAAGTTCAAGTGGATGATAACACCAGTGTAACTAGTACCTCTCACATCATCATTCAAATCTTCAATTGCTTTACTTGAATAATTTCAATCCCTCAATGTATCCCGTAATAGGGTCACAATGTTCTAACTCTCCACTGACCACACACACACACACCATTTACACCATCCATCATTAACCAGACGACCATCTCACGCCTCATTCACTCAAGTCCATACACACAGTGGACACATGTAAATATGAACTTCAACATTTCACAATGGATGTTCTCATATCCTTTTTACATATATCCACCCCTTACGCTTAGATTCTATTACCCGAACATAAGATATTGTGTAGGTAAACAGTGAAGAAGAAGAGGACTGGCAGATGATTTTGTAGGAGGCGTTGAAGAGCCTAACAAGGTTTCAAATGGTGTTATTGAGTAAGACAGTGAAGCTCAGGACACATATCTTTACGGGGGTACGGATATGACTTTACGACCTGCATGAAATCGTTTCAGAAAATTGTATTGGGTGACGTAAACATGAATTACATCCATAAAGTCCCTTTTTTCAGATTTTACAGATTTCACTATTATACAGATTTCATTGTTTTAAATATTTCAATTTTTTACATGTTTTATTATTTTTTTTTACAGATTTCACTGTTATCAGATTTCACTAATGTTATAGATTTCACGAGGATAAAAAAAACCCAGTGAGGGAAAATTTAGTTGGAGGTAATGGTAAAAATAATATTTTGAATAAATCATGATTTGATGTTTGGAAACCACAGAGACAAGGATATTGATGGCGTGGAGCATGTAGACTGAGAGAGAGAGAGAGAGAGAGAGAGAGAGAGAGAGAGAGAGAGACAGAGAGAGACAGAGAGAGACAGAGAGAGACAGAGATATATATAGAGAGAGACAGATATATATATAGAGAGAGAGACAGAGAGAGAGAGAGACAGAGAGAAACATAGATAGATAGATTGAGAGAGAGACAGAGAGAGAGAGACAGAGAGAGAGAGAGAGAGACAGAGAGAGATACAGAGAGAGAGATAGAGAGAGAGACAGAGAGAGAGAGAGAGAGAGACAGAGAGAGAGACAGAGAGAGAGAGACAAAGAGAGAGAGAGATAGATAGAGAGAGAGAGAGATAGATAGAGAGAGAAAGACAGAGAGAGAGAGAGACAGAGATAGATAGAGAGAGAGAGAGACAGAGAAAGAGAGAGAGAGACGTGGATTAAAATTCGTTCAGTAAATAAGATGAAGTTTTGAGTGTCGGGATTGTTTCGAAACGTTCGTTTATGGAATGTCAAAGATGATTGAGCGAGGAGAGACGGAGGGAGAAATAAATGATACAACGGTAAGAGAGGTGGAGAGACGGAGGGAGAAATAAATGATACAACGGTAAGAGAGGTGGAGAGACGGAGGGAGAAATAAATGATACAACGGTAAGAGAGGTGGAGAGACGGAGGGAGAAATAAATGATACAACGGTAAGAGAGGTGGAGAGACGGAGGGAGAAATAAATGATACAACGGTAAGAGAGGTGGAGAGACGGAGGGAGAAATAAATGATACAACGGTAAGAGAGGTGGAGAGACGGAGGGTGAAATAAATGATACAACGGTAAGAGAGGTGGAGAGACGGAGGGAGAAATAAATGATACAACGGTAAGAGAGGTGGAGAGACGGAGGGAGAAATAAATGATACAACGGTAAGAGAGGTGGAGAGACGGAGGGAGAAATAAATGATACAACGGTAAGAGAGGTGGAGAGACGGAGGGAGAAATAAATGATACAACGGTAAGAGAGGTGGAGAGACGGAGGGAGAAATAAATGATACAACGGTAAGAGAGGTGGAGAGACGGAGGGAGAAATAAATGATACAACGGTAAGAGAGGTGGAGAGGCGGAGGGAGAAATAAATGATACAACGGTAAGAGAGGTGGAGAGACGGTGTTGCATGGCTAGAAAGATAGAGAGAAACATAGAAGAATGGGGGTGGAATAAAAGACTGTGGTGAGTGGGTAGCTTAGAGAAGAGGATGAAAGGGGAAGAGCAGTGGGAAAGAATGAAGAAATAAAAGACTGAGGTGAGTGACTGGAAGGAAGGAGATAATAACGAAAGATGATTCAACAGTTCTTTTTCACCTCCCCATACTTTGCACTGGGAGTAAGCTCAATTCTAGAAGCTTCTAGACAATATTTTGTGTTTAAATAAAACACTGAAAAGGTAATTATTTCGCTGTATTGAGTTTTTTTCCAAAGTTATAACAGTAGCTAATTGGTTTGTTACATGGAAAAGAATGGCTTACAATATCCAAGATTGTCTAGATAAAACTAAATATTCTCCTGGTTTCTAGTTGTATCTGAACTAGGCCTTAGTTGTCCAGAAATATTTAAATGTTCCCCCAATATTTTGCAGATATAACTCAATGAGGCTTTCTGTCAAGAAAAGCTAGACGACCCTTCGCCCTCCACCGGAGATGGGTGGACTAAATATGCAGACTTTAAAAGTAGGCAATAGACTTGTTGTAACGTCTTGTGATGTATTACTTGTTAATGTGTTTTTTAAGCGTACTCACAATACAAACTATCGTGCAATAAATCCTTGAAATACTATTGCCAACAAAATAACTTTAATATGCACATTATATACAAATTTGAGGTTTCACAACGTGGAGACATCAGTCACACATTCGCCATTACTCTCCAGAACTCCTTTTCGCGCGTTTTTTTACCCATGTGACCTCTCTATCACTAATCTCGTGATTCTCACGTGACACTTGTATTTTAAAAATTAAGGAAAACAAAATCAAGGCGCATTTAAATAATCAAACAAAGCAAAACACCGTTTTGAGTTAAAGGAAGTATATGTAAAGAGAGAACTAAAAAAAAATGTAATATGGAAAGAACTATAACAAATAAAATGTAAAAGGCGGTTTAATATTACATATATAAAATAACGAAAGAATATTACAGGCAAATAATGAATAAGGTAATAGATGGAGAAGGAGAGAAAGAAGTAGTGCGAGAAAGAATAACATAGGGAGAAAAAAAATATATTGAGAGAGATGAATAGTAAGAGAGAGAGAGAGAGAGAGAGAAGAGAACAAACATAGCACATAAAAGGAAATTAAAGTCCAATCCAACCACTGATAGTGAAACATTAAAACGGAAGTAAAGCCATCACTCACCTATGGGAATTCCCCCATTGTATCCGACCACCACTGAGAGAAGCGTACATATCACAGGCACAGTGAGCAGTGTATCCAGTTCGGCAAAGTTCCCCACGGCCGCATGGTTCACAGCTATCCACACCATTGTATCCGCTCTGGAGTTTCAAAGATAAGTGAGGAGATAGATGTGATCAAAACGAGATTGTGATAACCATCTCTTCGCGCCCATCACCTATCTTGATATCTTCCTCTCTAACACGTGACTCTTGAGGCCAGTGTTAAATGATCGCGTGCCATGATGACATGTGAGGGGGTTGAACAGATCACGTGACTCGCACAACCTGCGCTTTTCAACCCAGATGTCCACGACACTGTTTGGCACTTAACACCTAAATGGCAGGTTTGTCAGCTTTCCACTTCGCGTCGCCGCCTCTGCTTGAGTTTGATGTCTAGTTAAGTTCACAAGGGGCCCGCTACTTCGTGTCCAACCTTGTTGCCATGAAATGGAGAGGAAGAAAAAAAAATTCAAGCTGAGTCTTAACAGATCGATAGTTAAAAGACTTAATACGTTAGGGTCAAATCGGGAGAAAAATCAAGAATGTCTTTAAGAGTGTATAGAGTACATTTACAACATCATTTCTATAGTCCGCCCCCCTCCAAAAAAAAAGAGAATAAAAGTAAATATTTTTGTATTGATCTTTTTTTAAATGGTTTAGAATGCTACATGATATCTAAACAGTTAGCATTATTTTAAACAGTGGTACACTAACGTTGTGGATCTATTTTTTTTAAAAATCGTTATAGCTCTGTAACAGAAAGCACATTATTTGAATGAGTTAAATACGAGCTTTGCTGATTGAATCGGAATTGAAATAGGTTTTGTGGGGAAATAAACCATGTTTGTTCAGCAGCCCATATTGCACGGAACAACGGTCTGGGAATGTGATGGGCGTTTTTTATTATTATTTTTTTTTATTTTCGCGCTCGGTCAAGCTTGAAATTATGATATCAGAGAGCCGAGTGGATACCGGATTTCTGGGTTCTTATCCTGTAATCACATCTTGATTATAGGATTACTAAGGGGCTTATCCTGTAACCGTATCTTGATTAATCCCATACCCTCTGCCCTCTCCACAATCCAATTTTGGTGTTATTAAAATAAAAATATATATAACATTTTTAGTTGCCTTGATACTTGATCCTTTGTATCAAAAAATAACATGATACCTTGAAATACAATTTCTTGAAGCAAATAAAACATATAAAATTGATGAATATAGAAATAAGATGTGGTAATATGAACTATTAAAAGAAAAGAGAATATTTTGAAGGAACAAGAGAATTAATGTCATTAAATGTAATGGGAGGAGAGAAGGGTCTAGGAAGACAAGATTTTAAAAAAACCATGCTATGGTTATGGCGCTGTATGAAGCTAGGAAAAGACGTAAGACTTGTAAGGTGAAATGAACAGAAACAGAGAAGTAAGATGGTATGTGGCGAGGATTAGAGCAGGAAAAGTCTGATAGAGAACCCTGCTAGCTAGAATATCTGATTGAATGGCACTAATTTACCAGAAAACTTTTTTAATGATCAAATACTTTCAATACTTGATTAAAATTTTATATTGGACGCAAACAGTTACAATTCACGCCCAGTAGGCCATTGTTGGCCCATTTAAAGCTTTTGATAATGTCATTTCAAATTATTGAAGGGGCTTCATCTTTGAACTGAAGAAATTGTTTGCCATATGCATCATGAATTTGGGCAACATTCGGTCCGGGGTTTATGAGTTTCCAGTTATTAGTTAAACTCAAATTGTTTCCAGTTTGAGCTAGATTCTACCAAGTGAGTTTTCTGTCATAATTGAACTCTAACGAAATGAGTTTCCTGTTTGAGTCAAACTTTACCAAATTTAGTTTTCTGTCAGTATATTACCAAACATGGCACCCCAGACTAAGCACTTGTTAAAACTGGGAATTCTGCGAACTTATCCCTCGTGTATACACGCACACTATTCGAGCTAACCGCCGAGTGTCGAGATCAATACAAGACCGAGAATCTTCAGCAGTACCACGTAAAACTGGCATTAATACTTATGACCGCTGTTTATTTTGACTTGTACTGTAAAATTCGTTCTGTACAAACGGCTAACAATGTTATTCTATTTTTTTGAATTTGTTTAAATATATTATAATTATTATCATTATAATAAAAGTTATTTTACCATTCACAAGAACTATAAGTTTCCATGACATTTATCAAGAAACTCTTTAAAAAATAATTCGCTAAATTGAGGTTTAAGATGAACAGCCATAGACAATATCACGCTTATGAAAAGACGCAACTTGTAGATAATTGCAGTTAAAAACTTCCCTGTTTGACCAGTGAGCAATGTTCATGTGTCCTCTCGTCCCCGCCCCCCCCCCACCCCTAGGAATGGGTTCAATGACTGAATGAAATAAGCGGAGACGTAATTGATAGCTTGAAAATTTGCTACGTGAAACACGAAAAGAAGTCAAAACGACTTAATTCAAATTCCCGAGCTATTTTACTTTTGATAAACTCAAACATAAACAAATGTAAATAAACTCAGGAAGAGTTTGGAACATTGAGTAAGGGGCCGTCCATTAAGTACGTCACGCTCAAGATGGGGGGGGGGACGGGTGTAAGAAAGTGTGGCAGTTTGTGACAGGGGGGAGAGGGGGTCCGGCCATGTGTGACGTCGCGGTGTTTAATTATTAAAATATTAATTATTTTGTTATTAAAAAACAAAATTTTTGTTCGAAAGTGTGACGTACTTTAGGGGGGGGGTGGGTTCCGAGATTTGTGACAGTTTGTGACAGGGGGGAAGGGGGGAGTTAAAATGGTCAAAAATAGCGTGACGTACTTTATGGACGGCCCCTAAGCAGTTGCTTAAACCAAAGTATTGGGTTCTAACATGGGCTTTAAAAATTATTTTTTTAAAGTCTTGAATCATATTTTTTTAAAATTCAGATTACTATGGTTCCCACATAAATTTTGGTGATAATTTTGAAAACTTGGATCAAAAAATCCGTAGCAGTCTTTACGATACGGATCAAAACAACAAACTTAAACACGGTACATAACAATGGGTAGTAAAAGCTATGTTTACTATCTCCACTCTTTTGCATGAGCCGTGTCTTGAATAGACATCTCTGAATCAAAACATCACACGTGAACACAACACTTCACCATGAGTAGGTACCAAAGGATCACACGTGAACACAACACTTCACCATGAGTAGGTACCAAAGGATCACACGTGAACACAACACTTCACCATGAGCAGGTACCAAAGGATCACACGTGAACACAATACTTCACCATGAGTAGGTACCAAAGGATCACGAAACCAATAACTCCCAGATATTTCATAACACTGAGTCCAAGATAATTGTACCACTAACTCGAATATAAATCGTGCCGCACAGCCCCTGATAATTTATAATCGATACTAGTAACTCTTAGATAAATGTATCACACATAAACACAACACTTCTCTATGAGCAGGTATCAAAGTATCACACATAAACACAATACTTCTCTATGAGCAGGTATTAAAGTATCACACGTAAACACAATACTTCTCTATGAGCAGGTATCAAAGTATCACACGTAAACACAATACTTCTCTATGAGCTATGAGCAGGTATCAAAGTATCACACGTGAACACAATACTTCTCTATGAGCAGGTATCAAAGTATCGAAGCACTACACAGAAACTTAAGACGACTGAAAAATCCCCCGAGGACATGTGTCTACTCCTTATGAAGACCTTGTGCTCCATGTCACTTCGTGCAATGTGTAACCTGGTGCCACTCCTTGGAGTTATTACGGTAAGAAATATTCAATCTCTGTATTTTAGACCAAAGATGTCAATGTGGAAAAACTCCACTTGTTCTTAACTGTTTCAAAATACAATTTCCCAACAACCCAAACACAGACCAGAAATATGAGACAATAATAATCTATTCCCATCAGACAAACAATACCACCAATAAAGATATAATATTTTTACAATGAGCTTAAACAATTTTAAGATGAAGTTATTCATCGAGGAGCAACACGGCCGATATAAGAGAGAACTAATTAAGACGTGAAAATAGATTATGTTTCAATGGCTTGACACGACATCGTTCTTATCCTTTCGGAACTGTTATAGGTCAGGTGTCCTCAAACTATTCCCGGCACCACAATCTTTCTTGATTTTAAAACGTTATGTACAACCTAAGGTTAAAATAGAAAATCAAACATAAACAAACACAACGAACAAACACAACAAACAAACACAACGAACAAACACAACAAACAAACACCATAAACAAACAATGAAAAAAAAACTGATCTGATTTTCCTAGACTCACCAGAAGTCGTTTCAAACAAACAACAAATAATAAGTTTCAAAATTTGTTTTAATAAATTGAAAAAATAAGAAGAATGATCTGAATTTTAAAATAATAAACATAAATTTAAAAACAAAAAGTGGTTTATTTGCTAATCATTACCTTTCACTTGACTAAGAGCATACAAAGATACCCGACCCTAGTTGGATATAGTTTAGTTTTATCCAAACCAATCAATACAAGACTATATTAAATTTCCCGTTTTTTCCATTAAAATACTTCAAAACAAATCTTAGGAATTTATGCATGGCCACAAGCGCGTATATTTGAAAATTCATAGCTCATGATTGAAATTTTCTCTCTTTATTATTACCGTGCCATGCTCTTAGTTGCCCTACCGATAACACGACTATAATTGGTACATTAAGTCCCTGATTATTGTAGCAATAATTCCCAGATATTTCGTACCACTAAGCCCCAGATAATTGTACCAATAACTCCCAGATTTTTCGTACCACTAAGTCCCAGATAATTGTACCAAGAACTCCAATATAAATAGTACCGCAAAGTCCCTGATACTCGATACTGATAAATCTTAGATGATCCCTAACAATCTCTACTGGATAATCCAGGACGGTAGCCGCAGTCAGCATGGCTCAATAATGGTCAGGCTAAAGTCACGTGTATTACCGTACATACTATGATTGAATTGAGATTTGTACTGAACACGTGCTGATAGACAGATTGAGTTGAGATTTGTACTGAACATGTGCTGATAGACAGTTTGAGTTGAGATTTGTACTGAACATGTGCTGATAGACAGATTGAGTTGAGATTTGTACTGAACACGTGCTGATAGACAGATTGAGTTGAGATTTGTACTGAACATGTGCTGATAGACAGTTTGAGTTGAGAATTGTACTGAACATGTGCTGATAGACAGATTGAGTTGAGATTTGTACTGAACACGTGTTGATAGACAGATTGAGTTGAGATTTGCACTGAAAACGTGCTGATAGACACACTCATTACAATTTTAATGTGAAATTTTAAATTGTCTTTTAACAGCTCCACTCCTTTATTATAGACAAAAGTTTTAAATATTTATTTTAAATATATAATTGGTTTCTTATGGGTATCGCTCTGTGTTGGTGGAGATTGAAGTAAAATGCTTTTTGGCTATAATTAAAAGAAACTAAAACCTTTAAATAAAAATTATAAAAATGAAATCTCAGTAAAATAACCTGATGCCATCAACTTACAATAATCCCATCTTACAACATAAATATCAGCTAACTACATTTGTCTTAGCTAACCACAAAAATATCCACAAAGCACACATCTCAGTCAGCAAAACACATTCTAGCAAACGCCAATGATTTTAGCAAGTGCCGCTGGTGTCAGAAAAACTCACCAGCTTCTGCAAGCCTCCCCCTCTCCCCCTTATGTATAGCAAATATGAACATTCCAATCACAGCCAACAAAAACAGTGCCTACAAACCTATCATGACCAACAACAGGTGTCAACAATCTCTGCTAGTCTAACCAATGTCTTCTAGTTTCACAAATCTCTGTTAGTTTCACAAATCCCTATTAGTTTCACAAATCCCTACTAGTTTCACAAATCCCTATTAGTTTCACAAATCCCTATTAGTTTCACAAATCCCTACTAGTTTCACAAATCCCTACTAGTTTCACAAATCCCTACTAGTTTCACAAATCCCTATTAGTTTCACTATATTTCCTACTAGTTTCACTATATTTCCTACTAGTTTCACTATATTTCCTACTAGTTTCACAAATCCCTATTAGTTTAACAAATCCCTTCTAGTCACAAATCCCTATTAGTTTCACAAATCCTTATTAGTTTCACCATCTCATTCTAAGCTCGTAAACACCGTTAATCTCAGAAAACCTAATACAACAGAGCATAAAAATAACATATTTTAACACAGAACTTACAAGCACCATTTCCAAGTCATTAAAACGTGTATTCGTTTGGTTGCTATGAAACACACGTTTTCAACGACGATCGGCCACCCGATAATTCCCCCAACAAATCCTACTTATCTAAGCAAACCGTATTAGTTTCCGGAAATGTACAAAATCTCAACAAACCACTATTCTTAGCCCGCCACACTAGCCTCAGTGAACTGCTTATAATCTCAACAAACCACTATTCTTAGCCCGCCACACTAGCCTCAGTGAACTGCTTATAATCTCAACAAACCACTATTCTTAGCCCGCCACACTAGCCTCAGTGAACTGCTTATAATCTCAACAAACCACTATTCTTAGCCCGCCACACTAGCCTCAGTGAACTGCTTATAATCTCAACAAACTACTATTCTTAGCCCGCCACACTAGCCTCAGTGAACTGCTTATAATCTCAACAAACCACTATTCTTAGCCCGCCACACTAGCCTCAGTGAACTGCTTATAATCTCAACAAACTACTATTCTTAGCCCGCCACACTAGCCTCAGTGAACTGCTTATAATCTCAACAAACTACTATTCTTAGCCCGCCACACTAGCCTCAGTGAACTGCTTATAATCTCAACAAACTACTATTCTTAGCCCGCCACACTAGCCTCAGTGAACTGCTTATAATCTCAACAAACTACTATTCTTAGCCCGCCACACTAGCCTCAGTGAACTGCTTATAATCTCAACAAACTACTATTCTTAGCCCGCCACACTAGCCTCAGTGAACTGCTTATAATCTCAACAAACCACTATTCTTAGCCCGCCACACTAGCCTCAGTGAACTGCTTATAATCTCAACAAACTACACTAATATTAGCGATCCAATGTAATCTGATGAAACCACTCTAATCTCAGCAAAAAACAGTAATCAAGTGAAAACATCGATAACTTTATTTAGCGATTAAATGCTCTCATCATCAAAGAATATTACATTGCTGCTAATCAAATTTTAATTTAAGGACAAAATGCAATTATTGTTACATTCTTTAGATTACATCAGATTCAATCTGTTAAAAAAAAGTTGTTGTTTTTTTCTTCTTCCAAAAACAAGAAATAAAAAGCTAAACTACCTTCAAGACTTTTTTGCCGTAAAAATTCACTGTTAGTAATATCTAAACAAAGGCAACATTAGTGTAGAATCTAATGAGAAAAATCAATTCCTCGAAAATAACCATCAGCGTTTAAGAAGACATCAACATTTTTGGTGTGTTCGGAGCACGGTAAAACAAAAATCACTATCGACCACCGGGCCGCGGAGTAAAAACAAACGAATAAATAAATAATTTTCGTCTTCCGGTCACAGACGCGAACGGTTATTGCATGCAGCTTGGAGGGCGAGTGGAAGAGATACGTGGGGCGGTGGATCAGACTGGGAGGAGAAGGGGGGGGGACAACAAGATGCCCTGGTGACGGAGTGGGCACGAGCTGGGTGAGGGGGTGGGGGAGCGGCAGGGGGCACTCGTTTACGTGGGATGGGATTAAAGTGGCAAGTACGAATTAATGGCGATAGAGACAGGGTGGGACTACACGGGGGTTTAGCATAGCTTCAAATAGCTTAAAGAGTCTTTGAAAATAGCCGCAGTTGTTCTTTACATAGATTCATTGTGTCCTCATATGCATTGCTTTAGTCTTAAAATATATTCCATGGGTCTTCATGGAACAATCAAATAGCTTCAAGACTGAATATTTTCGGTTGTGTTTTTAAGGCTTAAAAAAAAACTTTTTGGATAGCTTACGTCGGTATTTACATATAAATGTGTATATTTGTTTTTACTGAAACCCAAATTGTAGCCCCAGTGTATAACTGCCAAGCTGTGATCCAAATCTGTAATCACAAGTTATGATACCAAAGTTGTATATCCAATTTGGAACTTCAGTGTGTGACCCCAAGTTATGATCCCCATCTAGTGTGACCCCAAGTTATGATCCCCATCTAGTGTGACCCCAAGTTATGATCCCAATCTAGTGTGACCCATGTTATGATCCCAATCTAGTGTGACCCCAAGTTATGATCCCAATCTAGTGTGACCCCAAGTTATGATCCCAATCTAGTGTGCCCCCAAGTTATGATCCCAATCTAGTGTGACCCCAAGTTATGATACCAATCTAGTGTGACCCCAAGTTATGATCCCAATCTAGTGTGACCCCAAGTTATGATCCCAATCTAGTGTGACCCCAAGTTATGAAGTTATGACCCCAAAGTAGTACCGGAGATTTCCGTAAATAGGCCCACCCGAGCGTAAGCCCATGGGCTTGTATCCGTATACAGGCCCATGGGCTTATATTTGGTACACAAAATTATTAAACCATTATACAGAAAATTTTGATGAATCGTCACTGTCATTAAGTATTATAAAAAATAAATTAAGATTTTTTTTCATTTTTTTTATTGTCGCTAAACATTAAATTTCAAATGATAAACGTAAAATGACAATCGTATTATTTTTTAATAATTTATTTCCGGAGCAAAAAAATTTAGTTCTTTGAACATGCCCATGCATTTCCGTTTTTCTTTATGATCCGGTAACTGATTTGTATTTTCCATATAAACGCCTGTATTTGGCACAAATATTTCAATCATGTAACATCAATTTTCCGTTTTGGAGCCCGGGGCCTATTTCCGGAAAACTCCGGTAACCTCTGGTTGAAATCAGGATGCCCCTATCGCAGTAAAACCAAGTTAGATCCACGTAAAGACACGGCTGTAAATCTGCAACACCAAGCAGGATTTACGTAAGTTTAATCTCTACAGGGCACCTCCTCCTCCTCCTGCAATGTCTATGATACAACTCACTAGGTCGACTACCCAACCGTTACTACGTCATATCCTCTAACACCGCGTCAGAATAAAAAGTTCGTTCAATATAACAAGCACCGTGCGACTAACTAGTATGAAACATGACTATCGCGCGAAAACCCAGATAACACCTAATACTAATATTATCCTCGGCAATCATTATTTAGCGTAAATTAAAAAGAACTGCCGCAGTAATAGCTTTCATAAAGATTAATTTAATATGTGCCAATACACTTTCTCCTTTCATAAATAATAGAAAAGATATATAATCAAGTTAAAATTTCAAACTCATGTTCATAACACACAAAAAATTGTTTAGATTTAAAGAAGCTGACTGACGTGATGCAGCATTTGACAAGTTCGCTGATCCTTGGTATGTGACACTGTGACGTGTTTAAATCATTTCCAAATAATTTGATGCAATTGATTATCTAGTCAACTTATATTTATAAGAGTAATTTACGAATTAGACATACACTGAGTTATATCCCTTTACTTTTCAACACCCCAGCATGGGCATTTGTTTTTATATTATATACATATATTTTTTTTAATTTGAAACATTGGCAAGTTTTTTTTTACAAAACCACACAAATATGCAGTAGTTGACTCTTTTAATTCCTGGCTCTGTAATCACTAGTCATAGCAGGTTCTTTTTTTATTTTTTCTAATTTGTCTTTTGGAAGGCATAGAATTAGTTTTTGTCTACTAGAGAACAAAAAGAAGGGGTGATGAAGAGAACAAATGAGAGATGAGAGAGGGAGAGGAGTAGAATTTTAAAATATTTGAAAACTAAGTAAGAAAAAAACACAAGGAAAAAATCCTATCACAGCTTAAAAAAGATGATATTTTGTTTTATAAAAAATTTGCCATAAATATTACACCACTGATCTGTGTGTCTGGCGTTTTGTTGATGCGGGTAAACAAGTGATGCTTTTATCCACAGTGTCGGCTGTAGAGACACAAATGTGATGTAATGACAATACTTCACAATGTTTTAACTTTGTCCAACAAACGTTACAAAGTTTTTTGCTATCATTTCAAATAATTTTTTTTTACATTGTCTGGGGAAAAAAACAATTTATGAGAACATAAAGAAAAAAAATGGTTAATTATCTTGTTAGGTTATTTCAGTGAAACTTATAATTTATTTCAACTTCATAGAATTTGTAAATCTAACCAATTCTTTAGATTTTTATATTTTACAATAACAGATGACGGGCGTTATTTCTTTGTTAAACAAAAACACAGATCACCTCAAACAATCGCTTCACTGACTGACTCCCTCTAATGTTTACGGTATAATCTTTGCTGTTTTCCCCATCCGAACTCCTGTAAGACCCTCTTTCCTCTACCCTGCGCCCTCAGCGCACACATCTTAAGCCCCCTGGCTCAGAGCCAGTTAATCGCGTGGCCAATTGGCCCCGCTGAATGGAGTGCTCATTACCGCAAACAGATTACACTGGGCCCGCCTGGACACATACTTCTCTCTCTCTCTCTCTCTCTCTCTCTCTCTCTCTCTCTCTCTCTCTCTCTCTCTCTCTCTCTCTCTCTCTTCTCCCCTCTGTCCTTGTTCTAGAGTATTCTATACAACGTCCTGTGTCTTCCCTCATGCCCTCTGCTGTCTTAGGGGAGTTTGGTTTTTTTTGTCCGCCGTTTTATCGTGGACGTGCTGGCGTGCACCAGCGACTGGTCAGTGTGACAGAGAACACGTAGCGACGTGATGGCAAAAATCAAAGATCTTCTTGAGACAAGGGAGAATTTTTCGACATGATCTTCTAACATGCTTTCTACATGTGCATTATGTCCAATGGGTAACGTCATGGTGCATTCAGGGGTGGGGGGGAGGAGATAAGAATTTGGGAGGGGTGCGGGGAACTTTGGATATCCAAGGCAGTGTTGAAAGAAAAGATAGAGAGAGATTGATTATGTGAAACAGTGAGAAAAAGATTGAGATGTACTGAGAGAGAGATAGAGAGAGAGAGAGAGAGAGAGAGAGAAAGAGAGAGAGAGAGAGAGAGAGAGAGAGAGAGAGAGAGAGAGAGAGAGAGAGAGAGAGAGAGAGAGAGAGAAAAATAAAGATAAACTTAGAGATGTTGGCGATTTTGGGGGGGGGTTTGCGAAGGTATTTTCAAAGAAACGCTGATGGTACGTACTAAAGTGTTGATGTTAGCTATGTAAAAGTTTGATGTTAGTTTTGTAAAGGTTTGATGGTACGTCAAAGGTTTTTGATGGTACGTGAAAGGTTTGATGGTACGTGAAAGGTTGATGGTATAAGTTGGGTGTAAAATAGATTTAGACACTTGTGAACGCAAAATGTCAGTATTAAAAAACACACGCACATACAACTGCCATAAAAATGTTGATAGGATTATGCCGTTATTCTGGTTGTTATTTATTTATTGTGTACACTCACATGGAGCTGTACCCCAGCCTATTCCTGAGATCACCGCCCTTAACAAACGTTTCAAGCAACTTGGGAAAAAACATTGCACTCTCAATCTTCCTACACATAGTTACATACTCAACATTATATACCAATGTCCAGACGTGGGCGTATATCCGTCATAGACTGGTAGTTAGATAGAGAGAAATCAGCGCACCTCATTGCCTGTCCGCCGAAAGAGGTCTCCGAGACAAAAAGAGTATCTTCGGCATTTTCTCGGTGTAACTCTGGCCATGTGGGTCAATAGGCCAAGCTTCTGTTTCTTGCATAACACACATACTATGATGATTACCGTATATACTCCATTACACACATACTATGATGATTACCGTATATACTCGTTCGCAAGCCGACCTTTTTTTTGGACAAAATCTTGGGGAGAAGTTGTGGGGTCGGCTTACGAGCGGGTCATTAACGTATTCCTGCATGGATATCGAATATCGGTGCTGTTATTGCAGATCATCAAGGTCCTTTTCTACATTCTACAATATTCGACTGCTCTACCAGAAGCTATAATATATGATTAAACATCTGCACTTACCTTATTCATTCATTGTATTTATTTTTGTGAATGTTTTAATAACTTGTTTTACAAATTTTGTTTTCAAAAACGAATTTTAATGTACGCGCTTTCGTCACTGTTTACCAAAGATTTTTTTTTAAATACCGGTACCTCTTGCGTAACAAAGAGCATGAGGACAAAGATAGGCAGTACAAAGTAAACAATCATTATGACCGATGTAGCTTGTAGTTTAAAAAAATGTGTACCGTTTTGTTTAAGCTGTCCTATTATTTTGGGGGGTTGCCTTGCGAGCAGGTTATACACTTTTAATACTTTTCTCTTCCAAAAGTGTGTGTGTGTGTGTGGGGGGGGGGTCCGGCTCATGAACGAAAGAGCTATAGAACGAGTTTATACGGTAAATTGTTGTCAACTGTATATCACGCGTCTACTGTATATCATTTGTCCATGTCAAGTTGTATTAGAACTGGTGTTTCAAAAAAATCTTGTTTTCAAAAACTACAAAATCTAATCATTTTTTTTTCAAGGGAAAGAAATTTAAATGATTTTTTTTTCAATTAACTATTGCATAATTGATACAATGATTTTGTTATAATTTCTTCACAAAGTTTTAATTAAAATTTCAGATAGAATTGTTTAAATTTTTTAATCATTCAGTTTTATTAATTGCCTGGAGGAGGGATTAAAAACGTAATTAATTGTTTCTTCGAGGCTAAAATGGAGGAAGAAAGACCGAACGATTAAGAAGGGGAAAAATAGAATTTGGATTGGAAGAAGAAAGCAAGATTAGTAAGAAACAGCAAAAGTTTCAGAAATGATGAGAGAATAATAAAGAGTGAAAGAGTAGAATGAAAATTGATGAGTTTGTGGACAATGAAACCCAAGAATTACAATTGAATAAATGTCAGGAATAAATGAATACAACAGAAAAGTCAGGATGTTCAGGTCTTTAGAATAACTAGCACTCACGAAATCAAGTGTCTTATTGTAGCCATTGCTAAAACTTAAGCGGTATTAAAGACATGAATATAAAGGCGTGTATATGAAAACATGTAGGCAAAAGCATGTGTGTAAAGAGATACGGCAATGGAAAATGGGAACAAATCATGCGTGGATGCCTTATTAAAAGATTCTATTCTAAGTTATACTTTATGAGCCTTCATGTCCCCAATGTCGTAAACAAGATGAAGTCACCATTATAATCCAAATTGTCTAATTGCAAAGCCTAGCATGTCACATTATCCGTGTTGTATGTTCTTTGACAGAGGGTAGCCACTGTAGCCACTCTTGGCAAGAGCAGTTCACGGAAGTTTAAGTTCACGGAAGGTTAAGTTCAAGTAAATTTAAGTTCCATGATTGTTTAAGTTCACAGAAGGTTAACATTCACGGAAGATAAATTGTTCACCTAAGGTTAAGTTGAACTAAAGGTTAAGTTCACTAGAGGTTAAATTCTAGGAAAGGTTAAATTTTAGGAAAGGTTAAGTTCAAGATTTCTAACCAGGTCAGAGGCCTGAGTGGACTTTACGTGTGTTTGTCATTGTCCTGCCCAGCGGTTGACCCGACCCAGAGCAGACTTATTCCTTAGTTGTCTGCCTACTGTCTGCCATGCCTAAGAGGTACCAATGGACTATTTCTTTTTCATCACTTTTGTTTTATTACGTTATATTATTTACTTGCACAGAAATGATGATATCGATCCACTCCATTAACGTAAAAATTTGTCCCGAAACATAAGATATTCAAGAAGATGCTCCGAAATGTTCAACTCAATGGCAGCATGTCTAAACATAGCCAACCGCCCCATTCATGACCTCCCTTCTTTCGAATACATAATTCAACTTTTGTCAGACAGGAGTTAATTCCCGTGCGTTACCGCCGGCTCCTTTAAATGACAGCCGATAAGCGCCGCCATATTGCTTCCGGGCGATTAATGCGCTAATTATACACGTTTATGTTTGGACTCGCGGAGCGATAAAATAGTTCGCCATCTTGAGTAATCTGTCCCCTTGCACACAGGCGTATGAATAAATAAATGCGTCTTTGTCTTCGTGAGTGTGTTTGCAGTTTGCGTGTGTGTGTGTGAGCGCGGGCGTCAGACTTTGGGCCGATTGTGTTTGTAGGTTTTGTGGTAAATTATACTTTTCATATAAATATGTGTGTGTGAGTGTGAGAGTGCCTGCGGTGTGTGGTGTGTGTGTTTGTGTGTGTGAGTGTGAGAGTGTCTGTGGTGTATGGTGTGGTGTGTGGTATGGTGTGTGTGTGTGAGTGTGAGAGTGTCTGCGGTGTGTGGTGTGGTATGGTGTGTGTGCATGTGTGAGTGTGTGTGTGTGGTGTGTGTGAGTGCGTGGGTGCGCGCGCGCGCGTGTGTGTGTGCGCGCGTGTGTGTGAATTTATTTATACGGGACATTTTTTCTGGAAAATGTTTGGGGAGTGTGAGATAACGCAGTTAATTTCTCTTATTGACAACCCCCTTTTTTTAAAAAAAAAGAGCAATTTATTTTGCGATTGATATTAGCTTCTGTACTAAATGGCGCAGAACGAACTCTGCGAGTTCACCGCAAGAATTTGTATTTTTTAAATATTATTTGTTGTAATTATCATCGGACACAGAGCAGGCAACTTCAGATGTCTGCTCATGTTAAAATAATAAGCTCAGACCTAAAGATCTAATTCACTTTGACAAGTTGAGACGCTGAAACGTCAGTACTTCTCTCTCGTAATCTGATGTTATCTCTGTTTCACATCTTCTCTCTTATTCTGATGTTATCTCTGTTTCAAACCTTCTCTCTTAATCTGATGTTATCTCTGTTTCAAACCTTCTCTCTTAATCTGATGTTATCTCTGTTTCAAACCTTCTCTCTTAATCTGATGTTATCTCTGTTTCAAACCTTCTCTCTTAATCTGATGTTATCTCTGTTTCAAACCTTCTCTCTTAATCTGATGTTATCTCTGTTTCCAACCTTCTCTCTTAATCTGATGTTATCTCTGTTTCAAACCTTCTCTCTTAATCTGATGCTACCTCTGTTTCCAACCTTCTCTCTTAATCTGATGTTATCTCTGTTTCAAACCTTCTCTCTTAATCTGATGTTATCTCTGTTTCAAACCTTCTCTCTTAATCTGATGTTATCTTTGTTTCAAACCTTCTCTCTTAATCTGATGTTATCTTTGTTTCAAGCCCAAGTAAAATTCTCTCTTAGTCTCCTGTTATCTTTCTCGCAAACTCCAGTAAACTTCTCTTAAACTAAAGTAAACTTCTCTTAAACTTAAGTAAACTTCTCTTAAACTAAAGTAAACTTCTCTTAAACTAAAGTAAACTTCTCTTAAAATAAAGTAAACTTCTCTTAAACTAAAGTAAACTTCTCTTAAACTAAAGTAAACTTCTCTTAAACTAAAGTAAACTTCTCTTAAACTAAAGTAAACTTCTCTTAAACTAAAGTAAACTTCTCTTAAACTAAAGTAAACTTCTCTTAAACTAAAGTAAACTTCTCTCACATAATGCTTCTAATCTTTCATATTTCCATGCACAATTCAAAAACACCAGCGTTGATATTCCTTACATTATTCACATATTCTGTGAACCGATTTGTATCCTATATATCTTCATTTCCGTCTCTTTGTGTCTGGCATTTTACTCTAGCTCTGTCCGCCCTACTGTTGTCCCCTTCTGTCCATCCTTCTGTCTGTTGTCCCCTTCTGTCCATCCTCGATGAACCCAGCACCTACACCGATTCCTCCCCATCACCTTGTCCAGCTCTATCCCCCGTTCGATTAATGGGCTCCATTGGGGGCGCTCACAAGCCAGGGGAATTCAATTTGCACTGGACCAGCGTGCGCGCCACGGTAAGAATAGGGCCCTAATCTAGCAAAATGGCAACAAACTCTGTAGTTTCTTTTTCTGCTACCCCTGCCACGCACTACAGGGAAGACCCGCAAGCTCGTGGTGTTTGTAAGGGGGGGGGGAATAAGTCTTTCTGTTGCATGTCTGTAAAGAAATTTTCTCCCCACTGTGGAAATGTGAACAAGCAACAACAACAACAAAAAATTGTAATGATCTAAAAATAAAGACATTCTTTGTAAGACGTTAAGCGGGAAAACATTTACACGGTAAATCACATAACATCCAACTTGCGGGTCATAATACAATGAGAGCCCGGATTTAGTACTAATTACGTTGCGATCTGAGAGGTGGCTTATGTAATATCGAATCAGAAAAAAAGATCGGATATGGCAATTTTCAGCAAATTAACTTCAGAAATGCACATATACGTCCTTAACAAATATTATCAAGTATTAAGTTGTGTTTAATTTTTATGTCATTAAATGAAAGAAAAACAATGGAAACACTATTCAGTCATCAGGCATGTATGTTGTTTACAGAGAAGAATGACAAAAATAAAATAATATGAAATCAACAGAAATATTATCCATAACGGTAAAATACGGACGCTGGCAAATAAGTTAACAAAAGTAACAAAATTAACTCACAGGCTTGAATATTTTATTGGCTTAACTTAGTTAATGCATCATAAAGGGATTAAAATATCCAGCATTCATAATCGAATACAACGCCAGAGCAACTTCAGCATCATGTATTGTATTCTAGTGTTGTCAAAAAATGATTCCCTTCATAGACAACAATTTTAATCTAGAATATTTTATATTGTGTTTCTAAATAAATAAATAGAAGTTTAATTACTAGAAATTACACATGCAATAAAGCCACTATTTCCACAATGTTTCTACGTGGATTATAAAGACGTAGGTGTCAACACTGACAGGCAGTGACAGGGCACTAATTAATAATTACACAGCTTGACCTTTCTACTTTCCCAACCTTAAATAATCGTAGTTGTCAACTCGATTAAAACAATTTATTTGAGAAGAATAAATGTCAATATTGACTCGCCGTAATTTCAAAACAATTCAATACGTCACGAGGTTTAATAGACATATTAGTCATCAATAGGACAACATGATGAAATAATATAGAGAGATTTTATCAATAAGGTGTCAAGATTTAATGCAGATAGTTCTTATAGCTTTTACATGTAACTTTTTTAATGAAGAAATTGACACACTTATCCTTGTAATTATTAAGTTACATTGACCTTAACGTAATTAAGACAATTTTTCTGAGAACACACTTATTCTTACATATCCATCCCTGTGGCGTTATAAACAATATATAACATCAAAACATATTCAAGTTTTAAAAAGAATGCTTTGTTGTACATAGGAGGAATGTCACAAGAAACATTTAATGCACACAGAAAGTATAACGAATAGACTTACAGACAGGAGTTATCAGGAATTGACTAACAGAAAGAAAGTAACATAAATAGATTTACAGACACATCATGATGAAAAATAACACATAAAGTAACTTACATAAACAAAATAAGACTTAAGAAACAGATTTAAGCATAAATTTTTTTAAAAAAGAGTAAAATTAGAATTACGTCCGTTTTTTATAATTAATATACAAACAAAAAAGTAATATAGACTCTAGACCAGTTATCGCGGACCTATGCCACGCGTGCCACAGACGGCACGCAGAGCCTCATCAGCCAGGACGCAACTCAACACGCACCTATACTTAAAATCAAACCACTGTTCAGGCACTTTGTGTTGGCACTTTGCTATATAAAAGTAGGTTTTAATTGAATTTTGGGCACGCGGCCCCAAAAATCTTCGCCATCACTGCTCTAGAAAACGGTGGATAACCACCGCTAGTGAGCCGCATGCGGCTCTTCTGTTATTCACATTGTGGCTCGCGTACAATTTATGAAAGATATGTTACAAGTATTATTGGAAGATTTACAAGCCAGGTATAATGACCCATAGTGCCTCAAAGCGGCTCTTAAAAATGTATATTGCAAAAAAGGCTCCCAGTTATTTTAGGCCTGGCCACCCTTCATCTAGACTCTAGACTGCTGTTGGTAGTTTATAAGCGTATTATAATTCTACTGCCAGGGACAAGAAAACAGCGTCACAGGACATGTACCGTTACTGCTGTCAGTGACAAGGCCCAATCCTTATCTCGTACCATGCAGGCGTCACACACCACGGACAGACGATGAGATAATCCAGAGTTGATTACCGCGACAGACACACGCTGAGTCTTATCAGGTCGTTGTGGCTTCACGTGGAGGATGCTGGGAGATTGTACAAAATGAGAGGATCATTGTGTAAACAGAAACACATCAGTAGAGTTACACGAATCTGAGATGTGTTAAATGTATCTTCGTCGATAAAAATAGAACTAAAAAAAAAGATTTTTAAAAACCACGTTTTTATAAGCGGACTAAAAAGAAGAAAATAATTTAAAACTTATTAGTTCAAGTACTTCGATTTAATATGACTAAAATCGTGGGGCGGGCGCTTATGAGGTTTAACATATGCGGTTCACTCATTCTCTCACTTATAGATCTCTCTTTTGCCTTCTAAATTTGAAATCTTTAATTTTTATACCAAACACCCGCCCCACGTTTTTAGTCATATTAAATCGAAGTACTTGAACTAATAAGCTTTAAATTATTTTCTTCTTTTTAGTCCGCTTATAAAAACGTGGTTTTTAAAAATCTTTTTTTTACTTCTATTTATTTTATTCTTTTTAGTCCACTTATAACAACCTGGTTTTTTAAAATATTTTTTTACCTCTATTTATTTTACCAAACACCTCACAAGCGCCCGCCCAACGTTTTAAAAACATTGTGATTTGGTCACGGGGCGAACTCACAGATGTCAACAAAAGCCGACGGTACAGATGCTTATATATAGACTATAGATAAACTAAAAAGTTCACTAATTTAATAACGGTACATTCGATCAATCTGAAATTTTGACACAATGCATTGTCATTCAAGATCTATATGTGGTAAAATTTTCAGATCTCTAGGACCATCAGAAGTGGTTCAATTTTACGTTGGCAGATTTGAAAAATCTTGGACAATGCCACAGGAACGAAAGCGAGTTAATAAAACGTGGTTAATAAGTATAGGTAAAAAAATGATTTTTAAAAACCACGTTTTTACAAGCGGACTAAAAAGAAGAAAATAATTTAAAACTTGTAAGTTCAAGTAGCCTACTTCGATATAATATGACTAAAACGTGGGGCGGGCGCTTATGAGGTTTAAAATATGCGGTTCACTCATTCTCTCACTTATAGATCTCTCTTTTGCCTTCTAAATTAGAAATCTTGAATTTTTATAGCAAACACCCACCCCACGTTTATAGTCATATAGGGTTGGTCATTTCTAAAGTCGAAAAACGTCATAGCTCAACGAGTAATGTTCTATTTTTAGATTACATTTTAGCTGAACAATGTTTTGAATCATAAATACAGTCGAGTCACTATGTTCTCAAAATTGTTAGCATAGTAAAATTACGAAACTTTTTTCCTTTTTCAAGTCCAATTTACTGTCTTAAGTTAACGAAGAATTAACAAATAGCTGACAAAATACATCATTCTCAATATACCTACATTTACATATTGACTCGTATCTTTTATTAAATTTTTATGAAATCTGTCCTTAAAAAAGATAAATATAGCCCCAATATTTCTATTAATAGCTCTCCATATTATGACAAGGCCTATTATATCGAGGTACTTGAACTTACAAGTTTTAAATTATTTTCTTCTTTTTAGTCCGCTTGTAAAAACGTGGTTTTTAAAAATCATTTTTTTCTTTTATTTATTATATTCTTTTTAGTCCACTTATAACAACCTGGTTTTTAACAATATTTTTTTACCTCTATTTATTTTACCAAACACCTCACAAGCGCCCGCCCAACTTTTTAAAAACATTGTGATGTGGTCACGGGGGGAACTCACGGATGTCAACAATAGCCGACGGTACAGATGCTTATATATAGACTATAGATAAACTAAAAATTTCAATAATTTAATAAAGTTACATTCGATCGATCTGAAATTTTGATAAAATGCATTGTCATCCAAGATCTATCTGTGGTAAAATTTTATTTTCAGATCTCTAGGACCATCAGAAGTGGTTCAATTTTACGTTGGCAGATTTGAAAAAATCTTGGACAAACAAACAAACAATGCCCAACGAAAGCGAGTTAATAAAAACGTGGTAGAAACAGTTCACTTTTTTTACCACGTTTTTATTAACTCGCTTTCGTTGGTGAGGCATTGTTGGTTTGTCCAAGATTTTTTAAAATCTGCCAACGTAAAATTGAACCACTTCTGATGGTCCTAGAGATCTGAAAATTTTACCACATATAGATCTTGGATGACAATGCATTGTGTCAAAATTTCAGATCGATCAAATGTACCGTTATTAAATTATTGAACTTTTTAGTTTATCTAAAGTCTATATATAAGCATCTGTATCGTCGGCTTTTGTTGACATCCGTGAGTTCCCCCCGTGACCACATCACAATGTTTTTAAAACATTGGACGGGCCCTTGTGAGGTGTTTGGTAAAATAAATACAGGTAAAAAATTATTTTTAAAAACCATGTTGTTATAAGTGGACTAAAAAGAATAAAATAAATGGAAGTAAAAAAAAAGATTTTTAAAAACCACGTTTTTATAAGCGGACTAAAAAGAAGAAAATAAGTTAAAACTTATTAGTACTTCGATTTAATATGACTAAAACGTGGGGCGGGTGTTTGGTATAAAAATTAAAGATTTCTAATTTAGAAGGCAAAAGAGAGATCTATAAGTGAGAGAATGAGTGAACCGCATATGTTAAACCTCATAAGCGCCCGCCCCACGTTTTTAGTCATATTAAATCGAAGTACTTGAACTAATAAGTTTTAACTTATTTTCTTCTTTTTAGTCCGCTTATAAAAACGTCGCTTTTAAAAATGTTTGTTTTACTTCTATTTTTACTTCGTTCCCTTCACAAATTTATAAAAGCTCAAATAATGACGTCACGTCACAATATGTTATGGCGCTGGCGAGGAACACATTTTGTTAATCTCGAAAGCAACTTTTTTACTTCTATATATTTTTTTATCGGGAGTTACCTCGCATAGCGTCACGGACAGACACTACGTGACAGATTGCAAATATGTTATTTAATTTTATGTTGAAAAAAAATTCTGCTCATTTTAAATGTGAGATTTACTTTAATAAGTTTTCATCTTAAGAGACTGCTGCAGTCTAAAATATGAAATCTAATGTTTTTTGTTTATGTTACAAACATTTTCAGAGATGCCCTGTGGCAACTTGCTAGACAAAAAGAAACATCTAGTCTTAAGTAGACATGGTCAATCAATTGAATTTATGAAAATGGTAGTTAATTTGGGAGCTTTTATTTGTGACAAAACCTAAATATGTCATAATCCTTTGTGTTCACTTTCAATTGCTGAAAATCCTAGCAGACTTTAACATAGAAAACTCAGCATAATAAGTTTATAGTCTTTGGACTAAATAAAACATCTAAAATGTTTTGATAATGAGGTAGAATTTGATTAAATTTTTTATCGGCCTCAAATAGTTTGTTGTACTATCTGCAAGATTCATCAGTTTATTCAGCTTGCCATAAATAGCAGTGACAGTGTGACAGAAACTCAAACAAATAACTACGTGCTAAATAATAAATGCTGCATTGATCATTCAAAGTATTTTCAGATCTCTAGGACCATCAGAAGTGGTTCAATTTTACGTTGGCAGATTTGAAAAAATCTTGGACAATGCCACAGGAACGAAAGCGAGTTAATAAAACGTGGATAATAAATAGAAATAAAAAAAAAGATTTTTAAAAACCACGTTTTTATAAACTGACTCAAAGGAAGAAAATAAGTTAAAACTTATTAGTTCAAGTACCTCGATTTAATATGACTAAAAACGTGTGTCGGGCGCTTATGAGGTTTAACATATGCGGTTCATTCATTCTCTCACTTATAGATCTCTCTTTTGCCTTCTAAATTAGAAATCTTTAATTTTTATACCAAACACCCACCCCACGTTTTTAGTCATATTAAATCGAAGTACTTGAACTAATCAGAACAACCTGGTTTTTAAAAATAATTTTTAAATCCCTTATATTAACTTCACCGCCGGTCATCTCATCATCTCATGGGCGGGCGGAAAAACAAAAGTCAAAAATGACCCACTTCCAGTGATCCGATCGAGCTGAAATTTGGCACACGGACCCGTCTAACCTAACAATGCATCGTATCAACATTTCAGATCGATCGAACGTACCGTAATTAAATTAATGCATTTTTAGTTTATCCTTATATGAGGTATGTAATTCAAATTCACGGTTAGTTATTGTTTTTTTCTTCCACTTCCACGTGAGTTTGAGTTGACGGCGACCGTCGTGCCGACACCCCCTCACGTCCCACCCCCATTTATTAAAGACAAGGGACATCACTCGGTGTCAGTCTGTAAATGTTTGAAAATAATCAATACTGTTAGTTATGTCTCATATATAAGGGATTTATAGTCAAAAACTTTGTTTTTGCGGGTTTGTTTTATTACGGGTTTGTTTTTAATTCCCTTATATTAACTTCACCGCCGGTCATCTCATCATCTCATGGGCGGGCGGAAAAACAAAAGTCAAAAATGGCCCACTTCCAGTGATCCGATCGAGCTGAAATTTGACACACGGACCCGTCTAACCTAACAATGCATCATATCAAAATTTCAGATCGATCGAACGTACCGTATTTAAATTAATGCATTTTTAGTTTATCCTTATATGAGGTATGTAATTCAAATTCACGGTTTGTTATTGTTTTTTTCTTCCACTTCCACGTGAGTTTGAGTTGACGCCGACCGTCGTGCCGACACCCCCTCATGTCCCACCCCCTTTTATTAAAGACAAGGGACATCACTCGGTGTCAGTCAGTCAATGTTTGTAGCGTTTGAAAATAATCAATACTGTTAGTTATGTCTCATATATAAGGGATTTATAGTCAAAAACTTTGTTTTTACGGGTTTGTTTATTAAATCCCTTATATTAACTTCGCGGCCATCTCTGTCTGTCTCTCTGTCGTCATCTCATCATCTCATGGACGGGCGGAAAAACAAAAGTCGAAAATGACCCACTTCCAGTGATCCGATCGAGCTGAAATTTGGCACACGGACCCGACTCACCTAACAATGCATCGTATCAAAATTTCAGATCGATCGATCGTACCGTAATTAAATTGATGCATTTTTAGTTTATCCTTATATGAGATATGTAATTCAAATTCACTGTTTGTTATTGTTTTTTTCTTCCACTTCCACGTGAGTTTGAGTTGAAGCCGACCGTCGTGCCGACACCCCCCTCACATCCCACCCCCATTTATTAAAGACAAGGGACATCACTCGGTGTCAGTCTGTAAATGTTTGAAAATAATCAATACTGTTAGTTATGTCTCATATATAAGGGATTTATAGTCAAAAACTTTGTTTTTGCGGGTTTGTTTTATTACGGGTTTGTTTTTAATTCCCTTATATTAACTTCACCGCCGGTCATCTCATCATCTCATGGGCGGGCGGAAAAACAAAAGTCAAAAATGGCCCACTTCCAGATTTGACACACGGACCCGTCTAACCTAACAATGCATCGTATCAAAATTTCAGATCGATCGAACGTACCGTATTTAAATTAATGCATTTTTAGTTTATCCTTATATGAGGTATGTAATTCAAATTCACGGTTTGTTATTGTTTTTTTCTTCCACTTCCACGTGAGTTTGAGTTGAGGCCGACCGTCGTGCCGACACCCCCTCACGTCCCACCCCGATTTATTAAAGACAAGGGACATCACTCGGTGTCAGTCTGTCAATGTTTGTAGCGTTTGAAAATAATCAATACTGTTAGTTATGTCTCATATATAAGGGATTTATAGTCAAAAACTTTGTTTTTACGGGTTTGTTTTTTTACCTCTATTTATTTTACCAAACACCTCACAAGCGCCCGCCCAACGTTTTAAAAACATTGTGATGTGGTCACGGGGTGAACTCACGGATGTCAACAAAAGCAGACGGTACAGATGCTTTAATATAGACTATAGATAAACTAAAAAGTTCAATAATTTAATAACGGTACATTCGATCTTGGACAAACAATGCCACAGGAACGAAAGCGAGTTAAGAAAACGTGGTTAATAAAACAAACCCGTAAAAACAAAGTTTTTGACTATAAATCCCTTATATATGAGACATAACTAACAGTATTGATTATTTTCAAACATTTACAGACTGAATCTGTCTTAACTCAAGTTTGCTTCATAAACCTAGGGGGGAGGGTGGGTGGGAGGGGGAGAGGGGAAAAGTCTGGTCACCGATTCGCTTGACCGAGCTCAGCGTGACACGTAAAATGTAAACAAAAGCACCCCGTCACTTCGTTGGGTCGCCTCAATGCGTCAGCTCAAACTTTCACGTGGCAAAAAAACAATAACAAACCGTGAATTTGAATTACATACCTCATATAAGGATAAACTAAAAATGCATTAATTTAATTACGGTACGTTCGATCGATCTGAAATTTTGATACGATGTATTGTTATGTCAGACGGGTCCGTGTGCCAAATTTCAGCTCGATCCGATCACGGGAAGTGGGTCATTTTCGACTTTTGTTTTTCCGCCCGCCCACCCAGCCCATGAGATGATGAGATGATGAGACGGCCGCGAAGTTAATATAAGGGATTTAAAAAACAAACCCGTAAAAACAAAGTTTTCTACTATAAATCCCTTATATTTTAGTCATAAATTAAAAGTATTGATTATGTTTCAACGCCACAAATATTTACGGACTGACACCGAGTGATGTCCCCTTGTCTTTTAACGGGGGATGGGTCGTGAAGGGGTGTCGGCACGACGGTCGACGTCTAAGCGTCAACTCAAACTCACGTGGAAAAAAACAATAACAACCCGTGAATTAGAATTACATACCTCATATAAGGATAAACTAAAAATGCATTAATTTAATTACGGTACGTTCGATCGATCTGAAATTTCGATACGATGCATTGTTAGGTTAGACGGGTCCGTGTGCCAAATTTCAGCTCGATCCGATCACGGGAAGTGGGTCATTTTTTATTAAATCCCTTATATTAACTTCGCGGCCGTCTCTGTCTCTCTCTCATCATCTCATGGGCTCGGCGGGCGGAAAAACAAAAGTCGAAAATGACCCACTTCCAATGATCCGATCGAACTGAAATTTGGCACACGAACCCGTCTTACCTAAAAATGCATCGTATCAAAATTTCAGATCGATCGAACGTACCGTAATTAAATTAATGCATTTTTAGTTTATCCTTATATGAGGTATGTAATTTAAATTCACGATTTGTTATTGTTTTTTTGCCACGTGAAAGTTTGAGCATTGAGGCGACCCAACGAAACGACGGTGCGCTTTTGTTTACATTTTACGTGTCACTCTGAGCTCGGTCAAGCGAATCGGTGACCAGACTTTTCCCCTCTCCCCCTCCCACCCACCCCTCCCCCCCTAGGGTTATGAAGCAAACTTGTGTTAAGACAGATTCAGTCTGTAAATGTTTGAAAATAATCAATACTGTTAGTTATGTCTCATATATAAGGGATTTATAGTCAAAAACTTTGTTTTTACGGGTTTGTTTTATTAAATCCCTTATATTAACTTCGCGGCCGTCTCTTTCTCTCTCTCTCTCTCTCTGTCTTGGGCTCGGCGGGCGGGCGGGCGGAAAAACAGAAGTCAAAAATGACCCACTTCCCATGATCCGATCGAACTGAAATTTGGAACACGGACCCGTCTAACCTAACAATGCATTGTATCAAAATTTCAGATCGATCGAACGTACCGTAATTAAATTAGAGCATTTTTAGTTTATCCTTATATGAGGTATGTAATTCAAAATTCACTGTTTGTTATTGTTTTTTTTCTGCCCAGTTCCATGTGAGTTTGAGTTGACGCCGACCGTCGTGTTGACGCCGACCGTCGTGCCGACACCCCCTCGCATCCCACCCCCATTTATTAAAGACAAGGGACATCACTCGGTGTCAGTCTGTAAATGTTTGAAAATAATCAATACTGTTAGTTATGTCTCATATATAAGGGATTTATAGTCAAAAACTTTGTTTTTACGGGTTTGTTTTATTACTTTTGTTTTTCCGCCCGCCCGCCCAGCCCATGAGATGACGACAGAGACGGCCGCGAAGTTAATATTAGGGACCCGCCCGCCCAGCCCATGAGATGACGACAGAGACGGCCGCGAAGTTAATATAAGGGATTTAAAAAGAGCCATGTTTTATTTGATGTGATTAATATTTATTTTATTGCATGAGTTTTATTAACTCGCTTTCGTTCCTGTGGCATTGTCCACGATTTTTTTGTGTGAGGTGTTTGGTAAAATAAATAGAGGTAAAAAAATATTGTTGAAAACAAAGTTTTTATTAGTGGACTAAAAAGAATAAAATATATAAAGGTTAAAAAATGATTTTTAAAAACCACGCTTTTACAAGTGGACTAAAAAGAAGAAAATCACTTAAAACTGATTAGTTCAAGTACTTCGATTTAATATGACTAAAAACTTGGGGCGGGTGGTTGGTATAAAAATTAAAGATTTCTAATTTAGAAGGCTAAAGAGAGATCTATAAGTGAGAGAATGAGTGAACCGCATATGTTAAACCTCATAAGCGCCCACCCCACGTTTTTAGTCATATTAAATCGAAGTACTTTTTTCTTACAAGTTTTAAATTATTTTGTAATAAATGACCTTTTTTGTGTATGTGTCCATGTCAATATAAATTTAATTTTCTATATTCATATAAAACATATAACATATATATATAACATTCGTTTTTCGGTTTATGAAATTTACAATTGGTTGTGGTCTGTCGTTTGGTTGTCAAGTTTCGATGCGTTTTGATCTACAAAGCCATTATTTATTACTGCAAATGAAATTTGCCAACTTATGCTTCAGTTTAGCGTTTGTTTTTCTTTTAAATACTTTGAGATTGCATATTTGAATGTTTAAAAAAATAAAATATTTAAAAATCGGACTCCTCCCCACAGTAGTTTTTTTATTGTTATTTACATTTAATATTTTAATGCGTCTTAGACTAATTTGGATTAAAAAGTATTTGCTTTTAATATAGAACTTGAAGGGGTGCTGACTTGACAATAATGAAAACGTTTATTAGAATTCCTAAAACGTGTATATTAAATTTGATATACGATTACCTGTTTATACTTTGATATTTTCTTTTATCCAGTGATTAACTTTACTTCAAAGGTTTCATGCAAAATAAATAGTTCGTTGTTATTCATATTTGTAAATAGTTACAATTTTATATTTATATGTTTTTGATAATGTAAAGGTAATAATGTATGGACCAATGGGCGCATAAACTGACAAGTCATAATATATCTTGAAAAGGTGCTGACTTGACAATAATAAAAACGTTTATGTGAATTACTAACATGTTTATATTAAATTGTAAATAGGATTAACAGTTGATAATTTAATCTTTTCTGTTATCCTGTGACAAACATTGCTTACTACGTTTCGTGCAAAATGAATAGTTCTTTGTTATTAACATGTGTAAAAATTACATTATATTTTTTACACGTTTTGGTAATGTTGTGGTAATAATGTATGGACAAATAAGCGAATAAACTGACAAGTCATAGTCATCAATGAAGCTTAAACTGCTTCAAATCACAGATGTGCTTGGTGTGGATAACATTACAGTCACATAATTTATTTTTAACTCACTGTGCTGTATTATTGGTGCACTCATAATCGGTGCGCACTATTCAATGCCGCAAGTTAACGTCCAGCTGACTCCTCAGCAATATTTGTTAATACTTCGAACTTCAAACTTCTTTGCTGTAGTATCACCTTATGATGTGTGTAATTCACTATGCATTTACTATTATCCTGATTATATCATTATTATTCATGCAAACTTATATAACGCGAAGCCTAAGCTTGGAGGTTTTCTCATAACACATGTATTCGTAGATATAATCAAAATATATACTCTGCTATGTCCGTTCGTAACGCTAGATTTTAGAAAGCGCACCACTAAAAAAATAGCCTTGAAAAAAAATACTGCAAAAAAAAACAACAACAAAAAAACGCTATTTTCAAACGTCCGCATAAAATTTTTCAATATGGAAAAGAGATTTAATTTTTCTTTCTTGGTCTCTAAATTTTCTGATTATTTACTATGCGGCTTTCAGGCAAAAGGGACAATTACAAAAACTGAAATATATCCATTTTGAAAACTTCCGTCATTTTTGACGGGTAATACACTAGTATAGCAATCATTGTGAATGTAATATCAAATTTATAATCTTCATTGCAGAACCAGCCATTTAGACAAATGAATTTTATTTCAGCCCCTATAAATATTTATACTAAGTGAATGAATAAGAAAAAATTTGCGGCACCCCCTGAAATTCTTCTGGCACCCCCACGCAGACAAACCTAAATCCGCCACTGCCATTACCCTTTATTTCTCTTCATTTATTAGTTGATATAGGATAGGTAACCATATCAATTTACCTTAATTCAAAACGTATTTTTTGTAAAAAAAATTATTTATTTTTTTGGCATCTTTTTTGTAATAGTTTGAAAGATTCTACATTTGTTTTTATTCTAAAAATAAATATTAACATGCTTTTTTAAAATAATAATAAATTGATACTTTTTTTTTAAATGTACTTAAAACATTTAAAGCAAGCAAAATATTATAATAAATTCAAGTAATTGTGTGTTGTTGTTTTTTAAAGCTTATTAAATCTGTGCACAATTTTATGGTCGCAGATATTTTGTCAATGTGTTACGTACCTAATCGTTTTTCTTGTCCTTTTCCCTAAAACATTAACATCTTAAGCAAATTTACTAACGGTCTATCAACAAACTCCAATATCTAATAATAAAAAAACAGCCGATATAACTAACAACTGTATCACTTACTTACACAGTCAATAGAAATATTCCTAAGTGTAGCAGACATTTCTATTGTGCCAGCGTAGGGCCCAAATAGTCTAGCTTATCAGCCTTCTCTCTACTACTGGGGCTCTACAGGCAAAGAGCCCATTAATAGCGAAGCTGTTAACGTCAAGTTGGTCCATGATTTCGTTAAATATTATAGAGTCCAGCTTCAGAAATAACAATTTAAAGTAAATTTTATTCATATGGCCAAGATCGACCATGTGTTAATTGGACGTTTCAAGAATTTCACGCCACCTTCTCAAAATAATAGTAATACATCAATAATAATAATGGTAATAATAATAATGGTAATAATAATAACAATATGATAACATTTTTTTATAAATTGACATGAACATATGACACATCGCTGATCTGTTTTGTTTTCATAACTGAAATAAATACAGGTGCAAATTTTTGGCGTTTTATTAATTTAGGCTCTTTATTTACAAACAATACTGTGATCCCATGTACCAGGGTTATTTTTTTTTAAAAAAGGTAAATCTTGTGGAGGGTTATCCCCAGGTACGCCTCGTGAATCTTGTACTAATATTTTAAAAAAAAAGAAGATTTCTTAAGTTCTATAAATTATGTGATATTGAACTTGTCCTTAAAATTGTACGAATTAATTGTACTACGTTTTATAATAATAATAATATCCCCCTTTTCAGACCATGACGGCCTATGGGGCCAGTGAAGTAGAGTTCACAAGTTTCATTGAGCCACCACTAACGAGCAAGGAGTGGTGTGGCTAGCACAATGCCCCGGGGGCCTGGCTAGCACAATGCCCCGGGGGCCTTGCCAACACCGAGGCTCGGACCCGTGACTCGGTTCGACAGTCCATCGCGCTACGATAGACCACCACGCCCCTAATACGTTTGATAACTGTAGCAAAAAAAAATTCTGCTTTAAAATTCATTGATAATTAATAAAATTATATGAAAATGGTGAGGGAACGCTCTGAAAAGGTTTGAGTATCTTTAATAAGTACTTCGGGCTTACTTCAAATGATTCCTTCACAAAAATGTTTTTCAATATAATAAAAAGTTTCTTCCACTAGTTTTCCAAGATTCCACTAAGACAAGAAAATGGTCCCAGTAATGAGACTGCCATGACAGAAGCCCCCCTAAAAGTGTCCCTGGTTAAATCCAATGACACGAGTCCCTGACCTTGGAGTACCATCTCCGGCTTCCAGGCTTTATCTTGTGTTCATTAAGGTTCATGAAGTTACATTGAAAAGTTTGTAGCGACATAAAACAACTAAGACAAATAGCATCTAGGCATATCACAACATCTAGACTTGAGAACAGGTCATCTGAGACACACAACAACTTCAGAACTAGTCAGCTAAATTGCATGATATATAATTAATGAAAGTCAACCCAGACACATATCAATGTCAGAAAATCCACAAAGACACAACATTGTTGAAATGATTTTATGACACCAATTTATTCGCCACTGTTTATGAACAGAGAAATCAACGTAGTGAATTTGAACTTGCCACCTAACGTAAACCCACCTATCAGACGTGGACCCACCATGTTAATGTGAACCCACCATGTTAATGTGAACCCACCATGTTAATGTGAACCCACCATGTTAATGTGAACCCACCATGTTAATGTGAACCCACCATGTTAATGTGAACCCACCAAGTTTAAGTGAACCCACCATGTTAATGTGAACCCACCATGTTAATGTGAACCCACCATGATAATGTGAACCCACCATGTTAATGTGAACCCACCATGTTAATGTGAACCCACCATGTTAATGTGAACCCACCAAGTTTAAGTGAACCCACCATGTTAAACTGAACCCACCATGTTAATGTGAACCCACCATGTTAATGTGAACCCACCATGTTAATGTGAACCCACCAAGTTTAAGTGAACCTACCATGTTAATGTGAACCCACCAAGTTTAAGTGAACCCACCATGTTAAACTGAACCCACCATGTTAATGTGAACCCACCATGTTAATGTGAACCCACCATGTTAATGTGAACCCACCATGTTAATGTGAACCCACCATGTTAATGTGAACCCACCATGTTAATGTGAACCCACCATGTTAATGTGAACCCACCAAGTTTAAGTGAACCCACCATGTTAATGTGAACCCACCATGTTAATGTGAACCCACCATGTTAATGTGAACCCACCATGTTAATGTGAACCCACCATGTTATGTGAACCCACCATGTTAATGTGAACCCACCATGTTAATGTGAACCCATCATGTTAATGTGAACCCACCATGTTATGTGAACCCACCATGTTAATGTGAACCCACCATGTTAATGTGAACCCACCATATTAAGTGAACCCACCATGTTAATGTGAACCCACCATGTTAATGTGAACCCACCATGTTAATGTGAACCCACCATGTTATGTGAACCCACCATGTTAATGTGAACCCACCATGTTAATGTGAACCCACCATATTAAGTGAACCCACCATATTAAGTGAACCCACCATGTTAATGTGAACCCACCATATTAAGTGAACCCACCATGTTAATGTGAACCCACCATATTAAGTGAACCCACCATATTAAGTGAACCCACCATGTTAATGTGAACCCACCATATTAAGTGAACCCACCATGTTAATGTGAACCCACCATATTAAGTGAACCCACCATATTAAGTGAACCCACCATATTAAGTGAACCCACCATGTTAATGTGAACCCACCATATTAAGTGAACCCACCATATTAAGTGAACCCACCATGTTAATGTGAACCCACCATATTAAGTGAACCCACCATGTTAATGTGAACCCACCATATTAAGTGAACCCACCATATTAAGTGAACCCACCATGTTAATGTGAACCCACCATATTAAGTGAACCCACCATATTAAGTGAACCCACCATGTTAATGTGAACCCACCATGTTAATGTGAACCCACCATATTAAGTGAACCCACCATATTAAGTGAACCCACCATGTTAATGTGAACCCACCATGTTAATGTGAACCCACCATGTTAATGTGAACCCACCATATTAAGTGAACCCACCATGTTAATGTGAACCCACCATATTAAGTGAACCCACCATATTAAGTGAACCCACCATGTTAATGTGAACCCACCATGTTAATGTGAACCCACCATATTAAGTGAACCCACCATGTTAAACTGAACCCACCATATTAAGTGAACCCACCATGTTAATGTGAACCCACCATGTTAATGTGAACCCACCATATTATGTGAACCCACCATATTAAGTGAACCCACCATATTAAGTGAACCCACCATATTAAGTGAACCCACCATGTTAATGTGAACCCACCATGTTAATGTGAACCCACCATATTAAGTGAACCCACCATGTTAAATGTGAACCCACCATGTTAATGTGAACCCACCATATTAAGTGAACCCACCATATTAAGTGAACCCACCATGTTAATGTTAACCCACCATATTAAGTGAACCCACCATATTAAGTGAACCCACCATGTTAATGTGAACCCACCATGTTAATGTGAACCCACCATATTAAGTGAACCCACCATGTTAATGTGAACCCACCATATTAAGTGAACCCACCATATTAAGTGAACCCACCATGTTAATGTGAACCCACCATATTAAGTGAACCCACCATGTTAATGTGAACCCACCATATTAAGTGAACCCACCATATTAAGTGAACCCACCGTGTTAAACTGAACCCACCATATTAAAGCGATCACACCATGTAAAATAAAACTCACATTTTTAAAGTTTAAAGTGAACCTACCATGTTAAAGTAAAATCCCCTTGTTAAAGTGAACCCGCCATGTTAAAATGACAATGTCATATAGCCGTGTCAAATAATCGTGTAGTTTATAATCTGTTATATTTTTTTAAAACTGCAACTTGATCCATAACTACAATCTCTCTTGTTTCTCTGTTTGACCTCGCCGGTCGAATTTCAGTCATTGATCTGTGTTGGAAGTCGAAGTCTTCTGTCACCGGGAAAGAGAAAGTGAGCCTTCTCTCTCCTTCCCAAATCCCGTGCCCCCAATACAAAATTGCCGTTCTAATATTTCATCATGCAAGAGAGATGACCATTTGTAACATTTATTTGAAAGGAATCATCGCCTTGGCTGTATCTCAATTTGGACGTTTCGATCAGAGTGCTGGGACTTATCTGTTAAACACCAATTGTGACTATGGGCTATATTTAGATAGACCTAAACCAGGGGTCGGCAACCTTTTGAGACGGAAAAGTAAAAAATTTCTATTTACAAAATTTCCCAATTTTTAAAGAGCCGCTATCACGAGTTTTGAAAATAAAATAATATAATCATTAATATTTGCGCATCGAACTGGAGAGCCGCATCTGGACATCGAAAGATCCGCAGGTTGCCGACACCTGACCTATTTTGACCAAAGCAACTCATGACAGATATGAAAGTATGGATTTAGGGCATGTGGAAATTAATTTAGACTGAAATTTTGAAATAAGATTAGTCTGATAGTTGACACGCCTAAAATGATGAGTGGAAGGATATTTCCATTGTTTTCTTATTTTGTTTGTTTTTTGTTGTTCTGTTGTTATTTTTTATTTTGGGGTAGGGATTGGGTTTTTTAAAAAAAATGTACTAAAACACTTAATTTAAAAATATTACGCTGTTTCGAACTACATCTTATTAAGTGAATGGTTCTAAGTATGATCTACAATACATTATCGTTCCAATTTTTTTGCACCATTAAGAAATAATTATTTTTTTTTCAAAAGCTTTTTTTTCAGTATTTGTTTAAAAAAGATGTTAAACATAACTAGACTTAGTGCCTAGAGCATTGATGGCGAACCTATGACACGCGTGCCACAGTTGGCACGCAGAACCTCATCAGTCGACACGCGACTAAAATATTACTTCCTTAATAAAAACCAGCTAAACCTAACACCCATTTTCGGGGTTTCATTGGAGTGTAGGCACTTTGTTATAAATAAATGGGTCTTGCTTGAATTTTGGGCACGCGGCCCCCAAAAAAGGTTCGCCACCACTGCACTAGAGGTTCATTGTATTGCCCATGATTTTTTAACCCTCGTATAAAATTTACCCGTGTCCTAATTCAATGTTTTATGTTGCCCTAGAAACATGATCGGAGTTGTCTGAAACACATTAACATACTTCCTCCTCCAACATCACCTCCTCCTCCAACATCGCCTCCTCCTCCGACATCGCCTCCTCCTCCAACATCACCTCCTCCTCCAAAATCAACTCCTCCTCCAACATCACCTCCTCCTCCAACATCACCTCCTCCTCAAACATCACCTCCACTTATGTCTCATACTCTGCCCCCTCCTCACCATCCACTACCCACTTGGTGTTACCTCCCCCCCCCCACCTCTTACCATCTCCCCACCCATTTTTATCACAAAACACATTCCGTTCTCATTTATATTTTTGTGTAAATTTCTGATCTCTTTCCCCATTGAAACTTTATTCCTGATCTTGTTCAGACCCACAAAGAAGCCTGCCATCCCGACATTCATTGTGTGTCTACTGATCTCTGTGTGGATGCGCACCGAACAAACGATCGCTCTTCCCGTGGGACGCGCTCCAGATTTTCTTTGTGTTTTATCGCGGTGTTTATTTGTTCAAACATTTTTATTTACGCGTCTACATCTCGCGATACTCAATAAATTCCACCCAACCCTCTTCACAAACATTCATATACGAGCTGTGTGTGTCACAAGGATTAATGGCGAGTAGTCGTGTTTGCGATAAGACTATGTAGCCAGTCGTCCACGTAAGTCTGAAAATTGCAAAGTATGGGTTTGAGCTTAAAATAAATATGAATTTTCCGTTTGAATTTAAAGCTATTCCCTCCATCTCACCATCTATAGCAGGGGTCGGAAAACCATGGCTCGCGAGCCAGATCATGTGGCTCTACTGATGGCTGCATCTGGCTCTCAGGCAAATGTTCGTTTATAAAAAAATATATAATAATAATAAAGGTTATTCAGACTCATTTGATTTACAAATTAATTGCATATTAAAAAAAGACCAGAACAATGTTATTAAAAATTAATTCAGAGGCATAGTTATTGTACTTTTAGTGTTGAAATTATACAAAATGCACACATTTACTTGAATTTTTAATTTTAAAAATAATGTATGGCTCTAACAGAATTACGTTTCAAAATATGTGGTGTTTATGACTCTTTCAGACAAAAGTTACTCGACCCCTGATCTACAGAGTACTGGACCGTACTTCACTTGCTGCCCTGCATATGTTTTAGAACCCATCTAGCACTGTGGCTGTTATATTTGATTATAAGGATAATGTGGGAATGGGTGATTAAGCTTAATTTATTTTTTTGCAGCTAACGAAAGTGGAAAAAAGCGGTAATCATGAATATTAATGACGTTTTTGCAGTTAATTAATGAAAACAAAACAATGCTGTATTCATGAATGTGTATATAGCCATTAAAAACTACTATAGAAGTGTCTTTATATTATCGTTTACAAAAATTATATAAAATATAGAGACATATAATTGACAAGAAAAAAATATTGAACTTCAGAAATGTAAATTGATTGAAAATAAAAATAAAAATAATAAAACCTGTACCAAAATGTAAATATGTCAGGTTTTCTTAGAAAGACACAACAACTTAAATATGGCCAGGTAGTCACACAAGCCCCTTTAACGTACTTGTAATTCCAAAATATTGTATACCACGGAGTGATAAATAAATTAAAATTATGTTTGCGGTCAATTTTATTTTAAAAATCCATCCTTACGCTTTCAATTTCACTGAAGCAACCGCCTTCACTCAAAGGGGAGAAAACACATGACTGGTTTTGAAATTAAGTCCCTTTCTTCACAACCTGCACGGGAAAATGCAAATTGATTTTTGGGCGGAAGCCGTCGGTAGAGTCACGCAATGATTACATCATGTTAATAACATTTTTTGTAGAAATATTATTTAAGTGCGTGCTAAAATAAAACCCATTCATAAAACATTTCAACAAAAGAAAATGAAATGTCTTCGTCTCAAAAAGAACAGATGTAAAATTGTCATTCTTAAATTAAGAAATATGCACTAAATGTCCTTCCTGATGATCGAAGAAATAAGATTTATTATGAACCCAATAAGATTTTTTTTAAATATAACTGTTACCATCTATACTCTGTACAGATAATGGAATCACAAAGCCAATGAGGTCTCAAGCACATAAAAAAAAACACATGATATGGGATGACGTGTTTTATTTTTGCCGATCTTGTGTAAATTTGACAAAAATAGTAGTACCTAAGAGATGCTGTTGCTGGAAGATAAATTAACACAACTGTTCTTCTATCTGCTTCAGTTTATTTTAGGGCCCAAGATCAATATTCTGATCAGTTTGGCTCCTTTTTATTTTGTTGTTGCTTTTTTCCTGACAAATGTCAGGTACCCATCAGAGCTGGGTGGACTCAGGGACCCATCAGAGCTGGGTGGACTCAGGGACCCATCAGAGCTGGGTGGACTCAGGAGGGAAACCCTTATGCCTCATGAACAGGTACCTGCCTTCACAGAGACTAGAACCCGCGACTTTCAGTATGTCAGCAGAGCGCGGATGCCAGTCGACCACCGTGTCCTCAACAACTGACCCCTCTGCCTGTTCCCTTTCACCCCCCCCCCACACACACACCATATTAGGATGTTATCTCTCTTCAGTTTCATCATTCCCTATACCACCCCCTCGACCCCAGTTTCTTCTCCCTTTTAGACTCGCCTTGTACTAAATTTTGAGAAGGGACAGTGGGAATTTAATGTCATCTAAAATAACGATAAACGATTCCCCGCCCCCCCCCCATCCAAACCAATTCTCCCAGCAATGTACTTGATTAATCTAAACACAGCTCTCAAACAGCGCCACAGAAAGATCCTAAGTCGAGATGGCGAGATCCAAACATTTGATTGCCGAGTGCCTCCAGGAGGTTTGGCATTTCGGGATAAGAAATTACTTGCTGGGCGGTTTTTCGAGAAGTTCTCGGCCCTGGTAGGCGGGGTTGTTCTCCCCTGGAAAATTGGTCAATGATTAAAAAAATAGAGACTACGGGAAAAAAAAATTTAAAAATTAAAAAAAAACAACAACATTGACATCAATTTGTCAGTTACAGTTAGTTGATTCATTTCTCCATTAACTGGATTTTATCCGATAATCATTGTATTAGATAACGTTGGATTAGTATCCAGGAGATTATTTGATAAGGATTACTGCATTGGAAAGAACTCGTCCGTTAGGCGCTGAATGGGACTGTTGAGCATTCAGACGTTTTTCGATCCAACACAAAAGGAACATGTTCCAAAGATGTTTTTAACTAGAAAGTGTATCATAAATATTTTAACAAGTAGCCGATATGTCATTAAAAAATGCAAATTATTTCACTGTAGGTCGTCAGGATTGTGGTTCCCCTAACCATTTTATGGCTACGGCCCCTGTGATAACATTTGTGAGGTTTTGGCTTCCCTAAACCAGTATCATACATAGAAATTGAGAAACGAGTCATAGAAATGAAATGAAAAGTTATTTTTTTAATTTCATATTTCTTATCAATTTTTATCATTGATAGCTTCTTTCGATACATTTTTATATTTAAATTTCTAAATAATGTATGAATGTTTAAATTAAATTTTTAATGGTTTAACTTTATGGGGAAAAGACACATTTTTGCTATCATGGGCTTAATGTATATTTTTTTTAAATATTAGCTTTGCTTATCAATAGCTTAGGTGTTGAAAAGAATATTGTGTGTTGTCATAAAATTAACTGCGGAAAAATGTACAAACCAAAACTTTATATAATTTGTCTCTGCAACCATTCTCTTTGCATCTCTTCTCTTTGCATCTCTTCTCTTTGCATCTCTTCTCATTGCACCTCTTCTCTTTGCACCTCTTCTCTTTGCACCTCTTCTCTTTGCACCTCTTCTCTTTGCACCTCTTCTCTTTGCACCTCTTCTCTTTGCACCTCTTCTCTTTGCACCTCTTCTCTTTGCATCTCTTCCCTTTGCACCTCTTGTCTTTGCATCTCTTCTCTTTGCACCTCTTCTCTTTGCATCTCTTCTCTTTGCACCTCTTCTCTTTGCACCTCTTCTCTTTGCACCTCTTCTCTTTGCATCTCTTCTCTTTGCACCTCTTCTCTTTGCACCTCTTCTCTTTGCATCTCTTCTCTTTGCACCTCTTGTCTTTGCATCTCTTCTCTTTGCACCTCTTCTCTTTGCATCTCTTCTCTTTGCACCTCTTCTCTTTGCACCTCTTCTCTTTGCACCTCTTCTCTTTGCATCTCTTCTCTTTGCACCTCTTGTCTTTGCATCTCTTCTCTTTGCACCTCTTCTCTTTGCATCTCTTCTCTTTGCACCTCTTCTCTTTGCACCTCTTCTCTTTGCACCTCTTCTCTTTGCATCTCTTCTCTTTGCACCTCTTGTCTTTGCACCTCTTCTCTTTGCACCTCTTCTCTTTGCATCTCTTCTCTTTGCACCTCTTCTCTTTGCACCTCTTCTCTTTGCACCTCTTCTCTTTGCACCTCTTCTCTTTGCACCTCTTCTCTTTGCACCTCTTCTCTTTGCACCTCTTCTCTTTGCACCTCTTCTCTTTGCACCTCTTCTCTTTGCACCTCTTCTCTTTGCACCTCTTCTCTTTGCACCTCTTCTCTTTGCACCTCTTCTCTTTGCGCCTCTTCTCTTTGCGCCTCTTCTCTTTGCGCCTCTTCTCTTTGCGCCTCTTCTCTTTGCACCTCTTCTCTTTGCACCTCTTCTCTTTGCACCTCTTCTCTTTGCACCTCTTCTCTTTGCACCTCTTCTCTTTGCACCTCTTCTCTTTGCACCTCTTCTCTTTGCACCTCTTCTCTTTGCACCTCTTCTCTTTGCACCTCTTCTCTTTGCACCTCTTCTCTTTGCACCTCTTCTCTTTGCACCTCTTCTCTTTGCACCTCTTCTCTTTGCACCTCTTCTCTTTGCACTTATGGCCCCTCTAACCCATATCTTTGCACTCTTTCACTCCGCACCTATTCTGTCTGCACCACTTTTCTCTGCACTCCTTCTCTCTGCATCTCAACTACACCCCTCGTTTCTGCACCTCTCGTCCTTCCACCCTACCCTCTATGCACCTCTTCTACATCTACCCTTTGTCCCTGCACCCCCCTCTCTCTCTCTCTCTCTCTTCTCCTACTCCATCTCTGTAGGTGACACATCGGGACAGGAACAAGCCCAAATATTATTACCGGGGTGCGAGGGGTAACGCTTAACTGTTTGTGACAGGAATCGATATGAGGCCCGGATAGTCTCCCCAAGTTATGGAGCAGGAATTACATTGGCGGCCTTCTGAAACAACGATCTCAAACTGTGCAGTTGGGGTCTTAACTTGTAGCTACATAATGTGGTAGGGGGAGGAATGGAAACCCTTCCAAAGAAGCAACTTCTTGATTTAGAATGGAATGGTTAAGTTAAAAAAAAAGCTAATAGCGGCCGATAACTAATAAATTTCCGGACGATTACACGAACATTTTAGTTTTAAACTATTGACTGATGGGAATGTTCAAAATGTTTATAAAGTTTGCCTACCATGGTTCTAACACTTAGCCTACTTATCAAACCAAATAAAAAGCGTATTAAGCTAATGGCAGTAATGGAGTGTGATTCAGAGACAGAAAACGACGACAGCTCTTCTGATGAATTTCTGCGTTACAAAATGGAGATGGAAGTTCCTGAATCCATTTCCCCTCTACAATTGTGGAAACTTAATGAATACCAATATCTGATAGTGTCATTCCTTGCCAAGACCGTTTTGTGCATACCAGTTACCTCAGTTCCATGTGAAGATTGTTCAGCTCGGCTGGTTAAATTTTCAATACACCCGCTCATCAATTGAACCAAATAATGTCAACACACTTGTCTTTTTGCATAGTTAATTAAAAGATGACATATAAAAGAGACATTCCAGTGCTATGCAGATTTTCAACAAGAACGTTTAATAACATGACATCATAAATTTTTAATTTTTGGCTTTAATTGAAATTAACGATTAATTAATCGTTAATTTTTCAAAAGTTAACGATTAATTTTAAATTAATCGTTAACAGCCCTAATATATGTATGTATATATATATATATATATATATATATTATGATGATGATGATGACTCCCTTTCCAGCCCATGACGGACTATGGGACAAGTGATGTAGCGTTCACAAGTTTTTAGCCACCACTAATGAGCAGGGGATCTGCCTCGGATCGATAGTCCAGTGCGCTACCACTTAGACCATCGCGCCCCATATATATATATATATATATATATATATATATATATTATATATATATATATATATATATTATATATATATATATATATATATATTTATTTATTTATTTATATATATATATTTATTTATTTATATTTATATATTAGCTTAAGTAGAAAGGGGTTATGGGAATGTGTATTTCTGTTTCCTCTGATGACATTCAACTTACATGTTTATGTCTGTTCTATTCAATAGAAAATACCTAGGATTATATCTGCAATCAAGATTTCTGTCACCAACGAAACTCACATTGAAAACTGTGACCTAAAATGTCACACACTGGCATCTCTCGAGTTCTAAAATATCACTGTGTCGTCCAAGAATTCTTGATTTCTGGGGAAAACTTGTTTATAATAAGTCACCCTTAAAGAAATTTTTTTGCCCCATCTGTATGTCTGTAAATGTCAACAAGTCGATAAGCTCGGGTGCAAGAGCAAAATATTTTTGGAACCACTGCATCATAGATGCTAGTGCCTTCTTTCAAAGAGTGGTCCCTGGGGTTGGGCTGGAGGGGGCGGGGGGGGGGTTTAAGGCGGTTCATCTTGTCACTACCGTGGTGTACCAGTTGATCGTTGAGGAAGAGATGTTGATGGGGGTGGGGGTAAGGGGAGAAAAGGGCGGTTGTCGAGTTGTTATTACCAGTCAAAGCTGAAGGGGACGTAGCTGTGAGAGAAAGAACGTCTGAAAATATTTTTCTTTTCTTTTTCCAAATTGGCTTATTTGTTTTTGTTTTTGCTCGATCTTAAACCATGTGAAAATATTCTTTAAACTAATTGATTGTTAAGTTTTGTCAAAATGAAGCTAATACATTTCTCTTCAATCGGCCGTCATCGGCCATGTCATTTCAAGTCAGGAATCTTTTTAAAAAAATATCAGAGTGTTCGGTTTGAATGGTTTCAGCAAGATCTTATTCCGACTATTCTGAACTTATTCCGACTATTCTGATCTTATTCCGACTATTCTGATCTTATTCCGACTATTCTGAACTTATTCCGACTATTCTGATCTTATTCCGACTATTCTGATCTTATTCCGACTATTCTGATCTTACTCCGACTATTCTGATCTTATTCCGACTATTCTGATCTTATTCCGACTATTCTGATCTTATTCCGACTATTCTGAACTTATTCCGACTATTCTGAACTTATTCCGACTATTCTGAACTTATTCCGACTATTCTGAACTTATTCCGACTATTCTGAACTTATTCCGACTATTCTGATCTTATTCCGACTATTCTGAACTTATTCCGACTATTCTGAACTTATTCCGACTATTCTGATCTTATTCCGACTATTCTGAACTTATTCCGACTATTCTGAACTTATTCCGACTATTCTGATCTTATTCCGACTATTCTGATCTTACTCCGACTATTCTGAACTTATTCCGACTATTCTGATCTTACTCCGACTATTCTGATCTTATTCCGACTATTCTGATCTTATTCCGACTATTCTGATCTTATTCCGACTATTCTGAACTTATTCCGACTATTCTGAACTTATTCCGACTATTCTGAACTTATTCCGACTATTCTGAACTTATTCCGACTATTCTGAACTTATTCCGACTATTCTGATCTTACTCCGACTATTCTGATCTTATTCCGACTATTCTGATCTTATTCCGACTATTCTGAACTTATTCCGACTATTCTGAACTTATTCCGACTATTCTGATCTTACTCCGACTATTCTGATCTTATTCCGACTATTCTGATCTTATTCCGACTATTCTGATCTTACTCCGACTATTCTGATCTTATTCCGACTATTCTGATCTTATTCCGACTATTCTGATCTTATTCCGACTATTCTGATCTTATTCCGACTATTCTGATCTTATTCCGACTATTCTGAACTTATTCCGACTATTCTGAACTTATTCCGACTATTCTGATCTTATTCCGACTATTCTGATCTTATTCCGACTATTCTGATCTTACTCCGACTATTCTGTTTCAACTTATCTAAACTGATCATTGTGAATAGTTCGTTCATTTTAGTCAGTTTAATTGTCTTGAAGAGACAAAAAATTCTTACAAGTTCATCTCATCCTATCTGCGAAAGGCGCCCCAACTATACAGAAGATTATTGCGTCCTACGCGTATGCATGGCTTATGCCTTTTCTTGCATTTCTAAATGTTGATACAGTGTTGGTAATCCTGGTTTGATCTGGCAACCCATTCCACGTCCGAATTCCAGACGAGAAGAACGCGTATGTGTTTGTTCTTGCATGCGGAATAACAAAAGAGTTTTATCCTTATGTCAACCTAAAGATTATATATAGGGAAATATTACATTCGATGACAAATTTGTTTTTAAACACATATTTATTTAAAACTACTGACACTATGGAATTAATATAATTATTTTCTTAGACATTGATTGCTAGTTGTACGGCAGTTTGCGGTACATTGTTATGAACATAACTTACCTTTTATCTAAGTGGCACGCCACTTGGCTTCGTTCCCTTTAAATAGGGACAATATGCAAATGAAGATCTAGACTTCTTTTCCCTGTTATAGGATGCTTTAGATTGTGAATATTCATTCTCTTCTGGGTCGAGTCATTAGGCTCTTAGGACCCAGTTCATTTTATCGCATGTTACCTCATCAAGCGGGTATCACAATAGAGGTACTCCTCCACTGGTACCGTGACCTCTCCTTCCAAATCCTCGCACAGCTCGGGGCACTCTTCAATCACGTGGGCCACCGCCTCATCCAGGTGGCCACGATGACGACAGGCCAGTTCCCTTCTAGTGTTACATTTGTACAGGTAGCTTCGTATGGGACAATGTTCAGTTCACATTCTGGTTATGAGCGTCTGATTGCTACGTCCAATTTCCCACCAGAAGTCGCTCTTGCTCGGTCGCGGCATGTACTGGTAATATTTTCTTGTCTTGCTTCCAGATGACCAGCCTTGAAGCCATTTCTCTCGGAAATGGTCTTATAGCCACGATCTTGTCCCCAGCTGGGTCATCGGCCGATCGGGTGGGGGCTGAGCTGACCCATCTCTCGCTAACCTATCGACCCTGTCTGAATGAGGCTCGCTACTGTGCTCAGTTATATACTGAAGGACTGCTTTTCCGCCTCGTGCTAGGATTTCACCTACAGTATCCAAATCCACACTGACCGTTTTCGCCTCCAGAGAGGATCGACCCACAGTCTCGAGCGAAAACCGTGAGTCGGTGAAGACTGCGACGGTCTGGAAAACCTTTCTCTAAGCTAGACGTCGGCGCACTTCCTTCAAACCCCTGCAGATCGCCTCCAGTTCAGCGTCGTGACTACTGTATGCAGATCCACATGGTCCTGACAGTTCGTCACTTTGAGGCTCATTCATACACTATTAATTAATACTTTTTTCAATCCTCATATGAGCTTGTCAAATAGTAATGTGAAACTCTCTGTAAATAGATTTTACGCAGTATCTTAACGTCTCATTCAATTGACAATTGTATAAATATGAATTTAGGGTTGTATCATTTACTTTGATAAACCCATAAAATTAGTTCATTTGCATGTCGTAACAAAATATTGAAAAACTTGTCAAAAATAATCTAAATAATAAAACGATATTGACGATTCTCTTCTTGTCTTATGAACCACTTTAAAGTTACAATTTCTGTATGGATAAGACAAAACTTTCGATGTGATTGGAAGTTGTATGGTACAGGATCTTGAGTGAAAGTTTCGTTTCAATACTTACGTTTTCAGCTCTTAATTTGACATGAAATGTGATCTCACAATATGTAATTTTGATATCTATTACCACGCACATTATTTTACACCGCTAACCTGTTTATATTTAAAAAGTCGGCAAGAGGAAATGAGTGAAATAATAATAATAAAATATAGTTAGAATTAGGTGCGGTATGTTTTATTACTACTTAGTTCCTTTTATCCTCTATTGTTTTTAGGTGGTATAATTTTTTAGCTTTTTTAAATACGATTTTTCTGCGGGATTTGTTCCTTTGTTTTTTAATTTATGGTGAAAAAAATTGCTTTGCGAAAACCAATGTAAAAATTGTAACATTACGTAATGAGGTATGAAGTGTTCCAATCTGAGAAATGACAAGTTGAAATAATTTCAATAAAATGTCCAACTGCTTTCTCTTGTTATTGTCGAAATGGTCTCAATCAACAATCTGCGCGGCGTTTGTATATCGCTAATTGGACGTATGGGGAAAATGACTGCCGCGCAGAAAGACTTTCATGTGGCCTTCTGAACTCTGGTAAAATGTTCGGTTATGTGTCAGTGAGAGGGGGTGTTTATCTAATGCCAGTATTTATGGTGTTTTATGGGACGTGGTATCGGGTGGTAAATTGGTAATAATCTGCATTTCAGTAAATATAGGCCAGGAGACATTTTGAACTTTAACATTCGCAATCATTCTCAACAACGATTAATCACTGAATCACTGAAGTATCCATTTCCTACTTCTAGCCTTCACGCCGCTTAGAGCATTAGATCTTTGAAGTAATTATTGTATACTTTTGGGAGCTGCAACTCAGTCGACCACAAACGGATCATTGAGGTCCTGCAGCCTACAATTTTGCTCATTCCTCGTTTACTTTAATGTTATGTGGATCCATTGAAAAGATGTATTCAAAAATTGTAATTAGTTTAAAAGCCACAATATTTATACGTAGTGTTAACTTGCACGGTATCATACCGTGTAAGTTATTTTTTTTCTAAGTTACACGGTATTTGCACATGCGCAGAGACGGTTTTGTAGTCAGTTATTTATAACTTTTTAAAATTCACGAAAAGTACCGAACTTCCGTGGTCTCATGATTGAGATTTGGACAGGAGAACGTATATAATGTAGAAGAACAGGCACTGGTTCTATTTTCGGTTGAGACTAATATTTTTTCTTTTTTTTACAATTCTTAAATTCTTATAATTACGATTAAATTACATCTTTTACTTTTAGGGTCAGGGTTAGAGTTAGTTGTCTATTTTTTACATTAAAATAGAAAAACAAATATATTGAAATCAATTAAAAATTCTTATTATAATTACGATTAAATTAGATCTTTTAGTTTTAGGGTCAATGTTAGGGTTAGTTGTCTATTTTTTACATTAAAAATAGAAAAAAAAATACAGTAATACAGGGACTAAAACTAATTAAATCAATTTAACATTCTTATAATTACAATTATATTGTAATTTTTAGTTTTAGGGTCAGGGTTAGGTTTAGTTGTCTATTTTTTTTACATTAAAACATTACCGTACCGTGCAAGTTAACGGCACCATATTTATAGACCATCAGTTTACACAAGTAAGATTAAAGCTTGGACAATGAACTTTTGATTAAGTTATTCTTAAAATGATTTTGCACCAAAAACCATCCTTTTATTTTTAAAACTTTTTGATGACAAAAACTTATTAGAACAGCACTCAGTAGCACTAATAGTGCCTGGGGGGGGGGCCAGTTATACCACCTATTACTTATCAAATTTTAGCATAAGTTTGGAACTAACAAATAAAAGTAAATTTTTAATTGTTTTTCCCTAAAATTAAATACTTTAAATAAAATCTATATATATAATTTTCTTCATGGGACCATGCGAGACGCCACGACGCAAGTATGTGCAACCGAGCATGACGAATGACCCTCACTGGGGTCGACCAATGTATCGAGACCAACAATGGTCCTTGCGTTTCATTTGCATTGTTCCTTCACAGAAAAGGTGAGATTCGTAGTGTACTGGTTATCACGTCAGCCTCATACGCGGAAGGTCCTGGGTTCAAGGCCCAGCGAAAATATTGGGTTGTTTTGTTGTTGTTGTTTTTTTAAATGTCTGTTTTAGCCCGTTCTTTTACCCCTTTATTGCCAACATTATCTGACCCGCGGCGTAGCATACGCCGCTAATGATTAGTGACGGGTGAAAACTTCCTGAAAGACACAGTTGTCAAAATGGGATGGCTTTGGGCAAACGACTGTGAGTGAATGAAATGAATGAACTCTTGAGAGACCCGCGGCGTAGCATACGCCGCAGACTTGCTCATCATAGACAGTGCAAAGAACGGTTGGGGGTGAGAGTACAGACACACAAAGCAGCACTAAGTAAATTTTAAAAAACGAGTAAACGTGAAGACATGCACGATGAGGTTGTTGTTACCCGCCTCGCATTTAATGCTACCATCCCTTAAACATAAGCTGTGATTGGCCGACCCTGGCGAGTGTTAATCATATTTAGGGTTGTTAATTGCGTGTTGGTTTTTTTTTGGGGGGGGGGTTTATAACCGATTATCGATTATGTAACTCCGATTTTAAACCGATTATCGTTTTATAGCTGACTTCATAGAAGTTAGGGGTGTACCGAATTTCGCCTGCAAACGTCTCGAAACCAACACCAACCGACGTTCACTCGCGTTGTTTTGATTCCTTCGTGCTGTAGTTTGAGTCCGTTCTTTCTCCACTTTCTTTACACTCTCCATGAGCAAGTCTGCGGCGTATGCTACGCCGCGGGGCGACTAGTTAAGAATACTATTGCTGAGCTAAACTGAGTCAAGTGATTCCCACTGCTATTATTGAATTCTTCGGTATCAATAGAGACAAGCATAAAATCGACCCTGTCAAACCCAGAATCCTGTCCTTGCAAATTCGGGTATCACCGTTGACCAGTATGAATCCGATTTGTCCAGGCCTATATTTTTGTGTGGGTCTACCGTAAAATGAGTACTCGGGTTTTGTTTTACACACTTAAATTCTTGATGTAGTTTTTTTTTCTTTCCAAGTACGTTTATTGTGTTTGCTATTAATAGCTCCACTAATGATTAACTAGATAAGTTGTCATAATAGTTTAGAGGCCCAATCATCATTTTTACAAAGCAGTTGGGGAGAAAGGCAATAAAAATAAATAATAAGTAAAATGTAAAAAAATCTTTTTTTTAAAAGGACACGCTTTTATTTACAAACATTTACAGACTGAAACGCGCTGATCTCCCCTGCCCTTGATGTAAACACGGGAATTTGGTAAACGAGGGCTGGAGTGAAACCAGTGAGCCGTGGAGGTCAACTCTAGCAGACGACTATAATTCTTAATAGTGATAAATAGAGATAAATTAAAAATTGATTAATTTAATTACGGTACATTCGATCGATCTGAAATTTTGATACAATGTATTGTCAGCCACGATCTATATGTGGTAAATTTTGAGATCTCTAGGACCATCAGAAGTGGTTTAATTTTACGTTACAAGATTTGAAGGAAGGATGGATGGATGGATACAACATACAAACAGTGTGACTTAAATAAAAGCGTGTAATAAAATAAGAAATAACAACTACTTAGATATCCCTCATTCATCACAAGAGTCGAAGATCGCGCATTAATAAGACAGTCTTCCGTGCATTCTTGAACAAACAGAAATAATACAGCCATCCACAAATCTGGACAAAACATAAATAAATCAGCCATTCAAAAAGCCTTGACCACACATGTGCGAAGAAGTCCACAAGGGTTCCTGAAGTTGTAACTTACATTTCACACTCGCAGTGTCTTCCTGGCTGAATACATCAAGACGAGACCCGAGACTGAGTGCCACTCGTCTCACGTCAAGGACGAGTGGAATGCGTCTAGCACTCACAACACGGCTCTCTGGTTGGTCAGCGTTGATACCGGAATGTACAAAGACAGGCTGGCCATGACGATACCGATTTCCCAGTTTGGTCAGCACTGATACCGGAATGTACAAAGACAGGCTGGCCATGACGATACCGATTTCCCAGTTTGGTCAGCACTGATACCGGAATGTACAAAGATAGGCTGGCCATGACGATACCGATTTCCCAGTTTGGTCAGCACTGATACCGGAATGTACAAAGACAGGCTGGCCATGACGATACCGATTTCCCAGTTTGGTCAGCACTGATACCGGAATGTACAAAGATAGGCTGGCCATGACGATACCGATTTCCCAGTTTGGTCAGCACTGATACCGGAATGTACAAAGACAGGCCTAGAAGACATGCCAGCAAAAAGCCCAGATGGATTCAATTGATGTATACAAGTGAACGAATAATGCTGACAGAAATTCCCCCTCACCCCTACCCCCCTCCTCACCAACCCCCCCCCCTTTTTACACCACACAACCCCCCCACAGGAAATAGAAGTGTGATGTTGACCACAATTTCTAGGAATAGCTTGACACAACTCGACTGCCGATCAACAAACCCGCACGGAGTGTTCTGAATTGGGCGTGTGCGGGGCGGGCAACGGTGTGGGGATGGGAGGAGAGGGGTGATGATAAACGGTGACCGCATCGAACGTTTGGCGACGCTGACTAAGTAAGGTTTATCGGTGGTCATGGCCAAACGGTGAGGTCATGGTCAAACGGTGAGGTCTGGTCCATACGGTGAGGCCATGGCCAAACGGTGAGGTCATGGCCAAACGGTGAGGTCATGGTCAAACGGTGAGGTCATGGCCAAACGGTGAGGTCTGGTCCATACGGTGAGGCCATGGCCAAACGGTGAGGTCATGGTCAAACGGTGAGGTCATGGCCAAACGGTGAGGTCTGGTCCATACGGTGAGGCCATGGCCAAACGGTGAGGTCATGGTCAAACGGTGAGGTCATGGCCAAACGGTGAGGTCTGGTCGTCACTGTGAGGTCTTGTCCATACTGTGAGGTCATGGCCAAACGGTGAGGTCATGGCCAAACGGTGAGGTCTGGTCGTTACTGTGAGGTCTTGTCCATACTGTGAGGTCATGGCCAAACGGTGAGGTCATGGTCAAACGGTCCGGTCTGCTCCATACATGAAGACTGCCGGTTAAGCCCAACGGTTTGGTTAGTCCGAGGGAAGGAAAAAACTAATGGCCCATTGATTTTTTGGAGAATAGCAAGGCAAATAGAGCTAATTGGTGGTGATGCTCAGTAGGTCCATATCGGGCGACAGATAATGTGTGGACTTTAGCAAGGGAGGGTAGAGAAGTGGAGGGGGTCTAACGTTTAAGATAAATCATTTTCAACTAATTGCTCCCTCCCCTATTATTCTGTTAATTTATTCAGAATAATTGAAAAGGGGAGAAGTATTATTTTAAAAATATTCAAGGAACTTTAATTAATTATCTATTATATACTCATAATTTATGTCGAGAAAGTTAGAAATTAATTTTCTAAAAATGTATAGTAACACATTGCCAACATTTGGGCCTACCAAACTAACAAGAGACAAAAATGTTCTAGACTCCAAAGCAGATGGAGTAAATTTCAATCAAATATTTGAGCATGTATCAAGACATTAAGGAAACTGACTTTTTTTTTGTTGCCTTTTCGCAAATGTAGTAGTTGACTAACACTGATAGGAATGAAAGCAGGATTAATCCATGCATAAAGCTGACTTCACGGTAGGGTAGACCACATGGTGGGGTTGACCACAGAAGGGAGTTGAAATGTGTGTATAGATGACAATGTTTATGTCCTAACCGTTTGGGGAGATGACCTCAAAGTGAATCTAAATTTATTGTGCGGCTAAAAAATTTGAACTTATTAGTTACACGTTGGCTTGGACTTGAGCTCACCAGACCGTGGAGCCGCGCGACACATTATAGAGACTGACCACACCCTGTGCTCACCAGACCGTGGAGCCGAACACATTATAGAGCTGACCACGCCATTTCGATGGAATGTAACAAATACGAGACGGCCAGGTACCGTCTTTTACGGATGTTTAGTTGTAACGTAACAAAAACGAATCAGCTTTCTGGTTGTCGGATATTAATGGTCATATAATGTTTTAGGATGTTAGATATTAAATATCATATTATATTTTAGGATGTTAGATATAGAAACTGAATTCTATTCCTCGATATACATGTATTTAAATGCAATTAGAATTTTGTTTTTTAAAGGAATAATAAATAAATAGATTAAATATTTCCTCTAGTAAAATTACATCTATTACGAGATTTTATCTTAACTAAAAAGTTTGACCATTGCGTTACAGTATGCTTGTGTTGATGGAATAAATTTCCCCAATTTTCAAACAATCCGGATCTTATTTTGTCCTTCCTGTGCCTGTTTCTGACGCTGCTTTTTGCTCCCAACAGTTTAATGGGGTACAGAAAAAAAATAACAGAAGCAACAAAATAACGAAACGTCTCGACAAAAAGCCTTCCTTAGAAAACAAAAGGGTAAATAAAAATAAATGAATATTTCATACATCAAAAACATCGGCTGCGATGAATTATATAAAAGGACAGCAAGTTGTCCAAAATGATCCTCCGAGGGTAACATGTTTTTATATAAATGTCCAATCACTTGAGGGTAACATGTTTTTATACCCATGTCCAATCACTCGAGGGTAACATGTTATTATATCCTTGTCCCATCACTCGAGGGTAACATGTTATTATATCCTTGTCCCATCACTCGAGGGTAACATATTTTTATATCCTTGTCCCATCACTCGAGGGTAACATGTTATTATATCCTTGCCCCATCACTCGAGGGTAACATATTTTTATATCCTTGTCCCATCACTCGAGGGTAACATGTTATTATATCCTTGTCCCATCACTCGAGGGTAACATGTTATTATATCCTTGTCCCATCACTCGAGGGTAACATATTTTTATATCCTTGTCCCATCACTCGAGGGTAACATGTTATTTTATCCTTGTCCCATCACTGGAGGATAACATGTTTTTTTACCCATGTCCAATTACAAATTAAAATTTTTTTAAACATTTTAACAATTTTTAAAAAAAGGCAATGTGATTTGAAGAGAACCCAACCCAGTTACTCTGGAAACATTGTCATTTACGTCTGCATCTTGACTTTATTTGTATCAACAATGTTAATAGTCACTAAGAAGAGCAAGACAAATTTAAATTTATTTTGATGAGTTTAAATATTTCCAAGTAGCATTATTTGTACTATTGTACAGCAAGGTTCATATTTTATACAACAATATAATAACAAATAACATTTAGGAAATACAATTTAAATGAACAGGAAAATTCACATTCAAAAGTATTACAGGAAAACTGAAATGGAAATCAATCAAAGTTCTTTTTCGGTTTTTTACTTTGCTTTTTAATCAAATCATTTTTTTTAAAGCTTACTTCCGTGAAATAAAATTTTTATTGCTTAATAGATTTTAAATTTTTTCTCAATAGTAAAATCGTCATTGAAAATAGCGTGCTTCCTTAACTAATGTAAAGTAAAGAGAGAAAAGTCCCAAAGTAAGCAAATATAGCTACTTTAAAAAAATTAAAAATAATAATCTTTTCGCTTATTTCTTCACCGCTTTAATTTTGAAACAAAAAATATAAAAAAACAATAACAATATTGATCCTTTTATTTTCATTCAAAAAATTTTTCACATAATTCAATCATATACTTATGGAGTTAATGCATTATAAATGGGAAAATAACGTAAGAGAAAGATAAATGTTTCACTTTTTAACATAAACAATCATTATATAAATTCATTTTTAAAAAATTTCGACCGAGGTAACTGATGACAAAAATATACAATATAATGTGACATATTGACAGACATAACAATGCTACATTATGACAGACCTGATAATGTAAAAGGTAACGTGGAAAAACTCATTGATTCAAGAGAAATTTTAATACAACATACACAATGGGGATAAAAGTAAAATATTTGACAGAAAGTTTGGTTTTTAATGTGAAAGATGAATCTTAAAGAGTAGTTTCTGGAATGAAAGATGGACCTTGAAGAGTAGTTTTTATTGTGAAAAATGAATTTTTGATATCAGATTTAGTGTGAAAAATGAATTTTTATAGCAGTTTTTAGTATGAAAAATGAATCTTTGTGAACAGTTTTTAGTGTGAAAAATGCATTTTTTATAGCAGTTTTTAGTGTGAAAAATGCATTTTTTATAGCAGTTTTTAGTGTGAAAAATGCATTTTTTATAGCAGTTTTTAGTGTGAAAAATGCATTTTTTATAGCAGTTTTTAGTGTGAAAAATGCATTTTTTATAGCAGTTTTTAGTGTGAAAAATGCATTTTTTATAGCAGTTTTCAGTGTAAAAAATGAATCTTTGTGAGTAGTTTTTACTGTGAAACATGATGCTTTTATCGGGAGCTTGTTATTTCACCGCAAATAACTCGTCTCTAAAATCTGTGATAAAAAATCAAGCTTGAGATGCCAGAATTTTACAGAGGTGGTGACAAAAAATCTTTTTTTTTACTTTAAAAAAAAGTTGTTGTGACTGATGAGTTGATAAAATCAAATTAATGACGTCACAAGACTTCGTCACGGTGCCTGCACATGTGTTGATCAAGTTCTTGGGACAGTTCACGTGACATGGGCGTGTCCAGGGTAGCGTAGCGACACTGGAAGAAAAAATATTTTTTTAATAAAAAAAGATTTAGAATTGCGAGTCAGACCACGAATGGAGTCAGTACGCATGTGTACAGCACTTTCCGGTGGGGGGATGGGGTGGGTGTAGGAATGCCCGGTAAAAAGTACATAAAAGTACATATAAGTACATCCATTTCCATCTAAAAAATCTCCAAAAGTGTTGCTGAGATTCTTATTCTTCAAAATTAACGCAGTTCAAAATAAATGTCCAACGCAACGTAAAATATCCTGTAGGAATTCTCGTCGATGTTTGATCTCGTTTTTCCCGAGTGAACTCATTTGCTATTGCAGAGTTATTTCTCTTTAAAAGCGGTATTACAATCATGTTTCGTACACAGCATTCAAAGTGTATTGTAATTTTTTTTTAAAATATTTCTTCTCCCCTCCCCTCATCCTACGCCTTTTTACATGAGCACTTTTTCAGTGCTGAGAAGATAAAATGAAATTTTTTAAACTTTCTTAAAAAGTCGGAATGAGATTAAAGAGCTTGGACTGCAATCGAGTTACATAGAAATATATTTTTTTAACAAGGTACGAAACAAAAAAAACAAAAAAGTGTCAGCAAGATGCCCTTTCAGTGTACAATTTTGTGAAAAACTAACTTTAAAAAAATAAATTTAACATCAAAAAGTAATAAAACAAAAATGTGTCCGAGAGATTATAGAGGGACTTAATTTAAATGAATTTTTATTCATTTCTTTTTTCATGATCTCAGAAAATAAGGGGCGTCACTCTGGGTGCCATGTTGCTATGGGGAAGAGTCAAGAAAAGGGGCTAAACAATTACAATACACTTTAAACAAGCTCTGTACGACACATGACTTTAATACCACTTCTAAAGAGAGATAACTCGGCAATAGCAGATGAGTTCACTTGGGAAGACGCGAGGTCAAACAAAGACGATAATCTTCATACAATAAATTGTACGTTAGGTTTGACAATTATTTCTGAAATACGTTAATTTTTGAAAAATAACAATATCTGCAATATTTTTAAAGATTTCTAGATGAAGATGAATGTACTTTTAATAAGCACCCCCCTCCTCCCCCCCACCCATCCCCCACGCCGCAAAAACGATGTCAACATGTGTACTCCAAGTCTCAAAATTCAACATCCCCTCTACACATGTGCGTTGATACTAATAAATTTAACAAAGAATAAATGTGTTAGCAAATAAGAGGGCGCGGGGTATTGGAATATTACTTTACACAAAAATTATATCATTATTCAAATAGACTCTACTTCACATAAATTTTCTTACATTTTTTGGCGACGGTCGCCGTGGTTGTAGCGACCTAGATATCATTCTAGTTTCAAGCAAAATGGGAATATTATTCCATTTTTTAGGGCAAGCAACATATTTAAGCATCTCTTAAACTATAAGAAAAGAGAATTTACAGTAGTTACATACTTTCATCAATATTATCTCCTCTCTCATTTATTCAAGGCTGATAGAACTGCTTCTTTTTTTTAGTTCGTTAAGTAAAGTTTATTACCTCATGGCCCGCCACGGCTGACTTGCTAAAAAATATTTGTAGAACTTTTACTGTAAGATTGCGTTATTTTCACTGATTTGATATACCACTGAAATCCCCTCCAAAGTGTAGCAGCTATTTTTAAGTTTAAAAGAGCTTTAAAAACCAACACGAGTATAATGCGTCTATCTTCATACGGGCATCCGATAGTTGTCATTTGTCCTTGCCGTCAGCAGTGCTGAAGTAGTTGGAAATATCAATTTTTTTGAAAGGGTCAAGAAAACATTGGAATGCGGTTGAGAGCGGAACATCCCCTGGGGCCTATGTTTTATACTATGTTTAATGTGTAATACCTTAACACTAACCAACCCCCAAAACCTACAGGATCTCCAGCGTAAGCCCCTAAACCTTACCAAATACCAACCCTGACCTTCCCCCAAACCTTACTTTGACGCTAAACCCAGCTCTGACCTTAACCCTAACCCAAACCACGAGATGATGTACAGCACTCGATTTGAGGACTGTTAAACTTACATCTCCGTTTTCATCAGACATCCTTCGTTGTAATCGATACTGACAATAATCCAATACTTCGTGTTGACTGCCAGACGTTTTTAAAACAACCTGTAAGAGCGATACGGATATTCGAATATTAATAAATAAATATGAAATTCTTTAATTACAAAAGAATCAACAAATGTGTGTTTGATTTTCTAAAATTAGAATCAAACAAACATAACATCACTAATATGAAAACTAAACAATTCTGTTCTTAATCAATTTGATAACTTATCAAGTGCCGTTATAGAATATAGATAATTAGTCCAGAGCGACCTATGTTTTATCAGAACAAGCTATGGCGGTTTTGATGTTGTTATATTTATGTTTACAGACGATAATATGAAGGTTTTGCTTTTGTTATATTGTGATTGTTTTCTAGATTTTCAAGCACTGACAAACCTTTATTTTCAGAATAGTTCCTTTCAGTTTTTTCCCAATTCCAATCACGGAAAAACTAACCATAAGTGTCAAACACACACCTATATAACAAATACCTGTAGAGTATTTTGCCCCAGCTATTTGGCTATCGTTTATATTTGGTTCGGAGGTGGTTGTTGTGAGGTGGTTGTTGTGAGGTGGTTGTTGTGAGGTGGTTGTTGTGAGGTGGTTGTTGTGAGGTGGTTGTTGTGAGGTGGTTGTTGTGAGGTGGTTGTTGTGAGGTGGTTGTTGTGAGGTGGTTGTTGTGAGGTGGTTGTTGTGAGGTGGTTGTTGTGAGGTGGTTGTTGTGAGGTGGTTGTTGTGAGGTGGTTGTTGTGAGGTGGTTGTTGTGAGGTGGTTGTTGTGAGTTGGTTGTTGTGAGGTGGTTGTTGTGAGGTGGTTGTTGTGAGGTGGCTGTTGTGAGGTGGCTGTTGTGAGGTGGTTGTTGTGAGGTGGTTGTTGTGAGGTGGTTGTTGTGAGGTGGTTGTTGTGAGGTGGTTGTTGTGAGGTGGTTGTTGTGAGGTGGTTGTTGTGAGGTGGTTGTTGTGAGGTGGTTGTTGTGAGGTGGTTGTTGTGAGGTGGTTGTTGTAAGGTGGTTGTTGTAAGGTGGTTGTTGTGGCGGATGCTATAAATGATTGTTGTTTTGTGTCATTAAATTGTGTAGTATTGTAAAATTTCCTTGAGATATTTTATAAATATTTCATGTATGTTATTTATAAACGAGCAACAAAGCCCGTCCAAGGACGTTCCGCCACCGTTCGGTGGCATGTTGTAAATCCCCTCCAAAAAGCCGCCTCGACCGGCATACATGTGCATCGTGTCAAAAATTCTATTCATTATAGTTAAAATAAATAACTCGTAAAAACAGAGTTTTTTGCTATAAATCCCAACGCCCATAAGGGGCCGTCCATAAATGACGTCACGCACCTAGGGGGGGGGTCACACTTTTGTGACGATGTGTGACGAGGGGTAGGGAGGGGGTTGAAGAAGTGTGACGTCACATCAAAAGGGTAACTTTAAATAAAACTTCCACTGAAATATTTGGTCCCTTACAATTTATTTAATGACTTTTTAAAAAATATTTATAATTTTTATTATTTTTTTTTAAAAATCAGTGCTTCTCATTGTGCCGGTCGGTAGGCCATCAGACGCTGGTTGGCGTAAGCTATCAAGACATGAAAATTAAATCTAATTATAATCCTTAAGTTTGAGAACCCCCAAGATAACGTATGAAATTGTTACCCTGCTTCGTTTGATGTTGACATCAAAGCATTTGTGATGTAATCGCAGCTCCGCTTGGTTCTCTCACGGCAGACGACTTTTTTGCCCGTTAACCCCAAAATATACAAGTTTATGTGTTCGTTACGCCGCCCCCCCCCCAACCCCCAGACTCTAGGTCCTGCTCACATGACTCGGGGATTTGGGGGAGAGTCGTTAGCCCCCCCCCCTCCCCAAAAATGCTACTGGTGAGTTTTACAAGCATGACAAGTGTCTAAAAATGATCTGAATAGGATAATGTGTAGATATTTTAAGTCAAAACGACATGGAATATCATTTTAAAGGAGGGGGGCAATCTATTTAATAGAATTATATACGTTTTAAGTTTGATATAAATGTTCGGTTGGTTTGTGGTCAAACGCCCCTGCCCATTCTAAATATAATGATAAATGAGCCCATTTAAAATTAGTCAAGCATTCATTAACTTTATTGAATGCATCAAATTCTTGACATCGCAATTCGAGAGGAGCACAAAACAACTTTTCTTCTTAGCTCAATTTTTAAGGCATTAATTTTAAATATCACAGAAAGGATACTTAATACAGCCAAGTCATGTGGATTAAGATTATTGTCACTCGTGTCAATATAAATGAAAGTAGGGCGGATTTAGGTGTCTTCGTATTAAATTATTAATATTTTTCAACAAAAACTTCACTTTTTTTTTAAAAATTTTAATCTCTTGTCGACTTTTCCACCCTTAAAGAAAGTGGTAACATTGTAAAATTATGTCTTGAGATGTTATTATTTTATTTTTTTGTCGACAAACAGCCGCGATCGGTAACATTTCGCGTAGATCTAAATGCTATTAAATTCACTATTGTGATATTATTATTGTTTATTATTAGCTAAACCTGTCACTGAATAGGTGAGTAAAAATACGAATTTAATATTTGATTGGACATTTTACTTTTAGACCATCTATTAGTCCGGGGCCGTTTTATCGGTGAACCGTGGATGTTATGTCATGTCAAAGCTTTGTGACGTATTTTTAGAGGGGGGGTCTAAATTTTTGTGACGAGGGGGGGGAGGGGGTAAAAAATCGGTCAAAATCGCGTGACGTCATTTATGGACGGCCCCTAACTCAAAATAAAGTCTTGGAAGAAATACAGCACCAAAAATAACTCGTTTTGAACGTCCGCGTAAATCCGTAAACGTGTTCAATATGATTGGCTGTAGGAGTCATATGTGTTTGAGGGACCAATCGCTAGAGATGACCGGACAGAAAGGACAGAAACTTGCCTTTTATTATATAGGATATGTGAGAAATAGTCATCTAACATAAAAACTATATATTCTTCTATAAATTTAATTCACCAAAGCGAGTATGTGCAAATAAGCATTACGAATGACCCTCGCTAGGGTCGAACAATCACTTTATGGTTTGGCAAGTGGAGGTAGTGGAGAGAAGGGCAACAATGGTTCTTGCGTTCACTTGCGTTTGTTCCTTCACAGAATAATGTGATTCGTAGTGTAGTGGGTATCACGTCCGCCTTACACGCGGAAGGTCCTTGGTTCAAGCCCAAATTATTTATTATTTTTTTAAAAATGTGTGTTTGTACCCATTCTTCCCCCCCCCCTTTTTTTTTGCGAACATGGCTGACCCTCGCTGTGGACGGCCAATCACAGTTTATGGTTGGCAAGCTAGGGCGGTGATTGGTAGTGGATAGTGCGCATGTCTCGATACCAACAATGCGTCGGTGATCCCCCTCAAACGACGTTCACTCGCGTTGATTTGATTTCTTCCAACTGTAGTTTGTGGCCATTCTTTTTTTCCTTTTCTTTTTACTATCCATGAGCAAGTCTGCGGCGTATGCTACACCGCGGGGAGTATCTAGTTGTTGTTTTTTTAAATTATTATTTAACATGTTCAACCAGGTGGTTACCTTGATTTTTTTCTTTCTCCGCAGTCGACTCTTGATGCTGAAGTCCAAGAAAGCGGTCAACATGGCCAAGATAAGGCCACCGATGAGAATGTGAAATATCCCAGACACGTTGCTTAATGTTAGGGCACTTGTGGTACTTTCCTGGGGAGGACAAAATTTTGTGAGGCATAAAAATAAAGTTTACATCACACATAAACCAAATAACAAGCGAATTCTCAGAAATCGGATCAATTTCAGTGACTTGAAGAATAACTTTCGAATTCGATATGAGCAAAATAAAATCATTGAAAATTTGGCTGATGGAAGTGCTAAATAAATGTCATACTTTATGAGATTGTATTAAGCCAATAAACTAACATTTACTTTGCGCCCAAGATTTATTTCTATCGCCAATATCCGATGTCATTCGTTGCTTTTGCATGAGATACAACAGGACGATATAACGAGTTTCAGATTCATCATATCCAGTCGGGCGTGGCAGAAAACTCTCAATATTTCACGCGCTCGTTAACTTTCTCGCCATCATAACATTGTGATATCTGATGTGGAAAACAAAGGGAGACTACAGAATAATATGCAACGCTCCGTGGCTTGCAGCCCCGTGCCCCTGTAACATTAGTTGAATCACGTCAGACGTGAACGGCTCCTTGTCAAATTTAGCGCTGATCTATTCAAGTGTATTTCTTTAATTTGAGATTTTTCTGTACCGGAAACATATGATAGAAGTGTCAAATGAGGAAACATACGATAGAAGTGTCAAATGAGGAAACATACGATAAAAGTGTCAAATGAGGAAACATACGATAAAAGTGTCAAATGAGGAAACATACGATAGAAGTGTCAAATGAGGAAACATACGATAGAAGTGTCAAATGAGGAAACATACGATAAAAGTGTCAAATGAGGAAACATACGATAGAAGTGTCAAATGAGGAAACATACGATAGAAGTGTCAAATGAGGAAAAGAAATTTAAGCCGGTAACCGAGGCGGCCTGAGGGTGGGCAAGTAGAGCAGTAACTTCAGGCCCCGCAAGGGGAGGGGGCCATTTACTGCATAAAGCTTAAACTTACACCTCCCTTACACCAATCTGCCCAGGCCCTACATACTGCTAAGTCCGCTTCTCTCGGGGAAAGTCTCCGGTTTGAATCAGTAACGTAGTTTTGCTAATAGCGGCAGATGTCATAGAATTATCAAACTAAAGGAATCAAATTAATTATCGTTATTTCTATATCAAAATATTTTCTCAATGTTGTCCCGCGCATTAGTTTTGTTAACTTGACCAAAAAATTTTTTTACCATAAACAGTAATATTACTTCTAACATTCTAATATTACCCGTAACGTTCTAGAATACCGGAAACATACTAGTTTTGCCTCAATATTTATAATTACGTAGAACAATATGTTGTCACAAACAGAGCCAATAAGTAAATCACCATAAATAAAACAAAATATTTGAACATCTTTAAACAGGACATTGCAATACGGAATGTATCGGCAAGTAGCCAACTTCCGCGAAACAACAGCAATGAAACACATCTGAAATTAACAATCAAACTTTTCTCTGGCTCATAAACGTAGCATTATGCGTACCGACATGTCATTACATTTTTTTCTTTTAAAAGGATATGAACATTTGAGATTTTAGGCATCTCTAAATATGTGTGTTACTATTTTTAATGGAAATTGCTGTAAGCCCAGCAGGTGGTTGGGGTGCTCGCTACAAAGGTTCTTAACTTTTTAATTGTTTTTAAAAATTAAAATATTCCATAACACTGATTTTATTTTTGGATAGTGATTACATCTTAGTGTCTAAATTGTAGTGTCTAAATTGTAGTGCCTAAATTGTAGTGCCTAAATTGCAGTTCCTAAATTGCAGTGCCTAAATTGTAGTGCCAAAATTGTAGTGCCAAAATTTAAGTGCCTAAATTGTAGTGCCTAAATTGTAGTGCCTAAATTGTAGTGCCTAAATTGTAGTGCCTAAATTGTAGTGCCTAAATTGTAGTGCCTAAATTGTAGTGCCTAAATTGCAGTGCCTAAATTGCAGTGCCTAAATTGCAGTGCCTAAATTGCAGTGCCAAAATTGTAGTGCCTAAATTGTAGTGCCTAAATTGTAGTGCCTAAATTGTAGTGCCTAAATTGTAGTGCCTAAATTGTAGTGCCTAAATTGTAGTGCCTAAATTGTAGTGCCTAAATTGTAGTGCCTAAATTGTAGTGCCTAAATTGTAGTGCCTAAATTGTAGTGCCTAAATTGTACTATCTAAATTGTACTGTCTAAATTGTACTGTCTAAATTGTAGTGTCTAAATTGTAGTGCCTAAATTGTAGTGCCTAAATTGTAGTGCCTAAATTGTAGTGCCTAAATTGTAGTGTCTAAATTGTAGTGTCTAAATTGTAGTGTCTAAATTGTACTGTCTAAATTGTAGTGTCTAAATTGTACTGTCTAAATTGTAGTGTCTAAATTGTAGTGTCTAAATTGTAGTGCCTAAATTGTACTATCTAAATTGTACTGTCTAAATTGTAGTGTCTAAATTGTAGTGTCTAAATTGTAGTGTCTAAATTGTAGTGTCTAAATTGTAGTGTCTAAATTGTACTGTCTAAATTGTAGTGTCTAAATTGTAGTGTCTAAATTGTAGTGTCTAAATTGTAGTGTCTAAATTGTAGTGTCTAAATTGTAGTGCCTAAATTGTACTATCTAAATTGTACTGTCTAAATTGTACTGTCTAAATTGTAGTGTCTAAATTGTAGTGTCTAAATTGTAGTGTCTAAATTGTAGTGTCTAAATTGTACTGTCTAAATTGTAGTGTCTAAATTGTAGTGTCTAAATTGTAGTGTCTAAATTGTAGTGTCTAAATTGTAGTGTCTAAATTGTATTGTCTAAATTGTACTGTCTAAATTGTAGTGTCTAAATTGTAGTGTCTAAATTGTACTGTCTAAATTGTAGTTTCTAAATTGTAGTGTCTAAATTGTAGTGTCTAAATCAAAATAGTGTGAGGGCAAAGGGAACGCAATTGCAAAAGCAGATTACTTTTTAAGACATAGCAAAATAAAATTAACTATTGGGAATTTGTTGTTGTTTTTTTTTAATCCTTTATATTAACTCGTGGTGTCTGCGGCCGCCCGACCGACCGCCCGACCGACCGCCCGCCGTTGTCGCCAAAACGTTTGTTCGATTTTTAACCCACTTGCTCGTAAGCTAGCGAGCTGAAATTTTGCAGGCAGTTTTGTACCGATGATAAAAACAATGTATCAAAATTTCAGATCGATCGCATGTACCGTAATTAAATTATTGATTTTTTAGATTATTTTATTTATTCCTATGTATCATGCTATTTTTTGAGATAGAGCGTCGCGGTGCGTATCATATTGAACAACCTTTCTGTCGCGCAATAAGGTGCGTATTTTATTGACAACTCTTTTTATAAACATATTCCGGATCGGTGCGCATTATATTAAACATGTTTTACGACACAACTTCAATTTTGTATTTCTGGATGGTCTGGCGCTGCGTATTACAATGTATATCCTTTTAGTTACTTCTCGTACATAAAGGATTTATAGTCAAAAACTTGGTTTTTTACGGGTTTTTCTTATTAAATTATCAAAACCTATATATTAAAATAGAGAAGACTGGGATCTTTGGGGTAAAATTCTAGTACTGATTTAAGAACTGAGAAGGAAATAAAACCAAATTTAACTTTTTAAACCTAAGACATGGGCATTAATTGTCTCCCCTAGTTTGTGCTTAGGACACGAGCTTACATTATTGTCTCCCCTAGTTTGTGCTTAGGACACGAGCTTACATTATTGTCTCCCCTAGCTTGAGATAAGGGCAAGAGCTATAAAATAATTTATGAGAAGGGAATAAATTGTCTCCCTTTAGCTTGTACTGAGGAGATGGGAATAAATTGTCTCAGGATGCTAAGGAAATAACATAAGTTGCATCCAATGTTCCCTATAAGTTGCGTGGTTGCGCGGCCGTGCAGCTACCAGATCGACGCCGCGCAGCAGTTAAGAATTACCTCGCAGCAAAGTTTGTAAAATATTGCACAAAAAATGGATGTTGCGCAACTTTGCACATGAGTTTTTATACTTTGCACACGGACCAACGAACCTTAGAGGGGAACATTGGTTGCATCCCTTGGTGCTCAAAAAAAAACAATTTAACATTGTTTCAACTTTCATTGGTGTAGATTAGAAGCAAGGATGATTATCAATCCTAATCATACAGTTAAACTTTCCTGATACTTTTTTTTATCGGTCCACCCAGATGTCTACTCGCATCATGGCTGGAGCTCCTCATCATGTCTAGTCTTTTGTTTGCGCGCGTAGACTCTCTCTTTGCCCACTGTCTATACTTTAGTCCAAGTCCAAGTCTAACCTTTGTTACATGTCTAAATTTTAGCTTTAATCTATTGTCTAATATTCTCTCAATTCTATTTAAAACATTGGAGAGACTTTCCATCTGGCGGCTATTACAATATGACAATGTAACGAATGGGGACTTTATATTTAGCTACATTGTTTACTGTCCCAGTGGCTACACGGCTTCTTACTCAACCACACTATCAAAAAAAAATTTTTTAATCTTTTGTCTGTGGACGAAGTTCGTATTCTGTTTTTAACATATACTCTTAACATTTTTGCTCGCCTGCCATTACTTAATGATATTTATCAACCAATGTTCTGCCAATGGGTGTTTTAAAAAGATGGAAATATTGCTTGAAACAGCTTCATTGATTAGTTTACTCAACAATTCAAGTTCCGTGTGCTGTAACTGAGACACGCAAGGGAGCTATTTGCATGGTAAACATGTTAGTGCTATCACAAATGCAATACGACTGGACAAGGACGTCTACACCCAGTAATAAACACAATCATGGCTCAACAATGGCAGCTAATCAAATAAAAATTTATGTACAGTTGAGGTTCCAATTTACATTTATATGGTCCAGGAATTGTACTTTACAGTTATAACCTCCAACAGTTGTACTTTACAGTTATAACCTCCAACAGTTGTACGTTACAGTTATAACTTCCAAAATTTGTAAGTTACAGTTATAACCTCCAACAGTTGTACGTTACAGTTATAACATCCAACAGTTGTACGTTACAATTATAACTTCCAACAGTTGTACTTTACAGTTGTAACCTCCAACAGTTGTATTTTACGGTTATAACTTCCAACAGTTGTACTTTACAGTTGTAACCTCCAACAGTTATACTTTACAGTTATAACTTCCAACAGTTGTACTTTACAGTTATAACCTCCAAAAGTTGTACTTTACAGTTATAACCTCCAACAGTTGTACGTTACAGTTATAACTTCCAAAAGTTGTAAGTTACAGTTATAACCTCCAACAGTTGTACGTTACAGTTATAACCTCCAACAGTTGTACTTTACAGTTATAACCTCCAACAGTTGAACGTTACAGTTATAACCTCCAAAAGTTGTACTTTACAGTTATAACCTCCAACAGTTGTACGTTACAGTTATAACTTCCAACAGTTGTACGTTACAGTTATAACCTCCAACAGTTGTACGTTACAGTTATAACTTCCAACAGTTGTACTTTACAGTTGTAACCTCCAACAGTTGTACTTTACAGTTATAACTTCCAACAGTTGTACTTTACAGTTGTAACCTCCAACAGTTGTACTTTACAGTTATAACTTCCAACAGTTGTACTTTACAGTTGTAACCTCCAACAGTTGTACTTTACAGTTATAACTTCCAACAGTTGTACTTTACAGTTGTAACCTCCAACCGTTGTACTTTACAGTTATAACATCCAATAGTTGTACTTTACAGTTATAGTCTCCAAAAGTTGTACTTTACAGTTATAACCTCCAAGACCTGTATGTTACAGTTATAACTTCCAACAGTTGTACGTTACAGTTATAACCTCCAACAGTTGTATGTTACAGTTATAACCTCCAACAGTTGTATGTTACAGTTATAATCTCCACTTTATTTCCTTTAAAATATATATCAATAAGGAATAGGTTAATTATTGCTCGTCTTTATAATAAATACTGAATAAGAAAAGTGTCTTATCCTTATGTCTATCGGAGTGTTGCGTTAGATTATTTTTGTGTTGTATCTCCACGTTGGAATTAATTGACTTATATATAATGACACTTTGCTCTTCTTTCCCCTATAGTGTTTCTATCAATGTCATGAAAAGCTGCCATTTGAAACACTTCAACTGTTGGCCTGAGATAGTTGTACCGTGTGCTGTACCGTGTGCTGTACCGTGTGTTGTACCGTGTGTTGTACCGTGTGTTGTACCGTGTGCTGTTCCGCGTGTTGTATCGCGTGCTGTACCGTGTGTTGTACCGTGTGTTGTACCATGTGCTGTACCGCGTGTTGAGTCGCGTGCTGTACCGGGTGTTGTACCACGTGTTGTACCGTGTGTTGTACCGTGTGCTGTACCGTGTGTTGTACCGTGTGCTGTACCGTGTGTTGTACCGTGTGTTGTACCGTGTGCTGTACCGCGTGTTGTACCGTGTGTTGTACCTTGTGCTGTACCGTGTGTTGTACCGTATGCTGTACCGTGTGTTGTACCGTGTGCTGTACCGTGTGTTGTACCGTGTGCTGTACCGTGTGTTGTACCGTGTGCTGTACCGCGTGTTGTACCGTGTGCTGTACCGCGTGTTGTATCGCGTGCTGTACCGTGTGTTGTACCGTGTGTTGCACCTTGTATTGTACCGTGTGCTGTACCGCGTGTTGTACCGTGTGCTGTACCGTGTGTTGTACCGAGTGTTGTAGCGACTTTGATGCTTCTAAAACCCATGGATGTAACAAGTGCCAGTAACTAGCGGTAGTCCTTAGTAGCTTTAATCGCAAGCTGTCCCGAAATTTAAAAAAAAATCAAACCACACTCGGGATTTGGCAAAAACATTCAAAGATGCGAACGAAAAACAATGGTTTCAAACATTAGCATTTAAACAGGGTCTAATATTTAGCTCATCAAAATTAGAAGAATATTTCACTAACTATAACAAACTGTAATAATAATAATAATAACAATAACAGAACATCAAACTAACAAATCGGTTTTGTTTGTTGGAATAAGACATGCAACATCATCTCGCAAGAGATAGAAAAGTTAATGACATTAGCAGAGAACAATGAACGTATAATAACTCTTTCCCTTACACAAGGGCCGTTCGCAAATGATCTCTCCTGGATGAGATCAAACCTAATTAAGGCCAAGGGCAATTAACTCAGCGCTTAGGGAATGTTTAGGCCCCCACACAGATCATTAGCCAAAGGGCTGTGCTTTGGAAATATGCTCACAGCAATTTCCTATGTTTTTTTTCTTCCTGTTACACCTTTTAAAGTATTGACTTTTTCTAACAATTACTGTAAAACGCTCTTTTTTATAACACAACATTTATTAGCCCATCTAGCACCTTGGCCGAATTCTCCATTTTCTCTTATTCTTTACTCCCGGGATAGTTTACTAGCAACATACTTTATCTATTGGGTAAAGAATGATAGCACAATGCAACCTGGTCCATCCGTTGGGCAGTCTATGTTAGTGACAGGCAACAAGGTCCGTCTTTTGGGCAGTCCATGTTATTACAATACTACCTGGTCCATCCGTTGGGCAATCTATGTTAGTGAAAGGCAACAAGGTACGCCTTTTGGGCAGTCCATGTTATTACAATACTACCTGGTCCATCCGTTGGGCAATCTATGCTAGTGAAAGGCAACTTGGTCCGTCTTTTGGGCAGTCCATGTTCATACAACGCTACCTGGTCCATCCGTTGAGCAGTCTATGTTAGTGAAAGGCAACTTGGTCCGTCTTTTGGGCAGTCCATGTTCATACAACGCTACCTGGTCCATCCGTTGGGCAGTCTATGTTAGTGAAAGGCAACTTGGTCCGTCTTTTGGGCAGTCCATGTTCATACAACGCTACCTGGTACATCCGTTTAGTAGTACATGTACATCGTCAACCTGGTCCATCCTTTGAGGAATGCCGTACAACGTAATTTGATCGTATGACTTGTCAAGCCAAACCCCACCCCCTTTGTGTCTAGCTCGGTGCAAGGAGGTCACTTGTCTACACCCCTCTACGCACAGAATTAAAATCCCAAGTCGCCAACTCACCTTCCCTGTGTCTAACTCACACTCTCCTTTGTCGTACCACCATTTCTGGCACAGTTTTAACAACTCACCTTCCCTGTGTCTAACTCACACTCTCCTTTGTAGTACCACCATTTCTGGCACAGTTTCAACAACTCACCTTCCCTGTGTCTAACTCACACTCTCCTTTGTAGTACCACCATTTCTGGCACAGTTTCAACAACTCACCTTCCCTGTGTCTAACTCACACTCTCCTTTGTCGTACCACCATTTCTGGCACAGTTTTAACAACTCACCTTCCCTGTGTCTAACTCACACTCTCCTTTGTCGTACCACCATTTCTGGAACAGTTTCAACAACTCACCTTCCCTGTGTCTAACTCACACTCTCCTTTGTCGTACCACCATTTCTGGCACAGTTTCAACAACTCACCTTCCCTGCTTCTTGTGCGCACTCTCCTTTGTCGTACCACCATTTCTGGTACAGTTTCAACAATTCACCGATCTCATTCAGTTGAAGTACTACAATGTTGATCTGTGACCTTGGGGAAACATGAAAAATGTTGAGGATTTTTTTTTAAATATACATTCGCTACAATATTCAAGACAGACCTTATGGCTGAAAAAAATGCTTTAATCAATATCTGATACTAGCAAGAAGTCTATTCGCGTTTTTGGACTCTTTCTTGCTTAATAAAAAAAACAAATAAAGCACACGCCTAACTTATGCATGTTGTTAATTAAATCGTTTTTCAAGTATAGATAATGGCCATTTGGTGCCTAACACTTTATATTATTTGTAGTTTGACTTTAATACATACTTATATACGTTAACACTCATGAGATGTATTCGATTAAAACAGCTTGAAATAATTAACTATCCTTTGTAATAAAGACATATTTCTGTAATGAGATTTATAATAGAATCACAAAAGTAAGAAATTTACTCTCTATACCAGAAAGAAACTTTGTCTATAATAATCGCTGACAATCTCATTAGTTCCAAATTATCTTAAATGTTATAACAATAAAAATTTCTTTTCAAACATCAGAATATCTCATTAACTAAGCCAATAAAAATGTCTATCGCTCATGCTCTTAAAAATTCAACATTTATCTTACCCTAAAACAACGTCATTTCCCAAACAAATATGTTTTTAAATTTTTTATTTTTTTTCCAAAAAATAAATTATTCCAATACTCTCAGAGCAATGTTTTTCCACGACAAGAAAATAACCAATCGGTGATCTCGTAGCTTACCTGAGGTCAGAGCCCCTCGGGGTCGCTATGCCATAACCTTTGACATCAAGGTCACGGCCGACTTTCATAGTATTGCATTCTTTCCTCTGATTGTGATAGTCGTTGAAAGTAGAATCCAATAGGAATGCGTACTTTCCCTGTGAAAACGTGTACACTTTCCCTATCAAACATGTATCATTTCCCTGTAAAACATTTACACTTTCCCTGTAAACCATGTACACTTTCCCTATCAAACATGTATCATTTCACTGTAAAACATGTACACTTTACCTGTAAACCATGTACACTTTCTCTATATAAAACATGTGCACTTTCAGAAGAAATGCTTACATGAATTGTTTAAGAATTTAAGTCATTTTTTAAAAATGTCCATTTTTTCATAAACATTCCCCGACTTTTTGGACTTGGATATTATTTTATTTTCAAACTATTACTTAAACTTACTTCATACGTTGTCACTTTAAAACCTATTGGTCGATGGAAGTGATACCAACTATTGTGTACCAGGATTTAATCTAATCAACATACATAATTCCCGTAATGGATGTACCAATGCTTCTTGGATGTAATGCTGTTATGTTCAATAGTGCGCACCAAAAATTACTGACCAAATATAACTCTTTTCGAGCGTTCGACATAAAATTGTTCAATATGATAATAAATGAATCAAATAAAAATAAATAAAATAAATGGAAGTTCTATATTACGTTATTTTTTAATCTGATGTGTATTTATTTTGAAAACTTCCGTCATTTTTGACGGGTGATACGCTAGTATCAACATAATTACCAATACTTGATACATTATCTAAATCGCATTTTGTTTATCCATTGTTCACATTGAAAAAAAATAATATCAGAAAAACAAGGGTCTCCCGAAATATCCCTTCGCCTGGAATTAGGACTAATCTCTATTTTAAGGATTTAAGCCGTAGTAAATAAAAAAATAACGGACATTATCAGAGAATCTTGAATATAATTAATTATTTCAGCATTTAATTTTACGTGCTATTATTGGAAATGCAATGACCACGAAATTGGGAAGTCCTACGTTTTTATTTCTCTCTGTTAATTACGGCTTCCTGTAGTGCTATTTTAAGGGAATATGCTTTTTCATAATTAAGCGGAAGTCTAATAATAGAAATATTGAGGCTATATATATATATATATATATATATATATATATATATATATATCTTTTTAAGGACAAATTTCATAAAAATTTAATAAAAAATGCGAGTCAATATGTAAATGTAAGTATATTGAGAAGGATTCTCTTATCAGCTATTTGTTATTCTTCGTTAATTTAAGACATCTTATTGGACTTGAAAACGGAAAAACAGTTTTGTAATTTTACTATGCTCACGATTGTGAGAACAGATTACATAATGATTCGACTGTGTGTATGCTTTAAAACATTGTTCCGCCAAAATTTAATCTAAATATAAAACATTACTCTTTAAACCATGCTGTTTTCCGGTTTTAGACATGACAAACCCTATACAGGTAAAATAACATTGCCCCGAGAGGCGGACTAACCAATGAACTGGCAGGGAATCTTCATTCACTAACTATTCTATAACCAACCTGCATCTAGTAACTATATTATAACTAACATGCATTAACAGCTATTCTATAAGCAACATACATAAAAAAAGTATGTTATAAACAGCATACATCTAATAACTATGTTATAACCAACATAAATCTAATAACTATGTTTTAACCAACATACATCTACTAACTATGTTATAACCAACATAAATCTAATAACTATGTTATAACCAACATACATCTAATAACTATGTTATAACCAACATACATCTAATAACTATGTTATAACCAACATACATCTAGTAACTATGTTATAACCAACATACATCTAATAACTATGTTATAACCAACATACATCTAATAACTATGTTATAACCAACATACATCTAATAACTATGTTATAACCAACATAAATCTAATAACTATGTTATAACCAACATACATCTAATAACTATGTTATAACCAAGGTTTCTTATATCTGTTTATAAACAATTTGTTCGTCGTTAATGGAAAGAGAACAACAGCAACAGCGACAGACAACAATGCAGCGATCACGGTAGGCAAAGATCGATATCACGGTAGGCAAAGATCGATATCACGGTAGGCAAAGATCGATATCACGGTAGGCAAAGATCGATATCACGGTAGGCAAAGATCGATATCACGGTAGGCAAAGATCGATATCACCAGGGTAAACCAGGGTAAAGTGCCCCAGGATTGGAAATTAGCTAATGTAAGTCCACTCTTTAAGATAGGGGATAAATCAGACCCTGGTAATTACAGGCCTGTATCACTTACTAGTATCACCTGTAAATTACTAGAACACATAATATATAGTAGAATAGTTAACCACCTTGACAAATATAACGCCCTATGCCCACATCAACACGGCTTTAGAAAAAACAGATCATGTGAAACACAATTAATAGGTTTAATAGATGAACTATCAAAAGGCTTGGACAAAAATGATCAAATAGATACAATATTACTAGACTTCTCAAAAGCATTTGACAAAGTTCACCACCTTAGTTTACTTAAAAAACTTAACTACTTTGGAATCTCAGGTTCCTTACATCACTGGATCCAAGACTTCCTTTTGGGCAGGGAGCAAACTGTAATAATTAATGGATCTAAATCTGCACCAATAAAGGTTAACTCAGGAGTTCCACAAGGAACTGTGCTAGGTCCCTTACTCTTTTTTAAATCCTTTATATTAACTCGTGGTGTCTGCGGCCGACCTTGCTTGCTTGCTTGCTTGTCGCCAAAACATTTGATCGATTTTTAACCCACTTGCTCGCAAGATAGCGAGCTGAAATTTTGCAGGCAGTTTCGTACCGATGATAAAAACAATGTATCAAAATTTCAGATCGATCGCATGTACCGTAATTAAATTATTGATTTTTTAGATTATTTTATTTATTCCTATGTATCATGCTATTTTTTGAGATAGAGCGTCGCGGTGCGTATTATATTGAACAACCTTTCTGTCGCGCAATAAGGTGCGTATTTTACTGACAACACTTTTTATAAACCTATTCCTGATCGGTGCGCATTATATTAAACACGTTTTACGACACAACTGCAATTTTGTATTTTTGGATGTTCTTGCGCTGCGTGTTATAATGAACATTCTTTTAGTTACGTCTCATACGTAAAGGATTTATAGTCAAAAACTTGGTTTTTTACGGGTTGCTTTTTAAATCCTTTATATTAACTCGTGGTGTCTGCGGCCGACCTTGCTTGCTTGCTTGCTTGTCGCCAAAACTTTTGATCGATTTTTAACCCACTTGCTCGCAAGATAACGAGCTGAAATTTTGCAGGCAGTTTCGTGCCGTAGATAAAAACAATGTATCAAAATTTCAGATCGATCGCATGTACCGTAATTAAATTATTGATTTTTTAGAATATTTTATTTATTCCTATGTATCATGCTATTTTTTGAGATAGAGCGTCGCGGTGCGTATTATATTGAACAACCTTTCTGTCGCGCAATAAGGTGCGTATTTTACTGACAACACTTTTTATAAACCTATTCCTGATCGGTGCGCATTATATTAAACACGTTTTACGACACAACTGCAATTTTGTATTTTTGGATGGTCTTGCGCTGCGTGTTATAATGAACATTCTTTTAGTTACGTCTCATACGTAAAGGATTTATAGTCAAAAACTTGGTTTTTTACGGGTTGTTTTTATTAATTTATATAAATGATTTACCCAACAACATCTCAACAGGTACAAAAGTTAGGCTATTTGCTGATGATTGTATAATCTATAGAACAATTAAATCAGAACAAGATAGCAAAATTTTACAAAAAGACTTAGATGAATTGATAAAATGGGAAACTAACTGGAGTATGTCTTTCCATCCAGAAAAGTGTCAACTGTTAAGAGTAACAAAGAAAAAGAAACAAATAAATTCAAAATATTACATTCATGGAAAAGAACTGACCCAAACTAAAGATGCAAAATACTTAGGAGTCTTAATAAATGAGAAACTATCATGGAATCCCCATGTCAATGAAGTTATTAAAAAATCAAACAAAACCTTAGGCTTTATAAAAAGGAACTTTAACAAATGTAATAGAGATATAAAACTAAAATGCTACCTCACTTTGGTGAGACCTGCACTAGAATATGCATCTTCTGTATGGGACCCATCCACCAAAGAAAACATTGATAAACTAGAACAAATTCAAAAAAGAGCTGCCAGATTCATTACTGGAGAATATTCGAAACTGACAAGAGTAACACCATTAGTTAAATCATTAAACCTTGAAACACTAGAGGATAGAAGAACCAAGAGCAAAGTAGTAATCATACATAAAGCAATTAATTCTAATTTAGAAATACAACACAAAGATAACTTAATACAACCCTCAGATAGACATAAGGATAAAAACACCTTTCTTATTCCGTATGCAAGAACAAACACATACAAGTTTTCCTTCTTCCCATCCGGAATTCTGGCGTGGAATGGATTGCCTGAAGAATCCAGGAAAACCAACACTTTATCAACATTTAAATCTCTAATAAAAATGCAGGACTAAACACAAACCATAGATAAGCGTAGGACGCAATAATCTTCTGTATAGAAGGAGCACTGTAAACAGATAAGATAAGATAAGATAAGATATCACGGTAGGCAAAGATCGATATCACGGTAGGCAAAGATCGATATCACGGTAGGCAAAGATCGATATCACGGTAGGCAAAGATCGATATAATGTCTCGAATAAGAGAAAATGTTTATGTTTTTCTTTTCTTTTTTCTGGATTAAAATCAACTTTCTCCCGACCCCTAAAAACAAAACAAAAAATATTGAATCAGGTAAAATGTCCCGAAACCGTAGGACAGACTATACTTTATTATCTTCCCCTGATCTATTGACCCACATGGATGTTCTTGACATTTGACCGTTGCCATGGAGATCATTTTCCAATAAATTGAAAAGGAGAAACAATAATCCCTTCAAATGTTTTGAGCTTGTTTGAAACGAGACAAGGGGATGGAGTTGAAAAAAAAATCCAAATATGCCGGTTCGGTCTAATTATTTTGAGTGTAGGACAGACGAAACAGGACAAACTATCAAGGAATTTTAAAATAGCAGACAAGTGTAAGTATAGTAAATGATATACAGATTTTATGTTTTAAGATTTTCCTTCATATATAGAGGTAGACATAGAGAAACGTGAGACATAGACAGAGAGAGAGAGAGAGAGAGAAAGAGAGACAGAGAGAGAGAGCGAGAGAGAGAGAGAGAGAGAGAGAGAGAGAGAGAGAGAGAGAGAGAGAGAGAGAGAGAGAGAGAGAGAGAGAGAGAGAGAGAGAGAGAGAGAGAGAGAGAGAGAGAGAGAGAGAGAGAGAGAAGTAATAATCAGAGAGAAAGAAAGAGGAAGAGAGAAAAATAAATAAGACGATTAGATAAAGACAGAAAGTGGCAAAGGTAAATCTATTTTTAAAACGGGAAATAAAGAATGTGCCAAGATAAACATTTCTTACAAGGTGAAAAGAAATGGTGGAGACATGATGCTGCAAAAAAAAAGGGCAATTATAAATTTGTTAAACTGGATCCACCAACCTTGGATTGTCTAACCCGTTCGACGCCTTTCTCTGTAGAATTCTCGAAAACTTTCGGCTCCGCATCCTTCATGAAGTTCCACATCTTACTGTAGACTGTCACGTTAGACGCCTACACAACAAGAAAAGAGAAATAAGAACAAATTGCAACTTACTGTAGACCGTTACGTTAGACATCTACACAACAAGAAAAAGAGAAATTAGAACATAGAACATTTTACTGTATACTGTCACGTTAGACAACTACATAAGGAAAGAGAAATTAGAACATAGAACATTTTACTGTATACTGTCACGTTAGAAAACTACACAACAAGGAAAGAGAAATTAGAACATAGAACATTTTACTGTATACTGTCACGTTAGAAAACTACACAAGGAAAGAGAAATTAGAACACAGAACATTTTACTGTATACTGTCACGTTAGAAAACTACACAACAAGGAAAGAGAAATTAGAACATAGAACATTTTACAGGATAAGCTTAGTATATCTATAGCTCAAGGATAGACTCGGTGTATCTGTACCCCATAGATAGACTCGGTGTATCTGAACCCCCATAGACAGACTCGGTGTATCTGAACCCCCATGGATAGACTCGGTGTATCTGTACCCCCATAGATAGACTCGGTGTATTTGTACCCACATAGATAGACTCGGTGTATCTGTACCCATAGATAGACTCGGTGTATCCATGTACCCCATAGATATACTCGGTGTATCTGTACCCCATAGATATACTCGGTGTATCTGTACCCCCATGGATATACTCGGTGTATCTGTACCCCATGGATATACTCGGTGTATTTGTACCCCATGGATATACTCGGTGTATCTGTACCCCCATGGATATACTCGGTGTATCTGTACCCCCCATGGATATACTCGGTGTATCTGTACCCCAATGGATATACTCGGTGTATCTGTACCCCATGGATATACTCGGTGTATCTGTACCCCATGGATATACTCGGTGTATCTGTACCCCATGGATATACTCGGTGTATCTGTACCCCATAGATAGACTCGGTGTATCTGTACCCCATGGATATACTCGGTGTATCTGTACCCCATGGATATACTCGGTGTATCTTTTCCCCCATGGATATACTCGGTGTATCTGTACCCCCATGGATATACTCGGTGTATCTGTACCCCCCATGGATATACTCGGTGTATATGTACCCCCATTGATAAACTCGGTGTATCTGTACCCCCATGGATAGACTCGGTGTATCTGTACCCCCATGGATATACTCGGGTTTTCTGTAATTCAATGCTAGACTCGGTATTTCTGCATTTCATGGCTAGATTCTATATTTAAGGCGTCCAATAATATCAGACTCGCAGAGATTCCTGACCATCTTCAAAATAAACAGATTTTAGCCCGAATTAGCCCTGTTCAATTTTTATAGTGTTTTTTAACTATCGATTTTACGATCATAGAAGAGCTGATAAAACCCGTTCGTGACATCTTTAGACATTTGTATTGACAACTGTACTCTCTAAAAATCAAAAGGACTAACGTCTCCCATACTTTAATAAATAGAAGTTAAAAAAAGATTTGTAAAAATCACGTTTTTTATAAGCGGACTAAAGAGAAGAAAATAAATTTTTAAAATTTAAAATAAGTACTATGATGTAATATGATTAAAAACGTGGGGCCGGCGCTTCTCAGGCTTAACTAATTCAATTCACTCATTTTCTTACTCGTCATTTGTAAACCCTAACCATTTTCGCCAAACGCCTAAAAAGCGCCCGCCCACGTTTTTTAGTCATATTACATCATAGTACTTGAGCATATAAGTATGAAATTTTTATCAATCCAGAAAAAGATTTTACTTCACAATTCTGTGAAAACAAAATTTATTTTCTTCTTTTTAGTCCGCTTATAAAACGTGGTTTTTTAAAATCTTTTTTTTTACTTCTATTTATTTTATTCTTTTTAGTCTAAGTGTGTGCTATGGTGAGTTTTGATGTATTGATTATGTTCAAATATAATACGCATTGCCCGACAAATATTTACTGACTGATCTCCCCTTGATGTTAAACATGGTTGATGTGGTCAGGGTTTGTGTGAACTCGCCACATGAATGTAATGTAAACAAGAGTAGACGGATAATACAAATGCTTATATAGAGATAAACTAAAAAGTTCAATAATTTAATAACAGTACATTCGATCGATCTGAAATTTTGATACAATCCATTGTCATTCAAGATCTATCTGTGGTAAAATTTTGAGATCTCTAGGACCATCAGAAGTGTGTAATTTTATGTTGGCAGATTTGAAAAATTGTGGACAGACAAACAAACAGGAATGAAAGTGAGTTAATAAAAACGTGGTAAAAAAAGGCCAACCTTTGTTGTAAGAAAAGGTCAATATAAATCACCTTGACCCCTGGCCATCTCAAGTCATTCATTCACTCGTCATTTGGCAGGTGACCTGTCACCAGACGGACGACCCATCACCCCCACGTACCTTAAAAAACTCCATCGTGGAGCCGTTGTCAATAATTCCGTATCGGATTTCGCTCTGTCTGACCAGGTCGTCTGCTGAGTTGATGGGCATCTCCATGCGTTCTATCGTCAGGAACGCTGCCAGGTTGGCGGTGTATGAGGAGATTATGATCAGGGTAAAAAACCACCAGGCCGAGCCAACTATTCGCCCGGATATTGATCTGGGTCAAGACGAGAGAAATAATGGTTCAACTGAAGGGGGCGGAAGACTGCGGGTGGGCCCCAAACGTTGGTGAAAGTGTCGGATGTTTCATGAGGGAGGCATAAGTTAGAGTTATTGGTTGGTTAATTGTGGGGCATGTTTCATGAGGGAGGCATAGGTTAGAGTTATTGGTTGGTTAATTGTGGGGCATGTTTCATGAGGGAGGCATAGTTTAGAGTTATTGGTTGGTTAATTGTGGGGCATGTTTCATGAGGGAGGCATAGGTTAGAGTTATTGGTTGGTTAATTGTGGGGCATGTTTCATGAGGGAGGCATAGTTTAGAGTTTTTGGATGGTTAATTGTGGGGCATGTTTCATGAGGGAGGCATAGTTTAGAGTTATTGGTTTGTTAATTGTGGGGCATGTTTCATGAGGGAGGCATAGGTTAGAGTTATTGGTTGGTTAATTGTGGGGCATGTTTCATGAGGGAGGAATAGGTTAGAGTTATTGGTTGGTTAATTGTGGGGCATGTTTCATGAGGGAGGCATAGTTTAGAGTTATTGGTTGTTTAATTGTGGGGCATGTTTCATGAGGGAGGCATAGTTTAGAGTTATTGGTTGTTTAATTGTGGGGCATATTTCATGAGGGAGGCATAGGTTAGAGTTATTGGTTGGTTAATTGTGGGGCATGTTTCATGAGGGAGGCATAGTTTAGAGTTATTGGTTGGTTAATTGTGGGGCATGTTTCATGAGGGAGGCATAGGTTAGAGTTATTGGTTGGTTAATTGTGGGGCATGTTTCATGAGGGAGGAATAGGTTAGAGTTATTGGTTGGTTAATTGTGGGGCATGTTTCATGAGGGAGGCATAGTTTAGAGTTATTGGTTGTTTAATTGTGGGGCATGTTTCATGAGGGAGGCATAGGTTAGAGTTATTGGTTGGTTAATTGTGGGGCATGTTTCATGAGGGAGGAATAGGTTAGAGTTATTGGTTGGTTAATTGTGGGGCATGTTTCATGAGGGAGGCATAGGTTAGGGTTAATGATTTATTTAAAATGTATCACGTTTTATACGTGTGCCTTACTGCGAAGAGATAAATAACCAGATGCTTTTCTATTTCATATCTCAAAAGAAAAAAGAAATGATAGAAGAAATTTATAAAATATTAATGTTTTAAAAAATAATAATGATCAGTCAAGGTAAGAAAAGGTAAAAAGATGTATTAACTCATTGGAATTTAAAGCAAAAAATACGTAAATGAAAGGAATTAATTTTTTTTTAAACAACAAAAGAAAGATGTTATTAAAACTTGATAAAAACAGCCTTAATTTTACTTTGAATTGCGAAAACCGGCAATATTCTATAACTTGGATAATTTATCCAAATGTATACACATATTGTTGCTGCTATGTTAGCTGCTAATCATTCAATTTTTAACTTCTGTATAATTCATAGCAGATGCTACTTTCTGTACAGGCACGGCCAGACATTTACCCTGATTTTTCCGACACACCCCTTTGATAACCTAAGACACGGATAGGAGTTTACTTATCCTTAACCAAGGTCAGATCTCTAGATACCATACTTCACAGGCCCTTAGATTTTTTGAGACCTTCCCTAGCTTGTGTATGTCTTCAGTTGTGTCTTTAGTTGTAAAAAAAAAGGGTTTGGTATTTTGAATTCTCAAAAACTGGAAACTGTCTACACCTCATCTGACCTTGGAGATCAAATTTAAGAGGTAGGTGCAATACAAAGTTTCTATAAATTTCTCCATACAAAATATGGATGATACTGCAAACAGGCTGTTAGATAAATAAATAAATATGTTATTCAGGGTATGTAAAGAAAGGCCTGACAAGACGTCACCGAACAAAGTTCTTTGACGTACTATCAGGCCTATACATACTCTGTTTTAATAAAATATTTATTTATTTATAATTTTACCCACAACGTAGTTGCGCAAAGCGAGGAAGGAAAGATTATAATGTTCAAAGAAGTACAAAACTTTACGGGCTGAAAAATCCATTTTGGAAGATGGAGTTGTATGCAAATGAAGCGGGGTGAAGATATATCTTTACGAAAGATAAAATATTAGAGTTGGAGGAAAAACATAGATCTTACATTTCTAGTTCATAAACCTCGATAGAAAAAAATAGACGTAATCACAAGAATTAATTTCGTCATTTTTAACTTTAAAAAAAAATTAATTAGGAATAATCTTCAATATGCTCATTCAGAAGCATCACTAAGGGGTGCTGGTGGTGCGGACCGCATCGGGTTACACCATCATAAGGGGTGACACATAAACGTAAAATTGTGTACGTTCCCGGTATTTGGCCCTTGCAGACTCAGTAGGAAGTCTGAGGGATAAGTATTGAGGGGGATGACACCATGAGCTACCGCACTGGGTGAAACCAACCCTAGTGCTGTCACTGTGTTCATATGAGCTACCGCACTGGGTGAAACCAACCCTAGTGCTGTCACTGTGTTCGATTCACGTTTTCTTTGTTAGTTTAGATTTCTTATACCAAAGATGGACATTGGCATTCTTAATATTATAGTTTATTAGAGATGGGTCATCATAGGTCTTCATCTGAGGTCTAGTGCACGAAAAGCTATTTGGCCTTGTGAGTCGAAGGTCCATACATTGCAATGAAAAAGCAGTGACATAAGATCGGAGGGAGGGATACGGACTGCGATAGTCAACCATCAGCTGCCCTGTTTTCTATAACTTTATTATCGAAAATTTGGGTCCCGCTCCACCCCCCCCCACCCCACCCCCCACCCCGAGTGTTTGACCTGGCATCTTGGGTGTTCCACTCATGTAATAATAAACAAATTTTCGTACGTATTTTAGTAATGCAGGACTTGCTAAGCCTATATTTTCACTCACATTTTATTGTAAGTATTGAGATAATTTTTATTGTTCAAATAATTCACAAGTGAAACTTTTCAGCAAGTAAGTCAGATTTACCTTGGGTATATATCTGATCCCTGCTGCATCAAGGCACCTAGGCTGAACCACACGGTGTTGGCCAAGTTGAAAGACGGCCTGTCCTGCCTGTGAGGCTCAGAGGTCACCCCGTGTGGGCTGGTGTCCCACTCGTAGGGGCTGAAGCGGCCCACCAGGAATAAAACGAGGCTGACCCCAATAAATCCCATGATTATTGACGCCCACACGCCATTCGAGAGTGGATTCTGGAGGAAATGGAGAGAGAATATTTATTGTGGAAATAAAAAAGGCCTTGTCATATAATGGCGCAAATCTATTAATAGGAAAATCCGGGGGTTTTAGGTGGACAAATTTAATATATGTCAATATGTAAATGTAGGTACATTGATAAGGAAGTATCTTATCGGCTGTTTGTTAATTCTTTGTTAATTTAAGACATCTTGTTTGACTTGACCAAAAAAAATACAGTTTGTAAGTTTACTATGCTAAAAATTTTGAGAGCTTATTGATTCGACTGTATTATGCTTCAAAACATGGTTCCGATAAAATGTAATCTAAAAATAGAACATTACTCAATGATCTACGACGTTTTCCGGTTTTAGAAATGACAAGCCCAATATCATACAAATTCGCAAATTCTATCATAGCTAGAAAAAGCTAGATTGTTACTTATGACATTCTTTGGCGTAAAAGGAATAAACTTCTTTTTAAAATGAAATGGCGGGATAATAATTTAATAGTTTTTAAATTCTACAACAAATATCGAAGCATAATTCTTTTTAAAAATTAAAAAATTAAATCTTTGGGGGAAAACAAATTGATTTCTAGAGGGAAAATATAAAACCAAAAATTCAAACACACTAATGTGATGGTTAAGCTAAATTTTGATAAGGAGATACATTGATAGAGTTAGAGATGCTGTGTGTGTTCTTTTCTTAATTCCAACTCATCCTAAAAGCAGCAATTTAAAGTTTTTTTAAATGGAGCTGAGGCAGCTCACGTAACAAGAACAAACAAAGTATTGTAAAAACTTGACGTTTGTAACGAGTGAAACAGACAAGTCATAGATCACAAATTAAATATGGTGTGTATGACTTGTGGTAACGGTCAGTTTGTGTGGGGCATACGTCTCTGGGGCAGTGGTCACCTTCACGACCAGTAGCCGTGAGTTACATTTTTTTTATGAGTGGCGAGGTCAACCATTGTTAATGACTAGACAACGGATTTCGTTGTGGTTTTGTATTGTTTGGGGCGCGATGATCTAAGTGGTAGCGCACTGGACTATCGATCCGAGGCAGATCCCCAGTCGCGGGTTCGAGCCCAGGTACTGGCAAGGCCCCTGGGGCATTGTGCTGGCCACACATTCCCCTGCTCGTTAGTGGTGGCTAAAAACTTGTGAACGCTACATCACTTGCCCCATAGTCCACCATGGACTGGAAAGGGGGTCATATTTGTTTTGTTTATTTGGGAGGCAGAGTTCCAAACATAAAATTGTAATGGGGTCCAATAGCGATCAGACCAAAGATATTTTTAAAAAATAGAAAAACCCCGAGACGTGTAAAACCAGCCATAGACGGTTGAAGGGTAAAACTAAGCAGCCATAGACGGTTGAAGGATAAAACTAAGCAGCCATACACGATTGAAGGGTAAAATAACTAAACTAAATCAGTGTAGGGTGAAGGACAATAGGCATAGGTCAAAACGTTTTAATTACTCTCCTGCTTTACTAAATCTAAACTCAGAATGGCAGGTACATACACAAATGTTAGTGCAAAAATCCTGGAAATTTGAACAGACCTAACAGGTAACAGGTTTTATTTTAGATGTATGGCATCTTGGTGGTGTCATTTATATTGGATGTTTGGTCTCTGTTAGATGTTTGGTCTCTGTTAGATGTTTGGTCTCTGTTAGATGTTTGGTCTCTGTTAGATGTTTGGTCTCTGTTAGATGTTTGGTCTCTGTTAGATGTTTGGTCTCTGTTAGATGTTTGGTCTCTGTTAGATGTTTGGTCTCTGTTAGATGTTTGATCTCTGTTAGATATTAGGTCTATGTTAGATATTAGGTCTATGTTAGATGTTTAGGTCTATGTTAGATATTAGGTCTATGTTAGATGTTAGGTCTCTGTTAGATGTTAGGTCTATGTTAGATGTTTGGTCTGTTAGTTGTTAGGTCTCTGTTAGATGTTTGGTCTCTGTTAGTTGTTAGGTCTCTGTTAGATGTTGGTCTCTGTTAGATGTTAGGTCTCTGTTAGATGTTTGGTCTGTTAGTTGTTAGGTCTCTGTTAGATGTTAGGTCTCTGTTAGATGTTAGGTCTCTGTTAGTTGTTAGGTCTCTGTTAGATGTTAGGTCTCTGTTAGTTGTTAGGTCTCTGTTAGATGTTTGGTCTGTTAGTTGTTAGGTCTCTGTTAGATGGTTGGTCTCTGTTAGTTGTTAGGTCTCTGTTAGATATTAGGTCTATGTTAGATGTTAGGTCTCTGTTAGATGTTAGGTCTATGTTAGATGTTTGGTCTCTGTTAGATGTTAGGTCTATGTTAGATGTTTGGTCTCTGTTAGTTATTAGGTCTCTGTTAGATGTTTGGTCTCTGTTAGATGTTAGGTCCCCTGTTAGATGTTAGGTCTCTGTTAGATTTAGGCCTCTGTTAGATGTTAGGCTCTGTTCAATGTTTGGTTTCAGAGGAGATATCTCAATGTTGTCTCTGTTAGTTGTTAGGTCTATGTTAGATGTTAGATGTTAGGTCTATGTTAAATGTTAGGTCTCTGTTAGTTATTAGGTCTATGTTAGATGTTAGGTCTCTGTTAGATGTTAGGTCTATGTTAGATGTTTGGTCTCTGTTAGTTGTTAGGTCTCTGTTAGATGTTTGGTCTCTGTTAGATGTTTGGTCTCTGTTAGATGTTTGGTCTCTGTTAGATGTTTAGGTCTCTGTTAGATGTTTGGTCTCTGTTAGATGTTTGGTCTCTGTTAGATGTTTGGTCTCTGTTAGATGTTTGGTCTCTGTTAGATTTAGGCCTCTGTTAGATGTTAGGTCCCTGTTAGATGTTAGGTCCCCTGTTAGATGTTTGGTCTCTGTTAGATGTTAGGTCCCCTGTTAGATGTTTGGTCTCTGTTAGATGTTAGGTCCCCTGTTAGATGTTAGGTCCCCTGTTAGATGTTAGGTCTCTGTTAGATGTTAGGTCTCTGTTAGATGTTAGGTCTCTGTTAGATGTTTGGTCTCTGTTAGATGTTAGGTCTATGTTAGATGTTAGGTCCTCTGTTAGATGTTAGGTCTATGTTAGATGTTTGGTCTCTGTTAGATGTTAGGTCCCCTGTTAGATGTTTGGTCTCTGTTAGATGTTAGGTCCCTGTTAGATGTTAGGTCTCTGTTAGATGTTAGGTCTCTGTTAGATGTTAGGTCTATGTTAGATGTTTGGTCTCTGTTAGATGTTAGGTCTCTGTTAGATGTTAGGTCTCTGTTAGATGTTAGGTATGTTAGATGTTTGCTCTCTGTTAGATGTTAGGTCCCCTGTTAGATGTTAGGTCCCCTGTTAGATGTTAGGTCCCCTGTTAGATGTTAGGTACATTGTTTGATGTTAGGTCTCTGTTAGATGTTAGGTCCCCTGTTAGATGTTTGGTCTCTGTTAGATGTTAGGTCTCTGTTAGATGTTAGGTCCCTGTTAGATGTTAGGTCCCCTGTTAGATGTTTGGTCTCTGTTAGATGTTAGGTCCCCTGTTAGATGTTTGGTCTCTGTTAGATGTTAGGTCCCCTGTTAGATGTTAGGTCCCCTGTTAGATGTTAGGTCTCTGTTAGATGTTAGGTCTCTGTTAGATGTTAGGTCTCTGTTAGATGTTAGGTCCCTCTGTTAGATGTTAGGTCTATGTTAGATGTTAGGTCTCTGTTAGATGTTAGGTCTCTGTTAGTTGTTAGGTCTCTGTTAGATGTTTGGTCTCTGTTAGATGTTAGGTCTCTGTTAGATGTTTGGTCTCTGTTAGATGTTAGGTCCCTCTGTTAGATGTTAGGTCTCTGTTAGATGTTAGGTCTCTGTTAGATGTTAGGTCTCTGTTAGATGTTTGGTCTCTGTTAGATGTTTGGTCTCTGTTAGATGTTTGGTCTCTGTTAGATGTTTGGTCTCTGTTAGATGTTAGGTCTCTGTTAGATGTTAGGTCCCCTGTTAGATGTTAGGTCCCCTGTTAGATGTTAGGTCTCTATTAGAATTTAGGCCTCTGTTAGATGTTAGGTCTCTGTTAGATGTTAGGTCCCCTGTTAGATGTTAGGTCCCCTGTTAGATGTTAGGTCCCCTGTTAGATTTTAGGTCCCCTGTTAGATGTTAGGTCCCCTGTTAGATGTTAGGTCCCCTGTTAGATGTTAGGTCCCCCTGTTAGATGTTAGGTCTCTGTTAGATGTTAGGTCTCTGTTAGATGTTAGGTCCCCTGTTAGATGTTTGGTCTCTGTTAGATGTTAGGTCCCCTGTTAGATGTTAGGTCCCCTGTTAGATGTTAGGTCCCCTGTTAGATGTTAGGTCCCCTGTTAGATGTTAGGTCTCTGTTAGATGTTAGGTCTCTGTTAGATGTTAGGTCTCTGTTAGATGTTAGGTCCCCTGTTAGATGTTAGGTCCCCTGTTAGATGTTAGGTACCCTTGTTAGATGTTAGGTCTCTGTTAGATGTTAGGTCTCTGTTAGATGTTAGGTCTCTGTTAGTTGTTAGGTCTCTGTTAGATGTTTGGTCTCTGTTAGATGTTAGGTCTCTGTTAGATGTTTGGTCTCTGTTAGATGTTAGGCCTCTGTTAGATGTTAGGTCTCTGTTAGATGTTAGGTCTCTGTTAGATGTTAGGTCTCTGTTAGATGTTTGGTCTCTGTTAGATGTTTGGTCTCTGTTAGATGTTTGGTCTCTGTTAGATGTTTGGTCTCTGTTAGATGTTAGGTCCCCTGTTAGATGTTAGGTCCCCTGTTAGATGTTAGGTCTCTTTAGATTTAGGCCTCTGTTAGATGTTAGGTCTCTGTTAGATGTTAGGTCCCCTGTTAGATGTTAGGTCCCCTGTTAGATGTTAGGTCCCCTGTTAGATGTTAGGTCCCCTGTTAGATGTTAGGTCCCCTGTTAGATGTTAGGTCCCCTGTTAGATGTTTGGTCTCTGTTAGATGTTAGGTCCCCTGTTAGATGTTAGGTCCCCTGTTAGATGTTTGGTCTCTGTTAGATGTTAGGTCCCCTGTTAGATGTTAGGTCCCCTGTTAGATGTTAGGTCCCCTGTTAGATGTTAGGTCCCCTGTTAGATGTTAGGTCTCTGTTAGATGTTAGGTCTCTGTTAGATGTTAGGTCCCCTGTTAGATGTTTGGTCTCTGTTAGATGTTAGGTCCCCTGTTAGATGTTAGGTCCCCTGTTAGATGTTAGGTCCCCTGTTAGATGTTAGGTCCCCTGTTAGATGTTAGGTCTCTGTTAGATGTTAGGTCTCTGTTAGATGTTAGGTCTCTGTTAGATGTTAGGTCCCCTGTTAGATGTTAGGTCCCCTGTTAGATGTTAGGTACCTTGTTAGATGTTAGGTCTCTGTTAGATGTTAGGTCTCTGTTAGATGTTAGGTCTCTGTTAGTTGTTAGGTCTCTGTTAGATGTTTGGTCTCTGTTAGATGTTAGGTCTCTGTTAGATGTTTGGTCTCTGTTAGATGTTAGGCCTCTGTTAGATGTTAGGTCTCTGTTAGATGTTAGGTCTCTGTTAGTTGTTAGGTCTCTGTTAGATGTTTGGTCTCTGTTAGATGTTTGGTCTCTGTTAGATGTTTGGTCTCTGTTAGATGTTTGGTCTCTGTTAGATGCTAGGTCTCTGTTAGATGTTAGGTCCCCTGTTAGATGTTAGGTCCCCTGTTAGATGTTAGGTCCCCTGTTAGATGTTAGTTCCCCTGTTAGATGTTAGGTCTCTGTTAGATTTTAGGTCTCTGTTAGATGTTAGGTCCCCTGTTAGATGTTAGGTCTCTATTAGAATTTAGGCCTCTGTTAGATGTTAGGTCCCCTGTTAGATGTTAGGTCTCTATTAGAATTTAGGCCTCTGTTAGATGTTAGGTCCCCTGTTAGATGTTAGGTCTCTGTTAGATGTTAGGTCCCCTTTTAGATGTTAGGTCTCTTTTAGATGTTAGGTCCCCTGTTAGATGTTAGGTCTCTGTTAGATGTTAGGTCCCCTGTTAGATGTTAGGTCTCTGTTAGATGTTAGGTCTCTGTTAGATGTTAGGTCCCCTGTTAGATGTTAGGTCGCTATTAGATTTAGGCCTCTGTTAGATGTTAGGTCTCTATTAGAATTTAGGCCTCTGTTAGATGTTAGGTCTCTATTAGAATTTAGGCCTCTGTTAGATGTTAGGTCCCCTGTTAGATGTTAGGTCTCTGTTAGATGTTAGGTCCCCTGTTAGATGTTAGGCCTCTCTTAGATGTTAGGTCTCTGTTAGATGTTAGGTCCCCTGTTAGATGTTAGGTGCCCTGTTAGATGTTAGGTCCCCTGTTAGATGTTAGGTCTCTGTTAGATGTTAGGTCCCCTGTTAGATGTTAGGTCTCTGTTAGATGTTAGGTCTCTGTTAGATGTTAGGTCCCCTGTTAGATGTTAGGTCTCTATTAGAATTTAGGCCTCTGTTAGATGTTAGGTCTCTATTAGAATTTAGGCCTCTGTTAGATGTTAGGTCTCTATTAGAATTTAGGCCTCTGTTAGATGTTAGGTCCCCTGTTAGATGTTAGGTCTCTGTTAGATGTTAGGTCCCCTGTTAGATGTTAGGCCTCTCTTAGATGTTAGGTCTCTGTTAGATGTTAGGTCCCCTGTTAGATGTTAGGTCTCTGTTAGATGTTAGGTCCCCTGTTAGATGTTAGGTCCCCTGTTAGATGTTAGGTCTCTCTTAGATGTTAGGTCTCTGTTAGATGTTAGGTCCCCTGTTAGATGTTAGGTCTCTGTTAGATGTTAGGTCTCTGTTAGATGTTAGGTCTCTGTTAGATGTTAGGTCCCCTGTTAGATGTTAGGTCCCCTGTTAGATGTTAGGTCTCTGTTAGATGTTAGGTCCCTGTTAGAATGTATGCCTCTGTTCAATGTTTGTTTGATGTAAGATATCTCAATGTTGTCTCTGTTAGTGTCTGTCAACTATTGATAGTTAAGGTCTGACCTTGAAAGAGAAGACTCCACCTTTTTCTTTGTCAGGTTTCTTGATCATGATGGACGTCCCCAGATTCATAAACGGTTTAGAAAAGTCCACATACCGTTCGCGAACTTCTGTTATGGTAAGAGCGGCTATCGCAATGTCCGCTTTCTGAAAGAAAGTTATTCAACACCTACAGACATTTGGTATCCTCAAGCATTCGTTGTAGGCCTACAAAAAATATATTTACTGTTGTATCAACAAAGTATCTATATTTTTGTATTTCTAAGTATCTCGTGTTGTATCAACAAAGTATCTATATTTTTGTATTACTAAGTATCTCGTGTTGTATCAACAAAGTCTCTATATTTTCGTATCACTAAGTATCTCGTGTTGTATCAACAAAGTATCTATATTTTTGTATTACTAAGTATCTCGTGTTGTATTCACAAAGTATGTATACCGTTCTCTAAAAATATGTAGACAACAGACGCAGACCCAGATTGTAGACAACAGACATACATCACCATTGGCACAACGCAGACCCAGATTGTAGACAACAGACGCAGGCCCAGATTGTAGACAACAGACGCAGGCCCAGATTGTAGACAACTGACGCAGACCCAGATTGTAGACAACAGACATACATCACCATTGGCACAACGCAGACCCAGATTGTAGACAACAGACGCAGACCCAGATTGTAGACAACAGACGCAGACCCAGATTGTAGACAACAGACGCAGGCCCAGATTGTAGACAACAGACATACATCACCATTGGCACAACGCAGACCCAGATTGTAGACAACAGACGCAGACCAATATTGTAGACAATAGACGCAGACCCAGATTGTAGACAACAGACGCAGGCCCAGATTGCAGACAACAGACGCAGGCCCAGATTGTAGACAACAGACGCAGGCCCAGATTGTAGAGAACAGACGCAGGCCCAGATTGTAGACAACAGACGCAGGCCCAGAGTGTAGACAACAGACGCAGGCCCAGATTGTAGACAACAGACGCAGGCCCAGATTGTAGACAACAGACGCAGACCAACAACATACATTGTACTTACCCCCGTGAGCAGTTCACCAATCATGCCGTTCCAGCTTAAGTTTGGTAATCGACTTCCGTAATTACCGTCCTCCACAAGTTTTATTGAGTATTCGAACATCAATTTACTTGCAACCTTCTGAAAGTAAACACCACAAAACCTTCATGAAGTTTTAAAACCAAAAAAAACACACAAGTTTCGTCCTAAACACAATTTCATGGGATTGTTAAGACGTTTCGGACTAAATAATTTCATATATGACTGTAAAACGCAATATATCGTTTGTTGATGTGGTAACCTCAAAGTTGTTGATCCTATCATCTCAGAGGTAGAGGTGTTTAACCTATCACCTCTAAGGTGTTGATCCTATCGCCTCAAAGTGTTGATCCCATCACCTCAAAGGTGTTGATCCCATCACCTCAAAGGTGTTGATCCCATCACCTCAAAGGTGTTGTCATCACTCAAAGTGTTGTTCCCATCACCTCAAAGGTGTTGATCTATCCCCAGTGTTGATCCATCACTCAAGGTGTTGATCCTATCACCTCGGAGGTGTTGATCCAATCATCTCAAAAGTGTTGATCCTATCACCTCAGAGGTGTTGATCTTATCACCTCAAAGGTGTTGATTCTATCACCTTAGCGGTAGAGGTGTTTAACCTATCACCTCTAGGGTGTTGATCCTATCACCTCAAAGGTGTTGATCCTATCACCTCAAAGGTGTTGATACTATCACCTCAAAGGTGTTTATCCTATCATCCCACAGAGAGTGACAATATCACGTCTGTTTCGTTCACGAAGGGGTGGGTAGGGATGCTCATAATAGAATAACCGCAGCAATGGGGGCGGGTAAATAGACAAAGAAATCCTGCTTCTTCTGTTGGAAATATTCATCCTCATTATTTTCTGTATATTGCAAAATAGTCACAGCAGTCACACACTTACATTTTAAAAAATTTTAACTATTGACTTTTTAAAGTGTTAAAGAAATCAACACAAAGTATCAAATAGTTTCAATAATTTCTAAATACAGTAAGCTAATTTCTATAACGAGGATGTGTCTTTGAAAAAAAATTATTTTTAAAATATTTGTTTTTGGTCAATCTTACTGAATGGGACACCGTTGATTGCATATACTACTTGGTTCAACGCCGACAAATTGCTTATTCGCCTATTACTTTATAAATTTTTTTTATTTCATTGCTAACTATTATATCTCGTCCCGGTAAGACAGTTGGAAAATGTAATCATATTTAATCATATCTTTTCCATGTAGTCATTATCATGCTAAGACTAAGATAGCTTCCCTTGTTTTATATTTTAACATACGGATAAAAACACTTTTCTTATTCAGTATGCAAGAGCAAACACATACAAATTATTTTCTTCCCGTCCGGAATTCGGACGTGGAATGGGTTGCGTGAGGAAACCAGGAAAGCCAACACACTATCAACATTTAAAACTATGATAAAAATGCAAGACTAGACATAAACCATGGATAAGCTTAGGACGCAATAATCTTCTGCTTAGAAGGAGCGCCGTAACAGAAAAGATAGGATAGGCTAACATATATCGGTACTGCTTCCACTTTATTATAACCAGCTTTTATTCATGACTGACAAGTACAGACTAACCTGTAATAGGTCCACACAGTAGCCCTCATACTGGTCATTGCCATGGCACGGAATGCCATCGGTCAGACATTTTTTCATGACAAACGGTTTCTCCTGTAAGAATTAAAAGCAGAAAACAACAACTTGTCGAAATGGAGAATAGTTTGGCTAGTTTATAGCTTGTTAAGTTTTCTCTTAAATTTAGAACTCCCGAAACATTCCGCTAGCTGAAAAAGCCACCCCCCCCCCACACACACACACAAGGAAATTTAATGTCTTAGATATTAGTTGTTTTTTTCCTTTTAATTTAGCAATGCATGCAGAACAATGCCAGTTCTTCATTCTGGGAAATGAGAGCTATGGATCTAACGACAATTAGAGTTACGTATTTAGGGCATCTACAGTTATTTATACACGTTGAATATGAGTTTTCTTATCCTAGATGAATGAGTTATTAACACTTGGAATTGAAAGAATGTTATCAAATAGATGTTTATAAAGCGAAAAGAACTTTACAAAGATATCAACTGGAACAGATGTCATACCATTAAATTCCTGATCCTCTTGACGTGTAATATATAATTTGCCGGCAATTGGTCAGATTTGATAGTTGAATATTTCTCTAGTCATTATTTGGCTCGGGTTTCATTGTCTTAGAGTCTAACCATTCCTCCACTGAACACTTAACAGCACGGTCTCATTGTCTTAGAGTCTCACCATTCCTCCACTGAACACTTACCAGTATGGTTGTGACGATTCTTGTTCTGTTGGCGTCCAGGAAGACACGGGTTGGCTCGGGCCTTGTCATGTTGGTCCACAGTCTTGTCTGCCACGTGCCGACCTGTCTTAACGGCGTCCTGTACTCCAGCTGCATGACGTCAAGCTTCGTGCCCACTCTGATCCCGTGCTGGTCCAAGCTGACCTCACCAGTCATGCCCTTGACCTTAGTCTTTTGGGGGGAGAGGAAACCATTTTCGATACCGACTAGCAAGACTAAAAAAATAAATAGTTCCTGGAACTCAATCACTTCCAGGATCTCAAATATCTACTGGCACTAAAACGTGAATACTTTATGTATAAATAAATAGTCTCTTGCTACTACAACGTGAATACTTTATGTATAAATAGTCTCTTGCTACTAAAACGCGAATACTTTATGTATAAATAGTCTCTTGCTACTAAAACGCGAATACTTTATGTATAAATAGTCTCTTGCTACTAAAACGTGAATACTTTATGTATAAATAGCCTCTTGCTACTAAAACGTGAATACGTTATGTATAAATAGTCTCTTGCTACTAAAACGTGAATACTTTATGTATAAATAGTCTCTTGCTACTAAAACGTGAATACGTTATATATAAATAGTCTCTTGCTACTAAAACGTGAATACTTTATGTATAAATAGTCTCTTGCTACTAAAACGCGAATACTTTATGCATACATAGTCTCTTGTTACTAAAACGGGAATACTTTATGTATAAATAGCCTCTTGCTACTAAAACGTGAATACTTTATGTATAAATAGCCTCTTGCTACTAAAACGTGAATACTTTATGCATAAATAGTCTCTTGCTACCAGTGATGTATTCTGTCAAATATCAAAATAACATCGCTTACACACTTAACATACATAACAGCCAGGATAATCAGTACACTGTTCGTCGGTCCTTAAGATAAAAAAAATGATTCGTCTAAAAACTGTCAACTTGCAATCTATTTCAGTTCAACTGATGGAAATCACGAAATCTTTCTCTCTAATTCCAATGGCAGAGAAGGGAAGTTACCTGTGATTCAACTGACCTTAAGCAGGGCGTCTCTTATTTCAGGACCGTGTTGCCAAGGAACTGGGGGGTCCTTCCAGCACTGGATGCCTTTAGTTTCGTTGTTGTAAAGCGTTGAACGTCTGAAAGGAGGTTAACACGTCTTGGATTTGTTAACGCAATTTCTCCTGAACCATACTAGATAGAGGGTTCGGGTCTTTTGCAAATATAAGGAGGTCTCAAGGATGTGCAACGGCCAAAAAAAAACGAAAAGATTTACTGGATGGATTCCCTAGGAAATATAATAAAAACTTTAAAAATATCAGTATTTTGTCAATTTCTCGCCAACCATAACATCTATCGGGTTGAAACAAACGTGCAACAATAGCTAATAATATTTAGAACAAAGGTGAAGAAGGAATTTTTCAAACATCTCTTTTCGTTCGACTCCCGTATTTTTATAAGCAATTTTTTAAAAGTAATTGTTTTGTTTAATTTCAAAGTTATTGATTTGAAATGACTTTTAATTTAATCTAGAATGATAGTTAATGGGGTTTTCACGCTTGTGAATGCTTATGTTAGATTGTTGCGTGGTGCGCATTATATTTATACATTATTGGTGTGATGTAGCGTGAGGGGATATGACGTCATATTGTTATTTGTATCAGAAATACTTATTTGAATCGACTTTTAATGTAATCTAGAATGATTTCCCTTGGTAAAAAAATCGGAAATTCCTTGTTGGAAATTGCCTTTAAATACTCATTGGAGTTTTAATTTCTTGTTTATTTGCGTTTTACTTTCTTGAAGACGGATGGGGCAAACACTCAGAAAAGACACCGACAACAGAATTAGTCACTAGTGTGGAACCCAAAAGCAAAGAGCTAGGGAGAAATAACATGTACCAGCAAGAGACCTTGTAAATTTCCATTCTTTGAAAGAGACGCTCTGATTTAACAAAAATAAAACTTTTAGGCCTAATTATTATACAGTAATTTTCCGTAAGTGCTTATTAATACAGAACATAATGAAGTTTCAGAGAAAGTGAAACTGGGGTATTCAATATATTTGTTTTAATCATAATTTACAATTAACATTATTATTCGCTGACTCCCATCAGGTCACGCTCCAATAACAGATGGGAAGAATGAAGATTGGTAGTTGTTTGTTCTTTCAAACGGAACCGTATTGAATCTTGCGGCTCATTTTTTGTAATTTCTTTTAATTTCTCTCTCTTCTTTGGTAGAAGGGGTCCCATATTTCGTTACAAACGTCCTTATATGATTTTTTTTTAAATATTGCATTAAAGTTCCAAAGAGATTTTAAAAAGAATTTCATGCGTCCAATTACCTGAAAGTTTTAAAGATGTATTTCTTGGACTCCGGCAGATCTTGGAGGGCACGAACCACCAGACGGAAACCATCCCCTGCCAGTGCTGCGTCTGTCTGAAACCAATGGTAGGTGATGTACAACACTTAAACCAATGGTAGGTGATGTACAACACTTAAACCAATGGTAGGTGATGTACAACACTAAAACCAATGGTAAGTGATGTACAACACTTAAACCAATGGTAGGTGATGTACAACACTAAAACCAACGGTAGGTGATGTACAACACTAAAAGCAATGGTAGGCGATGTACAACACTTTATCCAATGGTAGGTGATGTACAACACTTTATCCAATGGTAGGTGATGTACAACACTTAAACCAATGGTAGGTGATGTACAACACTTTATCCAATGGTAGGTGATGTACAACACTTTATCCAATGGTAGGTGATGTACAACACTTTATCCAATGGTAGGTGATGTACAACACTTTATCCAATGGTAGGTGATGTACAACACTTTATCCAATGGTAGGTGATGTACAACACTTAAACCAATGGTAGGTGATGTACAACACTTAAACCAATGGTAGGTGATGTACAACACTAAAACCAATGGTAGGTGATGTACAACACTTTAACCAATGGTAGGTGATGTACAACACTTTATCCAATGGTAGGTGATGTACAACACTTTATCCAATGGTAGGTGATGTACAACACTTTATCCAATGGGTTGTGATGTACAACACTTTATCCAATGGTAGGTGATGTACAACACTTAAACCAATGGTAGGTGATGTACAACACTTAAACCAATGGTAGGTGATGTACAACACTAAAACCAATGGTAGGTGATGTACAACACTTTAACCAATGGTAGGTGATGTATAACAACACTGCAACTAATGGTATACAGTGTAATAAACTTATACCAATTACAAAGAACATAACATTCTAAAGTTAATGGTGGCATTGGCACACTGTAAAATAATGTTTATAAAACTTACTACTCTAAAATATGGCAGGTAATGTAAATTATTGGAACTAATCAAGAAAAAATGTAGGAAAAAGATAGAAAACCGTTGAAAATAATAAAATATTTGTCAGAATTAAATTTTAATTTTAGACTATGAACCAATATTAATTAAATCTCACTTACAAATTGTACCTTGTTTTTTTTTAATGACATTAAAATGCGAGCAATTGACATGATAGTATTGATTGAGTCATTTTGAGTTCTTCACCCCCATACAACATTTTCATCAGTCATTTCTAAAGTACGAAGAATTTTTATTGTGACATAATATAAAATCAATATAACTACACAAAATATCACCGCCCCAACTACAGTTTTCTTCACTTCAAGTGAAATCATTAGCACGTACGGAAATTCTTGTCGCCAGGAAAGACTCCGAAGATGGCGGAGTCAATTTAGGATACGAGTTCATCACTTCCGTCGTGTCGATGGACAACCGGAAGCCAGTAACGTTGACACCTCCGTAGAGAAACGAGTGAAGATCCAGTGAGTCTATGTACTGGGGAATAATTGGAAAAGTCGTAAAAATGATAGTCATCTATAAATAGACATGGACATCTCAGTGAGTAGGGGGACTACCTCCCTTTCATCTATAAATAGACATGGGACATCTCGTCTGGTAGGTGGTGTTACCCCCATCAATCACCTAAACCAGGTTTAATGGGGGTTATGTCAAGCTAACCACCCGACCACAACACAACGTACACAACCTGCACAACCTGCACAACCTACACAACGTACACAACCTACACAACGTACACAACCTGCACAACCTACACAACCTGCACAACCTACACAACCTACAAAACCTACACAACGTACACAACCTACACAACGTACACAACCTGCACAACCTACACAACCTATACAACCTACACAACCTGCACAACCTACACAACCTGCACAACCTACACAACCTACACAACCTGCACAACCTACACAACCTGCACAACCTACACAACACAACCTACACAACCTGCACAACCTACACAACCTGCACAAAGTACACAACCTATACAACCTACACAACCTACAAAACCTACAAAACCTACACAACGTACACAACCTACACAACCTACACAACCTACACAACCTGCACAACCTAAACAACCTACACAACCTACACAACCTACACAACCTACACAACCTACACAACCTACCTGATGTTTCGAGTGTTGTCATGGATGGTTTAAGTCGTTAATAAGAGCGTCTGTGCGATTGACATTGCCTTGTTTAATGATGATTAAATTATACATTTAAAACAGTCTCTCGTGGTAGTTTGAGTGATTTTAAGGATAGTGTTATTAATAGACAGTGGTGGGTCTATTGCTAGTGTTATTTTGATCCATCGTGACGTGTCTCGAGAAAGTAGTATTTCTCATATAGAGTAAGATGTTTCAATATAGTGGCGTGTCTTTGCGTGTTGTTACCACAACAGGGACTCGAACTGCCGTCATTGGAGCCTAGCCTCTGAGACAGTCCTACACCTGTTGACGTCGTGTCCCGCGCTATACATAGCCGGGAAGGTTAGGGAGGCAAAAGGGTCCCACGTTGAGACAATGTTGTATGGCACTGCTCAGCAAATGGAGCAGGTTGCCCAGGTATTAGCCAAGGCCTCAAGAGACTAGTCTCAGGCCTTCAGAATATGTGTTTAGTTTAGTGGCGCGTCTTTAGAAATGATATAAATTCTAGAGAGCTTTGTATTTTCTAGAAAGTGCTAGGCCTATATTTTCACGTTGCACCATGTTTAGATAGCGCTTTTTCTAGAGACTATAATTTTTAGGTAAAGTGTTATTTCTATATAATGATATTCTTGTGCTGCCCTCTCTGGCTCGTACTATTTCTAGATATTGCTTTGACTTGATAGAGCTGAATCTAGACAGTGCTATTTCTACAGAATGCTTTGTCTCTAGATGTTGAAGCTTTTCCCTAGCTTTATTACTATTTTAAAAAATTACTTTTTTAAAAAATTATCTTTACCCCTCTGAACTTGACGAGCAACTCGTGCACGTATCACCAAGGGGGATAACTCCCACCAAAAAAATAACTCGCTGCTCAGACGACAATGAAAACAAAGTACTTGATTGAAACGGCTTTTAACTCCGCAGCATAATGGAGCCATTTGAACATGGTGATTGCGAGTAAGGTCCCCTGATGACTCCTCCAATGCATTGATTGTGGCCAAATTACCGCAGACTGCCGGGAACATTTTTAAAGAGAGAAAACCGAAATCAAACCGGATGGCCCTTGCGTCAAGAAAGTAAGGCCATTATTACTTCCATTACAAGAATGACATTCGGTTATTTGTGCCGCAGGAAGTCATTCTTCGATGAGCCCGAGTGGCGGGTGGGTGGGTGAGGTGGGGGGGGATGTTGTCAGGAGAGCTCTGAATGGGGTCACGTGATTGGCTGAACTCGAGGCCAGTTGAAAAGTGATCTTCCAAAGTTTTATTTTTAGCGCACACGTTTTTATATTGAATGCATGCAGTGAAGTGGAGGAAAGAGTTGAAGAATTGTATGTGGTATTAAACCACATAATTACGAAACACTGTGTATTACATGTGCTAGGGTTTTGTTATGGTGTCTAATGAGAAACATTCAAGAATAATTTTTTAACCATAAAACTTAATTCTGAATCCGATTTAATTACGTCAATTTTTTTAAACAAGCTTCGATTAACATATTCTTGTATTCAATTTTTTATAAAAAAAGAAGCGTCTGTAATGTATAAGAAAATATACGATTCTTTATTTCTATTTTTATCGTCTTTGCATGTTTGGGTAGATTAAAAGAGAAACAAACAATTTAGTCAACAACACATGCGAACACCCGTCCAGCTACCGGCCAATTTCCCTCACGTCGTGTGTGGGGAAGGTATAGCTGAACGGTTAGTGAACGCACGGCTCTACTGGTTCCTCGAGAAGACAAAAAGCCTCAGGGTGGGTTCCGAAAAGACGCCAGCCGTTGGACCAGGCTCTTCGTTTAATTCAGTTGACTCCAGTTGAGGAATCACACCAGTTGCTGTGTTGTTGTTTTTTCTGAAGGAAGCATACGACAAGGTGTGGCGTGGAGGGCTACTTTATAAGTTGAAGCAGTTAGATGTCACTGCAAACATGTACAACTGGATAAAATCGTTCCTCACGGACCGAACGATAAAAACCCGAGTGGGAGAATCACTATCCAGCGAGGCATGCCTGGAGGACGGACTACCGCAGTGGTCATCACTTAATTGTAAATTGTTCTTAGCCTACGTCCACGACCTACAAGACATTCTCGAGTCACAGAATGCCATGTTTGCTGACGATTTAGCTATATGGAGTTCCGGAAAAGACGTTGAGCACTGCAGAACCGGCTGCAGGACGATCTGAATCGTATCGAAGACTACGCCAACCGATGGCGCCTAGTAGTCAATACGGAGAAAACGGTCCATTCCATTTTCACAAATAGACGGAATGCTCTGAAGCATGAGGTGGTGCTTCAGATATTCGGGAAAAGTATGAATTGGGATCGGACACAAACGCACTTGGGAATCAAGTTGGACCAGAAAGTCCAACTACATAACCATGTACGTGAATTGTTCGCCAAAGCCACAGCTAAACTGTCCCTGGTGAAGAAACTAACTAGCACCAGTTGGGGCGCGGACGCAAGACTACTGAGAGCTCTCTGTATCGGTAGTGTGAGGTTTGCCATCGACTACAGCCTTCCGGTCCAGACCTTTGCGAGCCGTACGGCTCTAGAGGAACTGGACCGAATACAAAACCAAGTTCTACGTTTTGTATGCGGGGCGTTTCGTACTACACCCACAGCCGTCGTAGAAATTATGTCAAACGTAGAACCCCTGCGATAAGGCGAGAAAAGGCAATCATGAGCAGGTTGGAGCGATACCGTAGGTTGGAGCATAACGAAACCTGCTTCCAATTACACGTTCGATGGGTAAAGCGGACACTACTGAAAAGGCCATCCTTAATCTTTAATTTATAATTATTTTGAAGACCTCCTTGGGCTATTATATTATTTACTAGTTTGTGCTACGGCGCCGAGGCGCCCTCTTTTTTAAGGGCGCCTACGGCGCCCACCTTTTTCAAAAGCCCACCTAACTTGTCCTTGTATGATAAATACGTAATATTAAACTTTCTTAAATGTACCAAAGTATTTTATAATAGGGATTTGATTTGGTCAAAAGTCCAAGTAACTTATCCTTTATGATAAATACGAAATATTCCTGAAATGTACACAAAGTATGTATATAATATTTTTTACAGTGCTAATCACCACACGATTTTTAAAGTAATTTTAGAAAGCAGCGCACCAAATTACTGCACCAAAAAAAGAACTCTTTGAGTCAGTCAGCACTGTTAACAACACAAATGCTGACGTCATAGGTTCGTGCGTTGTTTTGTTCATGTTAATCTGGAAACCAAAAGGATTATGATTTAGCGTTAGGCCACAATCAGCGATAATTAAGCGTAAATATCTATATACTAGCTTGTGCTGCGGCGCCGTGGCGCCTGCGGCGCCCACTTTTTTTAGGGCACCTACGGCGCCCACCTTTTTCAAAAGCCCAACTAACTTGTATGATAAATACGTAATATTAAACTTCCTGAAATGTACTCAAAGTATTTTATAACAGGGTGCTGTAGGGCGCCTACGGCGCACATATATGTTGGGGTAAACAGCGTAAGTAAGTTATCCTTGTTTTAGTAGCGTCACGGACAGGACAGACGGGACGTGCAGTAAAAAAAATCGTGTGGATATTAGCACTGTAAAAAATAATGTTATATAAATACTTTGTGTACATTTCAGGAATATTTCGTATTTATCATACACTAATTTTAGAAAACCAAATTACTGCACCAAATAACAAAACCTTTGAGTCAGTTAGCACTGTTTGGGTCTATGTTTTTAAAAAAGCAGAGCTATGTCCCTTAGCGTTAGGCATCAGTGATAATTGAGCGTAAATATATATATATAATAATTATTATTACAGACGCTCCTTTTGCGAAAAAGTAAAACTTTTCCACGATGTATGTTTAATCGTGTATATTTATTAAAGTTATAAATTTTGATGGTGTGTTGGTTTTCCTGGTTTTATCAGGCCATCCCATCCATGCCCAAATTCCAGACGGGAAGAACGAGACTTGGTATTTGTTTGTTCTTGCATACGGAATAAGAGAAGTGTTTTATCCTTATGTCTACGGACTGTCTACCTGAGGGTTGTATTAGATTATCTTTGTGTTTTATTTCCAAAATAGAATTAATTGCCTTAAGTATTTTTGCTACATTGCTTTTAGTACTTCTATTCTCTAAAGTTTCTATATTAAATGATTTAACTAATGGTGTTACTCTTGTCAATTTTGAGTATTCTCCAGTAAAGAATAATTATAATGATAGTGCCACTGCTGTATGGTTAACTCATTAAAATGTTTCTTGTTTATCCACAAATGACATTATGTTATATGTTCTGCACTATTACCCAACCAGTTACACTGTGTTTTATCATTAGGCTAATGAACAGAAGTCACTATTCTAACAGCATATGATAGCACTATGTTACTGTTCTAATATCATATGATAGCACTATGTTACTGTTCTAACATCATATGATAGCACTATGTTACTGTTCTAACATCATATGATAGCACTATGTTACTGTTCTAACATCATATGATAGCACTATGTTACTGTTCTAACATCATATGGTAGCACTATGTTACTGTTCTAACATCATATGATAGCACTATGTTACTGTTCTAACATCAAAATGATAGCACTATGTTACTGTTCTAACATCAAAATGATGGCACTATGTTACTGTTCTAACATCAAAATGATGGCACTATGTTACTGTTCTAACATCAAAATTATGGCACTATGTTACTGTTCTAACATCAAAATGATGGCACTATGTTACTGTTCTAACATCAAAATGATGGCACTATGTTACTGTTTTAACATCAAAATGATGGCACTATGTTACTGTTCTAACATCAAAATGATGGCACTATGTTACTTTCCAATCATTAAACTGACAATGTGTTACGAACAAACTATGGATGATACTGCTATCTGGCCTACACACAAGTAGATAGATGTCATACAAACAGGGTATGAATGAGCCTGACAAGAGGTCACAAAACAACGAAAGTTTCGGCAAACAACGAACAAATAGACCGAAAACAAATGAGTAACTGCTGTATTAACAAACCAAAGCTACTGTTCTGTCATGAATCCAAGGACTCTCTACAGTTATTCTCTGTGACGCCGTCCCATATGAACTTATTCTATTGAAGTCCCATTCACATCAGTTCAGGCGCACTAGACAATACGGGGGTGGGTATGGAGAAAAAAAACTCACCATGCTGCCCAAAACACGCTAACAAAATGTAACAGACCGGATAATTGAATTATCAGATACTTTATTAACAAGACCCCTTAGCTCCTATGTTGTACAACGTACTTGTACAACCTTATCCACCTTATCCACCTCTCAACTATACGGCATCCATTAACCAAGGCCTGCTGGTTGTGGATTTTTTTATGGTTTCTTTTGATCAAGTCATACGAGTCTATTGTGGATGTGGTCGACAAGGCCAGATATAACTAGAATATGTTGCTAACCTTCACGAATGTGTATGTTGTGGTGGAGGAGGATGTAAATGTGTATGTTGTGGTCGCGGCTGAGGAGGCACGCTTTAGAGATCATGGTGACAGGAAAATAAAAAAATAATTTTAAAAATGTGCACTATTTTATTGTGTGTTGTGGTGAGGTGAAGGGGAGTGACTTTAAAGTCAGAGATTATAAAATACTAGTAACAAAGCCCGCCCAAGGACGGGAATAAGTGTAGGGTGACCTGTGAAGTTCATGGACGCTATGTTTTGGTAGTTGTTATGCTGAAGCGTTTGCAGGACATTGTCGTCGCAGGGCAAGGGATGTGGACAACAACAACAGCAAAAACAACAAAAACAACAACAGCAACAACAGCAACACCAACAGCAACAACAACAACAAAAACAACAACAGCAACAAAAACAAAACAACAACAACAAAAACAACAACAGCAAAACAACAACAACAAAACAACAACAGCAACAACAACAAAACAAAAACAACAAAACAACAACAACAAAACAACAACAACAACAAAGCAACAACAACAAAACAACAACAATAACAACAACCACAAAACAACAACAACAAAACAACAACAAAAAACAACTACAACAAAACAACAATAACAGCAACAAAAAACAAACAACACTTAAAACTCTTGCCACTACCCCCAGGACCATCAAGGAAAACGTATTTAACAGAATTGTATTGGAATAAGCGGCAGGAATCACTTCAAGATGGGAACGACATACTGAATTATGACAAAAAAAACTTCACCAAAAATAACTCGTTTTGAACCTCCGCGTAATATGTAATTTTTTCTCCGCTATTGATTGGCTGTAGGAGTCATATGTGTTTGAGGGACCAATCGCTATAGATGACGGGACAGAACGGACAGAACTTTGCCTTTTATTATATAGGATAACTTAACGTAGGCATAAAACTATCCTAATATGTGGACGAAGGGCTGTCATGAATATGTAGGTATATTAATGTTCTATTTTCTTTCATGTGGGGCATTGTTTTGAAACAGCAAATTTAAACCTGTGTCGGTTTGTTGTTACAATGCGTCATTCTCTTTGGAGGGTCGAGCCTTCGGCTCTTATGACCCGCTTACAATTCTTGTGGCAGCGGAGCCAAAATTGTGGAACCGTCTTCCAAAATGTGTCAAAGAATGTGAACACAAAGACTAATTTAAGAAAAATTGAAGACTTTTTTGTTAGAAAACTTTTTGAACATTAGGGCTCAACCAGCATTCTGAGTTAGCATGGATAGTGTTCGCCACGTCATCATAAAAGTGGTGGGTGTGATCTGCACGGAATGAGCATCTGGCGTGATGTTGATGGAATTATTATACACCTAGTAAAATATTTCACAATAAATATTTTCATTAAACCTGGTGAAGCTACAAACATTGACTAATCCCAACTGAATCACGAGGGCGGTAATCTGAAGGCCATCTGTGTGTGTGTGTGTGTGAGTAGCACGGACTGGACATGGGTCAAGGTCACGAACCATTTTCACAAGACCGATAAATTCAAATTTGTCCCTACGCCATCATCATCAGAGCATTGGGAAAATCTGTAACAACATCAGCTTCCTTAAATAAAAAAAACACGAGACACTCAAAAGCTGTATGGAATACTGGATGACGTTTTTTTTAGTCTTTACATTTCTGACAAAACAATACGTTTAAAATCTAAATGTAATAAATGTAGTGCAAGGTTTTGAGACGAAGCACTCTCGTGATACGGTGCTAAACAAGTTCTAACATTAATAACATATAGATCGGGAACATTTACTAGCTGATAGATTGTCATCCAACAGAAGCAGGCGATGTAGTCTAGCAGAGAACGAAAATGATGTGCCATCTAACAAGTTAGAAAATATGTTTATATTCTAACAAGCTAAGAAAAGGTTTTGTATTCAAACAAGTTAGAAAATTGGTTTATATTCTAACAAGCTACGAAAAGGTTTTGTATTCAAACAAGTTAGAAAATAGGTTCATATTCTTACAAGCTAAGAAAAGGTTTTGTATTCAAACAAGTTAGAAAATTGGTTTATATTCTAACAAGCTACGAAAAGGTTTTGTATTCAAACAAGTTAGAAAATTGGTTTACATCATAAAAATCTAATAAAACGGTGTGTATTACAAGTTAGTGTATTCAAACAATTTAGGAAAAGCAAATGTAGTAACAGAAAGCTAGGATAAGGGTTTGTAGTTGAACAATTTAGGAAAAGGGTGTTTACTCAACAAAACAAAATTGAAAAAAACCCGTAAAAACAAAGTTTTTGACTACAAATCCCTTATATATGAGACAAAATCCCTTATATATGAGACGTTACTAATAGTATTGATTATTTTCAAACGCGACAAACATTTACAGACTGAATCTGTCTTAACTCAACTTTGCTTCACAACCCTTGATGGGAAAAGACTGGTCACCGATCGCTTGACCGAGCTCAGCGCGACACGTAAAATGTAATCAAAAGCACGCCGGTACTTCGATGGGTCGCGTCAACGCGTCAACTCAAACTCTCACGTGGGAAAAAAACAATAACAAACCGTGAATTTGAATTACATACGTTATATAAGGATAAACTAAAAATGCATTAATTTAATTAAGGTACGTTCGATCGATCTGAAATTTTGATACGATGCATTGTTAGGTGAGACGGGTCAGTGTGCCAAATTTCAGCTCGATCGGATCACGGGAAGTGGGTCATTTTTTACTTTTGTTTTTTCGCCCGCCCGCCTAAGACAGGGCGAGATGACGACAGACAGAGACGGCGGTGAAGTTAATATAAGGGATTTTAATAAGGGGGCACATTAGTGTTGGTTGAATGGCATTTCAGTGACATGAGTTAGCATGTGGGGTTTTGTCGTGGGGTGAAGTACTTATGCCTGGCAAGGTTTGCCTGAAAGGAAACAACGAAAACCAACGCACTATCAACAATTAAATCTCTAATAAAAAATTTAAAGACTACGCGAGAATCTTCTATATTGAAGAAGCGTCGGTAAATTTAGATGATCGGATGAACCGAAATCAAGCAAAGGTTTTTATAATCCCGCAAGCACACACACACACACAAACACACACACAAACACACACACACAAACACACACACACACAAACACACACACAAACACGCACACACAAACACACGAATAAACAAATCTTTGATCAAATAAAGACCGGGAAATAAGTAAAACGATTGTAACCTGCGTAGCAATATACCTAAAGATAGTCAGTGGAGCGAGGTAATCTACGCCTGAAACAGTAGACATGAATACAGATACTAAGTTCTAGTGACATGCTAAGTCCTGAATTAAGTTTTTAAACACAGCTTGCAAAGGAGAAAAAGCGGACTGGCTTATGACTGGAAAAGTTTAGTCATTGTATTAATTGCTCCAATCTGCAAAGCGTTGTAAATAGATTTTAATATTTGAACCCTGGAAGAAGAATTGATCACCGCAGTCTTCCCAAAGAACAGACAACAGATGGGAAACGGATGGGAAGAGTCGAAAATCCCACAACGTGTTGATCTATCGATGTACACCCAGCCCAACGCCATGAATGACAAAATGTCCATACGTCTTCTAAAGTGTCAGCAGCTGGGGCAGGGTTGACCCTCTAGTCCGCCTCGGTTATATCACTGACTCTCACACTCGTGGGGTTTCTCTGAAAGATTCTACTTCTCAGACAAACTCTCTCCTGTCCCGAAGGAGTCCCCCAGTGTCTGATGACCCGCTGTCTATTTCAAAGCTCAGAAATCTGGCACTGCACCCAGCCGCCCTTTAGCTCGACCTGTGTGTCAATCACGTGACGGCCAAGTGGTTTATCTGACTCTTCCATCCCGTGACGACCAAGTTGTTTGTCTGACTCTTCCATCCCGTGATGACCAAGTGGTTTGTCTGACTCTTCCATCCCGTGACGACCAAGTGGTTTGTCTGACTCGTCCATCCCGTGATGACCAAGTGGTTTGTCTGACTCGTCCATCCCGTGATGGCCAAGTGGTTTGTCTGACTCTTCCATCCCGTGATGACCAAGTGGTTTGTCTGACTCTTCCATCCTGTAACGACCAAGTGGTTTGTCTGACTCTTCCATCCCGTGACGACCAAGTGGTTTGTCTGACTCTTCCATCCCGGGACGACCAAGTGGTTTTTCTGACTCGTCAATCCCGTGATGACCAAGTGGTTTGTCTGACTCTTCCATCCCGTTACGACCAAGTGGTTGGTCTGACTCGTCTATCCCGTGATGACCAAGTGGTTTGTCTGACTCTTTCATCTCGTGACGACCAAGTGGTTGGTCTGACTCGTCTATCCCGTGATGACCAAGTGGTTTGTCTGACTCTTCCATCTCGTGACAACCAAGTGGTTTGTCTGACTCGTCCATCCCGTGAAGACCAAGATGTTTGTCTGACTCGTCCATCCCGTGAAGACCAAGTGGTTTGTCTGACTCTTCCATTCCGTGACGGCCTAGTGGTTTGTCTGACTCTTCCATTCCGTGACGGCCTAGTGGTTTGTCTGACTCTTCCATTCCGTGACGGCCTAGTGGTTTGTCTGACTCTTCCATTCCGTGACGGCCTAGTGGTTTGTCTGACTCTTCCATCCCGTGAAGACCAAGATGTTTGTCTGACTCTTCCATTCCGTGACGGCCTAGTGGTTTGTCTGACTCTTCCATTCCGTGACGGCCTAGTGGTTTGTCTGACTCTTCCATTCCGTGACGGCCTAGTGGTTTGTCTGACTCTTCCATTCCGTGACGGCCTAGTGGTTTGTCTGACTCTTCCATTCCGTGACGGCCTAGTGGTTTGTCTGACTCTTCCATTCCGTGACGGCCTAGTGGTTTGTCTGACTCTTCCATTCCGTGACGGCCTAGTGGTTTGTCTGACTCTTCCATTCCGTGACGACCAAGTGGTTTGTCTGACTCTTCCATTCCGTGACGGCCTAGTGGTTTGTCTGACTCTTCCATTCCGTGACGGCCTAGTTGTTTGCTGACTCTTCCATTCCGTGACGGCCTAGTGGTTTGTCTGACTCTTCCATTCCGTGACGGCCTAGTGGTTTGTCTGACTCTTCCATTCCGTGACGGCCTAGTGGTTTGTCTGACTCTTCCATTCCGTGACGGCCTAGTGGTTTGTCTGACTCTTCCATTCCGTGACGACCAAGTGGTTTGTCTGACTCTTCCATTCCGTGACGACCAAGTGGTTTGATTTCTCCTACTCTTTAATCGCCTGACGGCCCCGCAGATTGTTGGTCAAACAAATCTATTGGAGCTGGCCCCAAGGGTAGACACACTTGGTTCGATACTCACTGGTCAACGGTCAATGGCCAATGCGAGAGCAGTGATAGCAGGGAAACAAACAACTCTTAGAAGGGACAAAGCTAAGACGACACGAAAGGTTCGCAGCAGGCTTCAGCGGTTCTAATCTTTTTACAGGAATTCAATGGAAGTTAATTTAAAGATTAAAATTTTGAATAGAATTCGAATGAAGACCAACATTTTAATGAAAGTATTTTCTACAAGAAACTAAAGGCCGTGCATGTTAAAGGAGATCTATATTCGTCTACACTTAACGTAATTTCAGAGATTTCAGTGGAAAAATAATGGCTTTAGAGTTGTGTTACAATGTTTTTTTGAATTATTAAACAGACTGCACAAGAACCTTAAACCTAACCATAACCCAATTCTGTGGAATACCAACTGATAACAACAACAAAAAAAACATAGCAACTACAACGCGTCTTTTCTTAAGTAAGACTTGATTATTGAAGTGTTTTTAACTAATTTTCATACGTGTGTTATTTCGACCCTGGTTGAAACACCTTTAGCGTCAACAAAACTGACTGTTCGACACCTGCATTTAACATTAGTTTAGCCGAGTCTAGAAAAGAAAACATTTCTAAGTACAATGTACTTAATCTAAACTGATACAGCGTTCACAGTGACAGAACACCTTAAGTACACAGCAACAGAACACCTTAAGTTCACAGAGACAGAACACCTTATCTCAGCGCCATGTTTTGCTGAATGTGAGCTGTTCAGAAATACCTTGCCCTGGTATCCCCCCCCCCGTCCCCATGAAGGCCTTTGATCAGGTCGATGGACATACCCTGAGTCCGACTTGTGCACGTCTCCGTGGCCATGTTGATGATGAGATGGGGGAGAGATGGCGTTGACAGGACACGGTGCCCAGCGTGAGCTAATCCACAGGGTGCATTAGGGAATTACCCAGGTAAGCTCTTGTGCAGACGGGATTTGCTGAGTTGTGTTTGAAGACGTCGTCTCTGTCTCAAGTAGGATGAGGGCTTTTAATAACACAATCAGTGGGTTCTGTGACGTAGGATAAGGGCTTTTAATAACACAATCAGTGGGTTCTGTGACGTAGGATAAGGGCTTTTAATAACACAATCAGTGGGTTCTGTGACGTAGGATAAGGGCTTTTAATAACACAATCAGTGGGTTCTGTGACGTAGGATAAGGGCTTTTAATAACACAATCAGTGGGTTCTGTGACGTAGGATAAGGGATTTATTTAACACAATCAGTGGGTTCTGTGACGTATGATTAGGGCTTTTAATAACACAATCAGTGGGTTCTGTGACGTATGATTAGGGCTTTTAATAACACAATCAGTGGGTTCTGTGACGTAGGATAAGGGATTTATTTAACACAATCAGTGGGTTCTGTGACGTATGATTAGGGCTTTTAATAACACAATCAGTGGGTTCTGTGACGTATGATTAGGGCTTTTAATAACACAATCAGTGGGTTCTGTGACGTATGATTAGGGCTTTTAATAACACAATCAATGGGTTCTGTGACGTAGGATAAGGGCTTTTAATAACACAATCAGTGGGTTCTGTGACGTATGATTAGGGCTTTTAATAACACAATCAGTGGGTTCTGTGACGTATGATTAGGGCTTTTAATAACACAATCAGTGGGTTCTGTGAGGTAGGATTAGGGCTTTAAATAACGCAATCAATGGGTTCTGTGACGTAGGATAAGGGCTTTCAATAACACAATCAGTGGGTTCTGTGACGTAGGATTGAATCTTATTTGAAGACATTCAAACATCTCTTTGTTATTCAGTAAACACATTGAAATATCTTTTTGATATTCATAATATGGGTAAAAATTTCTCTTTCTCTTTGAAATTCGTGATATATACTCACATATCTTTTAAAATTTAACCATTTGTATCAAAGTATCTGTTGATCTTGATATATTTAATAACATCTTTGAATTTATATTTAACATTGTTTCATTAGGATTCACATTTAAATAGTCGCATTAAATTGAATGAAATATTTCTTTTGATGGTTAAGAAATAATATATTTATTTATCACATACCTAATTAGAATTTAAATTCTAATATATTTTTAATGAAGTTTGCATTCATGGTAAGATAACTCTGGACTAATAAATTAACATTTGAAATCTTTTCTTTTTAAAATTCATAATTAACACGTATTTAAATATCTTTAGATATTATTTTAAAGAGTTATATTATAACACATTGCTTCAATATGAAGTAGAGTGTTAGATAAACCCTATACAAAGCCCGCAATTTTAAATGAGCGGAAAAAAAATTTAATGGATTTTCTCATCTTAAAATATAATGCACGTCCTTAAAGTAGATCTAACTAACATGGTTATGTAGAAATATAATCGACAAGAACAGAATTATTACGGCATTCCCTGTTTTAAAAAAACACTCCAGAATCTCCTCGACGCAAACCCATTGACCCTATTCCAGTGCAGGACGCAGACCCCATCAAACATATTAACTTAGCTAAATGCTTTATTTCATAGACATTCCATCTGGGTGGCAAGTGGATATGTATGTAGTACAAAGTCTGTCAAAATACAAATAAAAGATCCCGAACGATATGGAGAGCGTCATTTTGACAGAGTAAAACTCAAGTGAGAACTGTTAAAATCTATGGGATTGTATTTAGAAGTCAGCTTTGGTAAATAACTTTAGCTTTCTTTAGGTAATTAGGCTACGTAAACGACACACAACCTAAAGTTGATGTAAGAACTTAAAGGAAAGGAACTTAAATTTCATTTCACTTATGAAAATGTTTATGACATATTGCGTTTTAAATCTTTAATTGACAGTTCTCAAAAATTGATAATGGGAAAGTAAATCAGATCTAAAGGAATAAATAAAATGTATGTGATATCGGTTTAACTGACAATTTTGAATTGATCAAATCATCCAAGTATTAGATATATGAACTCATGGACCAGCCCGGGGAAACATATATCAAGAGCACTGTGAACCATTAAAACATGTTTATACGTACATGCCTATTAAAGCATATTTCTTTTTATAACTTTCACATAAATACCTTTTGTCGTCGGTTCAAGACAGTATTGTTAAATAAGTGTGTTATTGTAATCAGTTTGATGAATAAAACACGCGTGGAATCCACGAGTTTTATATATATACAAAGCCATCGATGGAAAAGAAGATTGTCCCACCTTACATTACTTGAACAAACATATTTTAGATTATTATGTTGCAAGCCATGCTGCGTGTGTTAATTTTTTTTAATATCTTGTTTTTTGTTTGTTTTTTTGTTTGTTTTTTTGTTTTTTGTTGTTGTTTTTTTGTCAACATATGTTTAACTCGGTAAAACTTCTGCGTTTAATTTAGTAAATCTCTTGTTTCCTTTCTGCACTATTCAGAATTCCGTAACTTCTTAAATTAATGTTCTCTGTGCCATTGTCCCTTGATGCCACAGAGCACAGAGATCGAGATTGTACACAAGTTTAGAACCACCATCTCGAGTATCAGCCATTCCCATTAAAGAAGCGATGATAAATGAGAGAAGCTCTTGTGTCAACGGAGAGTAGAAATGGATACGTTTGCGATGGGAAAATCGAAGTGGGGGGATCCTCTCCCGGGTCTTTTCTTGGCTCGCGTGGCTAACCACTCGAAAGTCGGACGTTTGGACGTACACCCGTCTTGACTGTCACACCAAGGTTACCACTAGAGTTACAAGTGATACCGTGAGGCCTACTTTCAGCGGTCACATCATGTTTACAAGCGGTGTTTGCAGGAGGCACTCAAATCTTCTTTAGAGCGCTTTCTACCGTTCTACTATTTGCGAGGTTTCTATTTTTAAAAATATTTTTGATATTGAGTACCCAAATTAAACTTAAAAGAAGACATGGATAGATCCAGGAAATAAAGTAAAGACATGGATAGATCCAGGAAATAAAGTAAAGACATGGATAGATCAGGAAATAAAGTAAAGACATGGATAGATCCAGGAAATAAAGAAAAGACATGGATAGACTCAGGAAATAAAGTAAAATGAAGCCGTGTGTTTTATTATGAAGTCTTGCCGTCAACACCCCAACCCCGGGCCCAATTAAATTTCTATTTTAATTTCATGTGATACAATCTTAATTACTTTGGAGAATACCTTGTTATAATGATATAGGGGTTGTTTCAAGTTTGAAAAAATAATGCAAATAAAGTGACCAAATTACAGATAGTCCAAACAATAAAATTACATTAAATATGGAACCAATACACAGTTAACATACATCAAACATATGTATATACATATATACATACATATAAAGAGAAATTTACCAACATACAACAGACTTACAGCAGACGTACCGTCAAGATTTATGCAAGTAACCAACATAAAACCAACATTTAACCTCATCAGATCATAATCAGATAACTTAGCAGATTACTTTGAGAGTATTAGGGTCAACTATTTGGCCTAACAAGTCCTGAAAAATCCAGGACATATCTGATAACGTATCTCCCCCCCCCATCTCCCCTAAACACATTTATTTTCCAATGCTCCTCATTTTCAGCAGAAACTTGTGCCACTAAATACTAAGGACAACATTGAAGAGCTACAGCTCGATCATTGCGTTATCTCAGATACGGTATAGGCTGTATCATTGTATTATCTCGGATACTGTATAGGTTGTATTATTGTACTAACTAAGATACTCTATAGGTTGTATCATTGTATTAACTCAGATCATTGTTATTGAGGTATTGGGGTAGGGCATTAAGTTATCAAGATATTTGGTAACGGGCATTTATTTAGTTATCAGTAACTATCCTCATCGTCCCTTAAAACAAAACACACTAAATACTGATTAATTTGATATTGTAACGGTTGTTTTGGATAACCCCAAAGTTATCAGGTTAGTGAGGTAATGTTTTACACATTCGAAATGAAGTTTCGATCAAATACCCAGGAATTCATTGCCCCTAAAGACAATCAGACTCAAACGCAAACATTCGGAATTAATTTCAGCGGTAACCTAAGTTCCCCGGTTCTCGTGTTAATTGAATTTCGGTCACGTTGAATTGTTCATCTGCCGGCAAGTTCTTGCTCAGTTTAATTTCAATCATCAACGGAAGCTACTACCGGGAGTGCTGGCCCGTGCGGTAAATGTGTATGCAATCAACCGAGCAGTTAATAAACCGCTTTTCTAGCTTTCCAAATTTGTTTTCGGACTTTTGAAGTTAAAATTATAACAACTACATTGAAGAGTTTTGAGATTTGGAGTTTAAAGTACAAGTACGAATGTTAAAGTTTTGTGGGGGAAATTAGACGACACTAATGCTTTGAAAATATCAATTAACTACATTTTATAACGTAGTAACCTTTTCTTTCGGGTATATAAATAAAGTGAGCATACCTATAGGACAGGCGTCGGGAAACTTTTTGTCTCAGAGAGCCATAAACACCGGATATTTTGTAAAGTAATTCTGTGAGAGCCATACATTACGTTTAAAACAAAAAATTCAAGTAAATGTGTGTATTTTGTGTAATTTCAACACTAAAAGTACAATAATTATGTCTCTGAATTATTTTACAAACATTGTCATGCTGTTTTTATATGTCATTAATATGTAGATCAAAGGAGTCTGAATTAACTTTTTTTTAAAAATAATCGAACATTTCTCTGAGAGCCAGAAGCAGTCATCACTAGAGCCACATCTGGCTCGCAAGCCATGGTTTCTCGACCCTTTCTATAGGAGGATGACTTTCTTTGAAGAAATGTATCTGAGGCATGTGTGCTTGTCTAAACACAGTGTAGACTTTTAAAAAGCTAATATTTCTATTATAACTAAAAAGAATATTTCCAAATAACTTATTCCGTGGCTCGCTAACATTTTTTTTAATTTAAACGTGGCCTTCAGAACAAATAGAATAGTTTAGACGAGTCCTGGGTTCAAATGTTCGATCATCGATTCCATTAAACAAACAAGACAACATTACGACAGTGATCTCCAGGGATTAACACACCCAGGTAGCACTTTCGGTAACCGGAAATTGAGAAATGAGAAGACAACCGCAACGTACTCATCTCCTGGGGGTGGAGGGGTCCTCGGCCATTGGTGTTTTAGCAGTGGTCGCCTTCATTACACGCCCCTGCAGTCACGGGCTCCCTTGGGAAATACTCAGGACCCCCAGCCCAAGCCCAGCCCAACACCAATGACTTTCCATGACAACGCTGATGATAAATTATTGAAGTTTATCTAGCTTCCTCTCCCCCCCCCCTCAACCCAGATGAGCGACATGGTTGCGTCTGTTCATGGTCTCCTAGAGAGGAAACCTCTCACTCTCACTCTCACACTCACTTTCCCTCACACACTGATTGTGACCGGTAAACCATGAAATGAGTTAAGATAAAACAGATATGTACTAATGTGTGGGGCTATTGTTGAACTTTAATTTACGGCCCTGAGCCTTTGCCATATATCATTGGTCTGTAGGTGGCGCTGGGTGATACGTCAGAACTGGACCAACAAAGCCAGGGGACGGTGAGAACTGGACCAACAAAGCCAGGGGACGGTGAGAACTGGACCAACAAAGCCAGGGGACGGTGAGAACTGGACCAACAAAGCCAGGGGACGGTGAGAACTGGACCAACAAAGCCAGGGGACGGTGAGAACTGGACCAACAAAGCCAGGGGACGGTGAGAACTGGACCAACAAAGCCAGGGGACGGTGAGAACTGGAACAACAAAGCCAGGGGACGGTGAGAACTGGACCAACAAAGCCAGGGGACGGTGAGAACTGGACCAACAAAGCCAGGGGACGGTGAGAACTGGACCAACAAAGCCAGGGGACGGTGAGAACTGGACCAACAAAGCCAGGGGACGGTGAGAACTGGACCAACAAAGCCAGGGGACGGTGAGAACTGGACCAACAAAGCCAGGGGACGGTGAGAATCTATTACAGTGGGTACAGTGGTAAATAGGTGGGAGATCAAAGACCTTGAAACAAAATGTTCTCCAGTTGGCAATCACATGTGTTGTTTAACGCACCGGTAAATTAACAGGATTTGATGAAAACCCCAGCGCTTAGGCTAAATGTACTACGATCACTGACTGCTGTACTAATATACCAACAGTTATATTGATCGACTAACTGCTATACTGACTAACTGTTAAACTAACTGACTAAATGCTATACTGAATGACTGACTGCCATACTGACCGGCTAACTGATATACTGAATGACTGGCTGCTATATTGACCGGCTAACTGATATACTGAATGACTGACTGCTTTACTGACCGGCTAACTGTTATACTGAATGACTGACTGCTATACTGACCGGCTAACTGATATACTGAATGACTGACTGCTATATTGACCGGCTAACTGATATACTGAATGACTGACTGCTTTACGGACCGGCTAACTGTTATACTGAATGACTGACTGCTATACTGACCGGCTAACTGATATACTGAATGACTGACTGTTTGACTCACTGACTAACTGCTACAGTGACAGATTAACTACACATTGGCTGTAAAGATTGTTGTTGTTTTTTTAAATTAACATATGGCTGTTTTATTCAAACATTGTTATAATCTTGCATTCCGAACTTCTGGTAAATATTATATATTGGTATATGCGATGGTAGCCTCTGTTTCAACAAATAATCCGATAATGTACGTTCAGGGATCCCCAAATATTGTTATTTAGTTACTTAAGATGCGATCTTGGTTTAAAAATGCAAGTACCCTTCGAATGGTTAGTAAAACTGATATTGAACATTTAAATACTCACACGTAAATGTACCAGAGCAAAAACATTCTCCAAAAATTAAATTTTAGAACTTATTACATTTTATTAATAATTAACGTTGCATGTCTCCAAAAAGAAATACTTTCGCTTATCTCCCTTGAAATGTTTTTTTTTACCTATGGCTTGAAAATTCTTTATTTAATAAAAAAAAATAATATTGAATAACTTTTAATTAATTTAATCACCATCCATTAGGCCCTTTTTGTCTCCCATGCGAGGAGTAAACAAAAGTTATTAATATCGATTTCGTTTCAGACAGATTACTGGTAATATTGCAAAAATGAGAAGAAAAAAACAAAATTAATATTAAGTAAGATCGTTTTTTTTAAGAACATAAAAATTGCAAGCGAGCTTGATGAACCGCTTGAAAACAGCGAACTGGTGTAACAAGATAACATTGTTACAGTGAACTGGTGTAACAAGATAACATTGTTACAGTGATTGGTACAGCGAACTGGTGTAACAAGATAACATTGTTACAGTGATTGGTACAGCGAACTGGTGTAACAAGATAACATTGTTACAGTGATTGGTACAGCGAACTGGTGTAACAAGATAACATTGTTACAGTGATTGGTACAGCGAACTGGTGTAAATAGATAATATTGTTACAGTGATTGGTACAGCGAACTGGTGTAACAAGATAACATTGTTACAGTGATTGGTACAGCGAACTGGTGTAACCAGAGAACATTGTTACAGTGATTGATACAGCGAACTGGTGTAACAAGATAACATTTTTACAGTGATTGGTACAGTGATTGGTACAGTGATTGGTACAGCGAACTGGTGTAACAAGATAACATTGTTACAGTAATTGGTACAGTGAACTTGTGTAACAAGATAACATTGTTACAGTGATTGGTACAGCGAACTGGTGTAACAAGATAACATTTTTACAGTGATTGGTACAGTGATTGGTACAGTGATTGGTACAGAGAACTGGTATAACAAGATAACATTGTTACAGTGATTGGTACAGTGAACTGGTGTAACAAGATAACATTGTTACAGTTATTGGTACAGTGAACTGGTGTAACAAGATAACATTGTTACAGTGATTGGTACAGCGAACTGGTGTAACAAGATAACATTGTTACAGTGATTGGTACAGCGAACTGGTGTAACAAGATAACATTGTTACAGTGATTGGTACAGCGAACTGGTGTAACAAGATAACATTGTTACAGTGATTGGTACAGCGAACTGGTGTAACAAGATAACATTGTTACAGTGATTGGTACAGTGAACTGGTGTAACAAGATAACATTGTTACAATGATTGGTAGAGTGAACTGGTGTAACAAGATAACATTGTTACAGTGATTGGTACAGTGAACTGGTGTAACAAGATAACATTGTTACAGTGATTGGTACAGTGAACTGGTGTAACATTTTTGTTACAGTGATTGGTACAGCGAACTGGTGTAACAAGATAACATTGTTACAGTGATTGGTACAGTGAACTGGTGTAACAAGATAACATTGTTACAATGATTGGTACAGCGAACTGGTGTAACATTGTTACAGTGATTGGTACAGTGAACTGGTGTAACAAGATAACATTGTTACAGTGATTGGTACAGCGAACTGGTGTAACAAGATAACATTGTTACAGTGATTGGTACAGCGAACTGGTGTAACAAGATAACATTGTTACATTGATTGGTACAGTGAACTGGTGTAACAAGATAACATTGTTACAGTGATTCGTACAGTGATTGGTACAGCAAACTGGTGTAACAAGATAACATTGTTACAGTGATTGGTACTGTGATTGATACAGCGAACTGGTGTAACAAGATAACATTGTTACAATGATTGGTACAGCGAACTGGTGTAACAAGATAACATTGTTACAGTGATTGGTACAGTTCTCCTAATTCAGTTTTAGCTACATCATAATGATCAATGGTGTTAAGATTAATTCATAAATTCAACTCCCTGCGTCAAATGCTTTTATCGGAATTAAATGCGGACAGGCATGCAACATGATAACACACATTCTTATCGTGTCAAAAGTTTGTTTTTTTTTGTTTTGTTTTTTATTTGTGGTTTTTTTTAAGGACAAAATTAAATGGTATAAAAGTTTCTTATTTCTATTGTTCAGTTATTTGAAAGAACATTTTAACAGACTCGAATTTCTTTAAAGTCACTTTTTAATTTTTTTTAAATTTATGATCACAAACTTATTTATTTTTTAAATGTGAAAACAAAACGGCTGCGGAAAATATCTAAACCGCATTATTAGTGAAGCCACATAGTTAAGGGTGATGTATAAATATATATAATACCCGGGCCACCTGCATTTTGAGAACCACATCGGTTACTATCTGCTTATTGCAACAGTTGCGAAACATACTTCCCTGATTACACAATAACCAGGGTACCCTAACTGTGGGAACCACCGGGAACCACTGGCTTATTTCTCAATATGAATGTCTGGCGCTAGATCCGTCTATCATATGAAAGGAATATATCTGGCTCGCCATCCCCCGCCCCCCTTCAACAGAAGCCCCCGGGCTCTGCCGTACTGAATAATTAATGATCACGTCACTCAAATTTAAATTCGTTGAAATTGTCCTCCCAAAAAAGATAACATTTGTAAGCCCAGACATTAATGTTTTATATCTTCATCTCAAGTTTCCCTGTTGGTTACAATTATTCTGCCTGAAGTTACTTTTAGATTGGAATTCGAATTGAAAAGAAAAAAATCAACAACAGTAAGGAATAACAAACTTATTGAAGTGGATTAAGAGATTTTGCAAAAAATAATTGAAGACTTGGAATTATAAAACAAAGATAATCTAATACAACCCTCGGATAGACATTGGGATTTTTTTTTAAAGCAACACTTTTCTTATTTTGTATTCAAGAACAATTCAAGAACACATACAAATTCTGGTTTTTGCCGTTCGGAATTCGGGCGTGGAATGGGTTGCCTGATCAAACAAGGAAAACCAACTCTCTGTCAACATTTAATGCTCTAATAAAATGCAAGACTAGAAATGAACCACTGATAACCGTAGGATGCAATAATCGTATGTATAAAAAGAGCGTCTGTACAATATATAAATTACGATAAGATAAGATAGTAACGTCCTTAAATTTTGCCCAGGGTCAGTTGCATCCTCAAGTGAATAAGAGAACAGCAAATGACGTAGTAGTTTCCTTTATACAATTGAGACTGGATTACTACAACAGTGGTCTTTTGGGGTCGCCTCAAAACCAACTGCAGAGACTCCAGAAAGTACAAAACGCTACAGAGCGGATCGCTTTGCCGATGAAAAAGTCATACCGCATTAAATCGCCACTTAGGGATCTACAGTGATTGGTACAGCGAACTGGTGTAACAATAGACTTCAAGATTCTGTCTCTGCCTTATGGTTGTACGGACGGATCAGCGCCGCAGTAGTTGAACGAATAGACTTCAAGATTCTGTCTCTGCCTTATGGCTGTAAGGGCGGATCAGCGCCGCAGTAGTTGAACGAATTAACATGGGAACATGTGTCTCTAGAGGGGCTGCGATCTTCTACGCCATCCCTTTTGAAAGTTCCCGGAGTTGGTGGACACAGGAGGATGTCCCCTGGATGGACACAGGAGGGTGTCTCCCGGATGGACACAGGAGGATGTCCCTTGGTGTGTACTCCTTTGAATCGGCGGCACAAAAATTGCGCGACAGTTTTTCGAAATTTTTGAAAAATTGTAAAAACAAAGACAATTTTAAGAAAATTCAAAGCCTTTTTGATATTACTGAATATTTTTTTTTAATTTTTCATCGGAGTGCTGCAGGTATGCGAGTCTTGCACAGATGGTGTTAGGGCTTTAGAAGAAAGCATTCGTCATCATCCTAAAGTTATTGACAGTTATCTCCCTGCAGTGATGGACATGTTCGTGAGGTAAACAACGGTCATATCTCCCTTATACGTACTTGACAGTTGTGTTTCTTGTATAGTTGATGGCTTCCTTCTTGAAATACGAGACACATCAGTTTACGAACACAGTGACACAAAGTGACGTATCAGTTGCTTAAGTAACAAGGGCTTCTCCCTAGAACACTGAAATGTAATTAGTTTTTTTTATCCCAATTCTTTCATAGAGACTAAAATTAATGAGATGACCAAAGAAACAACGTAATATTTGATAGGAAAAGAACCACATTCAGAGGCTTGGTTTTGTTTGCGTTTTAAAAAATATAAAATTGTAAGCAAATTTTTAAAAAATATTTCTTAATTCAACAAATTTGTAGGTGGGAAAGATGTTCTTGGTGATCACTTTTGTCTTCTTTATTGTATGACTTTTTTGGTTTTAAATTGGAGTTAAATTCCTAAAAGATAAATAACTTTTCAATAAATGAAATCCAGCTTCAGTTTGAAAATTTGAATCCAATTTTGTGATTTTAATTTTGTACCTAATTTTTTTTTCTAGCTGATTGTGTAACTCATCATTTGACCAGTATGTTCTGACTTTCTTCACATTTTACGTGAACATCTACTACGGCCCTTGGGATGTGTTTAAACGTTTCTGAGAACCACCTGGGAACCACACGTTAAATGTTGCCCTAAACCTGTGGTTGACTTTGGCATGATATGAATCTTTTACAGATTGCTATTAAACCCTGAACAAAGGCAAAGTAGTTACGTTTTCTGGATTGCAGAGAGTGGTTCGTTGTTGTTGTTGTTTTGTTTTTTTTCTCTCTCCCTCTAGCCACAGGACAAGGAGATTGACTGATGGCGACCCGGGTAGAGAAGTGCGGTACAAACAGAATCCGATGAAACGTTCAATAGTAAATTTGTAGTGTTCGTTAGTGGGCGTGGTCAACGCTCACATCCGGGAAACCTCAAAGTCGTTAGCACGGCTGGACAGCCCGTCAGATGCCCCCTCACCCCCCCCACCCCCCAATAAAAAAACACATTGTTTTTGATCGCGGTGAGGAGTGTTTGCTTCCTGTAACAGATTCGCTGATTGAGCTAGTGATCAGTAGTGGACACTAAACTTAGTGGTCAGTTACTTGACTTGTTGATTGCACCGTTGAAGGCGTCAACTTCTGACATCCATTGTGTCGGTCAGTTCGTTAGTCTCTTTCTTTTCTCAAAACGTTCCCCACTTCCGCCGCTGGCAGTTATGTGAGTTGATGATGTCTAGTCACTTCCTCCAATGAGTAAACGAAAAGTAAATGTCTGTAGCTGTTGCTGTATACATAAAGCATAAAAGAGACACTGATCTGGAACCAGACGGTGAGTTATACTTAGTTAAAGAGATGGACCTAGTTAAAAGGATGGAATTACTTATATAACGAAGGTCATGGTAGTAGAGTTTGACCTAGTTATAGAGGTGAGGAAAGATATGGATATAGAATCAGGTACGGATTGGGACCTAGTTATAGAGGTGAGGCAAGATATTGATATAGAATCAGGTACGGATTGGGACCTAGTTATAGAGGTGAGGCAAGATATGGATATAGAATCAGGTACGGATTGGGACCTAGCTATAAAGATAGAGTCGGGTATGGAGATGTTGCCAGATAACAAAAAATTGACTCAGTTACTAAAGAAAACACAACCACGCCCAATTAATTTAATGATATAATCTTTGGTATTGATACGACAAAAATTGAAACTAAGAATTGTCGTTTGACCAACACTGAGACAACCAATTGGAAGACGGGAATATCACGTGGGAAAAGAAAAACAATAAACTTCAAATTTACAAACTTACCCCGAACCCCCCTCACGCGTTATTTTCAACACGTTTAGATCAAACAGTAGAAAAAGAGTATTTCAAAATTGATATAGAAATACACTTTTGTTTTTAGGGTTTGAATTCATATTGAGGGCAAAAATATATACTTGACAGAACTGCGGATAACAAAATGTTTACTTACCGGTCCAGACAAGAGATAATGATAGTTGTCCCTGTTCATGCCAACATCCACCAACTGTGAATAAACAAAACAGAAAACATAATTAATAATAATAATAATAATAAATTGATTATTTATATAGCGCTGTATTCCAGTAAGGAACTGGGCTCACAGCGCTTTACGTGAAAGAAATAACATAACTATAAGTATTAAATTAACTTTCATATCATAACAAACACAAAAATTACAGTACATTATACATTAGCTACGTTAACCATTTACAAGAAATGTTGATTCATTAATTTTGAAAATAAATTTTGAAAAGATGTGTCTTAAGTGCAGTCTTGAAGGACTTGGTTGTTTGAATACTACGTATGTGTAATGGTAGAGAATTCCATTGTTTGGCTGCACAAAAAGAGAACGACCTTTCACCAAATGTTTTGGTGCGTGTCGTAGGAACAGAGAGAACGCGTGTGTCTGCAGAAGATCGTAGCTGGCGAGTGGGTGAGTAGACCGACAAAAGTTCAGTAAGATACGATGGGCATGAGTCCGAAAAGAAGTTGTGACAGAGAACGGCCAGTTTGTAATCAATACGGGCTTGTTTAGGCAGCCAATGAAGTGAGAGAAGAAGTGGAGTAACATGGTCATGTTTTTTTTTGCCTTGAGCACCAGTCTGGCAGCTGAATTTTGAACTTTCTGTAGTTTTTCAATGCATTGTTTTGGCGCACCTGACAGAAGAGAATTGCAGTAATCCATACGAGCTAGTACAAGAGCACAGACTAGAGTTTTTGTTGCACTAACTGTTAAGTAATGACGGATTGAGCTGATCTGACGAATGGCAGTGTAGGCAGAGCGACAGATGTGATTGATGAAGTTGTTAATAGACATGTTGTCAGAAATAATGTAGCCAAGATTCCTAGTCGATGTTGTGAACAGAATATCCGAACTGGCTACGTGAATTGACTTCGGAAGAGACAAAGTACTGCGTGATTTATTGTTGCAAAATAGAAGTGCTTCAGTCTTGTCATCATTCAGCTTGAGTTTGCTTAACGTCATCCAAGACTTTACCTTACCAATGCACTCTTGCATCAATTGGACAGCGGAGTCCATATTTGAGGGATCAGTGTGAGTATATAGCTGAGTATCATCTGCAAATGATTGGCTTTTAACTTAATGCTTTTCGAGCAGTAGAAGTAGTGGCCTTGTATACAGTACAAAAAGTACCGGACCCAAAACAGAGCCCTGAGGCACACCATAAAGCAAGTCACCTTTGTGAGAGATACAGCCATCTACTGATACTACCTGTGATCTGTTAGATAAATATGATTGAAACCAAGCCAGAACTGAGCCAGAAATTCAAAAAAAAATTTGCAGGGTTTTCAGCAGTGTTTGATGGTCGACAGTGTCAAAGGCTGCACTAAGATCTAAGAGGACCATATAGAAATTTTCCCACTGTCCAGTGTGAGTAGGAGGTCATTTGTTACCTTCAACAGGGTGGTCTCTGTGCTGTGAGAAGGTCTGTAGGCCGACTGATTAGGACTTAGAAGAGTGTGGTCATTTAGATAAGAAAAAAGTTGTTTAAAGACTAGTTTTTCAATGACTTTCGACAACAATGAAATATTAGACACAGGTCGATAGTTGTTTAAATTGTTTTGGTCTAACCCTTGTTTTTTCAGCAAGGGTTTTATAATAGCAGATTTACATAATGAAGGAAAGGTGCCAGATTTTAGACTTTCATTAACTATATTAGTTACTGCTGGGAGTAAGAGATCTAATGACTCAACCAATAGTGGAGTGGGGATGGGATCAAGAGGGCAGGACGTTGGCTTAGATTTTAGAATAATACTTTTGACCTCATTTTCCGTTACAGGCTGGAACATGTCAAAGCTTGACCTCACTGCAAAAGAAGGAGATAAATCATGTGGTGGCAACAAAGTTCTGTCAAGTTCATCACGAATTTTAGCAATTTTGTTGATAAAAAAGTTACAAAATATATCTGGTTGCTGATGCAGGGGATACACAGAGGGAAGGACCATAGCTTTACCACTCCCTCTGAGGTTATTGCATACGTTAAATATTGGTCAATAGACCGGAGTTCAAAGCACGAGTCAATGAGCGTGAGGTCAACTTGACCCTAACCCTAACTCTAACCCCACCAGCAAACATAGGTCATTAGACCGGAGCTCAAAGCATGAATCTATGAGAGTAATGTCCTTGACAGTCGTGTTACCCCGAGACTACAGCCTCGTGGATTAAATTATGAAGCTTTTTTAGAACCTCTATCTACCCTTTCCTTGTGATGCATCGAATAAATATTAGCCATTTTCCAATGGGGAAAAAATGAGGCGTCCAATATATTTTCAAACAAAGTTTTAGAGACGAAATTACAGACTGTTTAAAGATTAATGTGTAGACTTCCCGTGTGGCGATGTGTAGGACTGAATCAAAGATCAAATCTAATTGGCATTTTTCTAATATAATTGACCCCACATAACCACATCCCCCTGCCATCCAAAAAAAAAGTAAAAATTTAATGCACAATCCAAATAGTTTGTACAAACTAGCCAAACTTAATATTTTAGAATCAATGCAGAAAATTCATGAAAACATACACGCGCGTCCTTAAAAAATTAGGATTAGACTTTGGGTTAAATACTTAATAATAAGATACTAGTTTATCAAATTATAACAATTTTAAAGTAATAAATTGAGAATAACTTTAAAGTAGTGCTGCGGAATTTAACGATTAATTTCTCGATTAATCGTTACAAAATTTTAACGATTAAATTATTTTTTAACGATTAATCGACCCATCACTTACAAATTATTGAAAGTCAAAATAGTATTTTAAAAAACAAGTAAAAAATAGCGACCGATAAATAATAATAAATTTCCTAACGATTACACGAACATCTTAGTTTCAAACTATTGACTGACGGGGATGTTCAAAATGTTGATACAGTTTGCCTACCATGGTTCTAACACTTCGCCTACTTATCAAACCCAATGAAAAGCGTATTAAGCAAATGGCAGTAATGGAGTCTGACTCAGAGACAGAAAATGACTACAGCACTGCTGATGAATTACTGCGTTACAAACTTGAGATAAAAGTTCCTGAATCCACTAGCTATCTACAATGGTGGAAACTTAATGAACACCAATATCCGATAATGTCATTCCTTGCCAAGACCGTTTTGTGCATACCAGTTACCTCAGTTCCATGTGAATGATTGTTCAGCTTGGCTGGTTATTATCATAAATTAGACCCGCTCATCACTTGAACCAAATAATGTCAACACACTTGTCTTTTTGCGTAGTTGGTTAAAAAATGACATATAAAGGAGACATTCCAGTTTTATTTAGATTTTCAACAAGAACTTTTAATAAGTGTTACTTATGACATCATAAATTTTAATTTTTGGCTTTCATCGAAATTAACGATTAATTATTCGTTAATTTGTAAAAAGTTAACGATGAAATTTAAATTAATCGTTAACAGCCCTACTTTAAAGTAAAGAATTACCATTGTATAAAAACAACAACATTAAATGTCAATTCCCTTTAAGTTTACAGTTTTTCCAGAATGTTCCATATCCTGTCATGTACTGACCATTAAAATGATGAGAAAAGATATATATGTTAACTGTAATTGTTCCTACTAATAACAAAACTTGTTTACAATTTGTTCAATCGGAACAAGAACAGTGTTGTGATGTGTAACGTGAACTTACCATTTGCTGCAGAAGACTTCCATGGAGACACATATTGACTAGCCTTGTAATGGGGACATTATTTCAGGGGAGAATCTTAATTATTTTTTTAGTACTCTAAAAGTCCCAAGCAAGACGACGCGAACTAAAATAGGACTTCTACTTCTCGTCTCCCCTGTGTCCTTCGTCTTGGACATGGCCCCCCTCTGGGCCAGCAGTGACATCCCTTTATTCCGGAACGACTTATCGGCCCTGTTCAGATAACACGAGTCAAGGAAACTTCCCGGTTATTTTAGGGAGACATAACTGGTCCATTAGCCAAGTCACGTAGTTAAAACGTCAGCCCCCCGTCGGTCGGACCTCCTTTAATAGAAACAAGTAGTTCAAGGTTGGGAAAGATATCATTTTAAGAAATAAAAATAAAAATATAAAAATATTAAAAAACACAACTAAAAAAACTGCCCAGCGGTCAAAAGATGTCAACATCAAGTACAATAAATCAATAAACATGGGGTCATAGATAGGTTGTAGCCAAGAAAGGGAATGTAGAAGGCCAACAAGTGCAAGCCGTGCTGGTCAAGTTTAACATAACATGCCACTGTATGTCATCGGCAACATGGAGTTCATGTCAATAGGGTACGGTAGGTTAAGGGAACATGAATTTTCATGTCAATAGGGTACGGTAGGTCAAGGGAACATGGATGTTCATGTCTCTGGGGTACGGTAGGTCAAGGGAACATGGATGTTCATGTCAATAGGGTACGGTAGATCATGGGAACATGGATGTTCATGTCTCTGGGGTACGGTAGCTCATGGGAACATGGATGTTCATGTCAATAGGGTACGGTAGATCATGGGAACATGGATGTTCATGTCTCTGGGATAAGGTAGCTCATGGGAACATGGGTGTCCATGTCACTGGGGTAAGGTTGCTCATGGGATCATGGATGTCCATGTCACTGGGGTACGGTTGCTCATGGGATCATGGATGTCCATGTCACTGGGGTACGGTTGCTCATGGGATCATGGATGTCCATGTCACTGGGGTACGGTTGCTCATGGGATCATGGATGTTCATGTCTCTGGGATAAGGTAGCTCAATGGAACATGGGTGTTCATGTCTCTGGGATAAGGTAGCTCAAGGGAACTGGGTGTTCATGTCTCTGGGATAAGGTAGCTCAAGGGAACATGGGTGTTCATGTCTCTGGGATAAGGTAGCTCAAGAGAACATGGGTGTTCATGTCTCTGGGAAAAGGTAGCTCAAGGGAACATGGGTGTTCATGTCTCTGGGAAAAGGTAGCTCAAGGGAACATGGGTGTTCATGTCTCTGGGGTAAGGTAGCTCAAGGGAACATGGGTGTTCATGTCTCTGGGAAAAGGTAGCTCAAGGGAACATGGGTGTTCATGTCTCTGGGATAAGGTAGCTCAAGGGAACATGGGTGTTCATGTCTCTGGGATAAGGTAGCTCAAGGGAACATGGGTGTTCATGTCTCTGGGATAAGGTAGCTCAAGGGAACATGGGTGTTCATGTCTCTGGGATAAGGTAGCTCAAGGGAACATGGGTGTTCATGTCACTGGGTTAAGTAAGGCAGGTCAAGGAAACATGGAGTTCATGTCACTTACGTAGAATATTATTCTTAGTGGGGAATGTGGATATTTTTTTACTCCGACCCGTATGTTTTGTTTTGAAGTCTAAGTTTTTCTATTGATTTTTTCTTCTTAGTAAATTATAACATTCTGATCTATATATACACACAATTGTGCTGATCCACGGTATATTAAGTGAAACCAAACGTGACCAGGGCATTCTATAAAACACGACTTCCTCCCCCCCCCCTTTTCCGCTCTCGGCAACAAAAATGTAACCTGTAGATGTTGTCCTGGGCCATGCAGGCGATCACGCACAAACACATTAACGAGCGCTTCCCCTGAGCTCCAAGATTGGGGTTTGTATTGGGCTCCGCCCTTCTCATTTTAAGCCCATACATCCAGATATCTCGGCCTCGCTATAATGACGGAAAACGAAATAATTACGGGTCTTTCCTCTGAGGGGCCCGTGAAGAATTCGTCTGAAACGATCTCCCGTGCAGGAGAAAGTAGAGGGGTGATGTGGTGGGAGGATTGAGTAGGTGGCGGGTAGATTGACTGAGACAAAGTACTTGACTTTAGCACACTTGTGATTTTGGCAGAGTTTAGCACTTGACTTTAGCATACTTGCGAATGTGACAGAGTTTAGCGCTTGACTTTTACACACTTGTGACTGTGGCCATTAAGTACTTGAGTTTAGCACACTTGTGATTGTGACCGAGTTTACGTACTTGACTTCAGCACACTTGTGATTGTGACAGAGTTTACACACTTGACTTTAGTAAACTTGTGATTGTGACAGAGTTTAAGAAATTAACTTTGACACACTTGTGAATGTGACATAGTTAACTAAAACACTTGAATAATTAGGTTGTTTGAAGATGTGACTATGACAGGCTGAAAGTACTAGACATGAAAATGCGTATGAAGACATTCTGGCAGTGAATATAAAATAGATTCGAACGCAAGACTTAGAGGAGCTTATTTGAAATAAACCAGCCAGTAAACCATTTTTTTTTCAAAATGGATGTATAAGACTAAGTTTTATTGACAAGGATAAATGGTATTAAAAGAGAGGTGAATTGACAGAGATAATTATTCGGAAAAGAAATGTGCTCATATGAGCAAAGCAAATTGGCAAGTGTCAGAAAGGGATGGTAGTAAAAGCAAACGTGCTATTTGTGACAAGTATAAGAGAAGTAAGCGTAGTGACAGGAACTAATGACAGAGATAGAGGTTTTGATAGTAAAGTCAGTTTACGGATTCAGCTTTATAGATATGTGCTTACTTTCTTTCTTGTTAAGTGAATTGTATAATTGTTGGACTTGAATACAGCGGCGGAGATTTTGTTAATCGTTGAGGTTGCAAAACAAAAGGTGTGCCTCCCAAATTAGCTCGTAACTTTAGAGAGAGAAAATTGTTTTTCTTAATTATTGTCCAATTCCTTTGTCTGAGGTGAAATTCATTGGTAACAATAACGTTTTTTTTTGTTTTTTGTTTTTTATTTTTTTTATTTATTTTTTTTATTTTTTTTTATTTATTTTTTTTTGTCTTATTTAGACAGATTTCTTCTGTTGTTCCTCTCAGTATTATCTTTGTTCATAATCGCTGTTTGTTTGTTATAGTTGAATATTTAAACTTTAGCTACGGAGGAAATAGTAAAGAAGAAATATTTATTTATACCATTTTAATTTTTTCACCTATTTAAAATTTGTAAAGATCTCTTTCTGTTTTTCCTATAATGCATCTCTTATCTTTCTCTTTGATTTAGTCCTGTCTGAAATGTTTGAACCCTCAGCCTACGTAACTCTACGAACAATATGTAATCTTATAATCAATGTTATTACATCAGGAAACACGGTTATTTCCAACTAAAACATACAAAGAAACAACCGACAACAGCACAAGAAGATGGACAGTGGGAGAAGATGAATGGTTTGTTGGGAAACAACCAACAACAGCACAAGAAGATGGACAGTGAAGGAAGATGAATGGGTTGTTGGGAAACAACCGACAACAGCACAAGAAGATGGACAGTGGGGGAAGTGAATGGTTTGTTGGGAAACAACCAACAACAGCACAAGAAGATGGACAGTGAAGGAAGATGAATGGGTTGTTGGGAAACAACCAACAACAGCACAAGAAGATGGACAGTGACGGAAGATGAATGGGTTACTGGGTAACATCGTGCTGTGTTGATTTAGACGTTAAAATTGGAGACTTGTGATACGTTGTCGTGACCCATGCTACTACCTTTGGGCCACATCGCTAGCAGGTATTCCTGTAAACTCTTGGACTCGGTGTCGTCCTGACATCTTGTCATGGGCTATAAGATGAGGCTTGTCAATTAATTGACCAAAGGAGAGGACCCTTCACCAAGCCAGAGAATGTGTACGAAAATCGCGAAAGACCTTCTAGGTGTGGACAGATATTTCTATAAATTTTGTTCGAAACGTGACACACAATTTCGTATGCGTGTAAAACTCAACAAAAAGTTTTAATGAAATATAATCATGAAATTATTTGACGTTAGTTATCATATCACTGATATATTATAATTAATTCGAGTAACTTTATCATTATTTCAGTCAGGTAGAAACCAATGGGCTTAAGATCCCAAACAAACTATCGCACATACAACTGTATCAAAATAACGAGCATACATCTCTTTAACAATTCGGTTTACTATCTACATTCTATAATGCGAATATATAGTAGTACATGTATTCAACTTTCAAGAGTTTTCATGGTCATTGTCAACACTTATCATCAACTCTGCCACTTCGTTAACGGCGATTCTCCTATTTTTTTAAATCCCTTATATTAACTTGACCGTCTTGTCGTCATCTCTATCTGTCGTGGTCCCTTATATTAACTTGACCGTCTTGTCGTCATCTCTATCTGTCGTGGTCCCTTATATTAACTTCACCGACTTGTCGTGATCTCTCTCTGTCGTGGTCCCTTATATTAACTTCACTATCTTGTCGTGATCTCTCTCTGTCGTGGTCCCTTATATTAACTTCACCGCCTTGTCGTGATCTCTCTCTGTCGTGGTCCCTTATATTATCTTCACCGCCTTGTCGTCATCTCTATCTGTCGTGGTCCATTATATTAACTTCACCGCCTTGTCGTCATCTCTCTCTGTCGTGGTCCCTTATATTATCTTCACCGCCTTGTCGTCATCTCTATCTGTCGTGGTCCCTTATATTATCTTCACCGCCTTGTCGTCATCTCTATATGTCGTGGTCCCTTATATTAACTTCACCGACTTGTCGTGATCTCTCTCTGTCGTGATCAAACCCGCGGAAAAAACAAAAGTAAAAAATGACCCACTTCCTGTGATCCTATCGAGCTGAAATTTTGCACATATACTTGTGTCACCTAGCAATGCATTGTATCAAAATTTCAGATCGATCGAAAGAACCGTAATTAAAATAATTTATTTTTAGTTTATCTCTATGTATCTCTAAGTAGCCGTCTGCTATAGTTGACCTCCACGGGTCACTGGAGTTCACTCCAGCCATCGATGACCATATCCCCGTGTTTTACAGCAAGGTGAGTTCAGCCACGTTTAGTCTGTAAATGTTTGTCGCGCGGTGCGTATTATATTGAACATAATCTATACTTTTAGTTATGCCTCATATATAGGGTTTTTTGTGTCAAAAACTTTGTTTTTAAGGGTTGTTTTTATTAAAAATTAATTCTACTATTACTTTGCTGTCCATCCTACCCTTCTTTCAATATACATTTTCCTATTGTTTTCTTTTACAATCGACCATTCCTTTTTAAATCCCTTATATTAACTTCACCGGCGTCTCTCTCTCTGTCTCTCTCTCTGTCTGTCTTGGGCGGGCGGAAAAACAAAAGTCAAAAATGACCCACTTCCCATGATCCGATCGAACTGAAATTTGGCACACGGACCCGTCTACCTAACAATGCATCGTATCAAAATTTCAGATCGATCGAACGTACCGTAATTAAATTAATGCATTTTTAGTTTATCCTTATATGAGGTATGTAATTTAAATTCACGGTTTGTTATTGTTTTTTTTGCCACGTGAAAGTTTGAGCTGACGCATTGAGGCGACCCAACGAAGCGACGGGCGCTTTTGTTTACATTTTACGTGTCACTCTGAGCTCGGTCAAGCGAATCGGTGACCAGACTTTTCCCCTCTCCCCCTCCCACCCACCCCTCCCCCCCTAGGGTTATGAAGCAAACTTGAGTTAAGACAGATTCAGTCTGTAAATGTTTGAAAATAATCAATACTGTTAGTTATGTCTCATATATAAGGGATTTATAGTCAAAAACTTTGTTTTTACGGGTTTGTTTTTTAAATCCCTTATATTAACTTCACCGGCGTCTCTCTCTCTCTCTCTCTCTCTCTCTCTCTGTCTGTCTGGGCGGGCGGAAAAACAGAAGTCAAAAATGACCCACTTCCCATGATCCGATCGAACTGAAATTTGGCACACGGACCCGTCTAACCTAACAATGCATCGTATCAAAATTTCAGATCGATCGAACGTACCGTAATTAAATTAATGCATTTTTAGTTTATCCTTATATGAGGTATGTAATTTAAATTCACGGTTTGTTATTGTTTTTTTGCCACGTGAAAGTTTGAGCTGACGCATTGAGGCGACCCAACGAAGCGACGGGGCGCTTTTGTTTACATTTTACGTGTCACTCTGAGCTCGGTCAAGCGAATCGGTGACCAGACTTTTCCCCTCTCCCCCTCCCACCCACCCCTCCCCCCCTAGGGTTATGAAGCAAACTTGAGTTAAGACAGATTCAGTCTTTAAATGTTTGAAAATAATCAATACTGTTAGTTATGTCTCATATATAAGGGATTTATAGTCAAAAACTTAGTTTTTACGGGTTTGTTTTATTTTAGGTCCATTTTACCACCATATCACTTTTCACATTCTCACTCTTAGTTCAACATTTTTCCTTTCAAAGAGCAAAGTAGTAATAACATAAAAAGGCATTAAATTCAAAATCGGAAAAGCAATGAAACAAAAACTCGAATACAAAACAGATAGAAAAAAGGGATTTACAATAATAAAACAAACCCGTAAAAACAAAGTTTTTGACTATAAATCCCTTATATATGAGACATAACTAACAGTATTTTCTAACTCTTAACTCAACTTTGCTTCATAACCCTAGGGGGGGGGAGACTGAGCTCAGCATGACACGTAAAATGTAAACAAAAGCACGCGGTAATTCGATGGGTCGTGACAACTCAAACATTCACGTGGGAAAAAAACAATAACAAACAGTGAATTTAAATTACATACCTCATATAAGGATAAACTAAAAATGCATTAATTTAATTACGGTACGTTCGATCGATCTGAAATTTTGATACGATGCATTGTTAGGTCAGACGGGTCCGTGTGCCAAATTTCAGTTCGATCGGATCATGGGAAGTGGGTCATTTTTGACTTCTGTTTTTCCGCCCGCCCAAGACAGACAGAGAGAGAGACGCTGGTGAAGTTAATATAAGGGATTTAAAAACACCCTTCTTGTTTTATTCTTGTACGAATTCTCCTTCTTCCCGTCAGGTATACAGGCGTGGAATGGGTTGTCAAAAACCAAGTAAACACACATACTATCAACATTTAAAAGTCCAAGTCCAATAAAAATGTATACTATACGTAAAGCATTGGTTATCGTAGGACGCCATAATCTTCTGTGTTATTCTGTATTATGTAATGTATTATATAAGATAAGATAAGATGAGATGAGATGAGATAAGATAAGATAAGATAAGATGAGATGAGATGAGATGAGATTAGATGAGATAAGATAAGATAAGATAAAAATAATTTAGTGTCCATTACAAAAATAAACGCTATACTGTAGGGATAAAATATTTTTTATTATGTCTGAATTTCCAAATATCAATCAATAAACGTCGCCCGTCTGATGTGCATTCGTGTTGATGTGCTCGTTATATTTGCTTCTAGACATTTTATTCCCCATATAAAATGTGCTCTTTTCTTTTATTCAGAAAGCCCTGCGTGATCTAAGTTTTAGGAACGTATTTTCAATATGCAGCTGATTTTTATGTATTCAAGAAATATTTTTTTACGTCAAAAAGAAAAAAATAATTAAGTAATATAATTTTTTTTTAAAGGAAACACGCACCTGATTGAGTATTTTCTGATAGGCATCTCGGCTGGACAAGTTGAGGACAATACGCTTGATGCTAGCAGGCGTCGAGAACCTGTCCAGTTGGCGCAGGAAGTCGTGTGATGACGTCACGTTGCGGACGCGCCTGGCGTCGATGATGACCCCGCCCACTTGGGGCTTGAAAGCGTCATGAAGACGTTGTAGTTCCCAGAGGGCTGTGGGATGAGAATGTGTAATGTATAGGAAGGCATCACATTGCCACACAGGGTTCAGTCAGCCAGACTGTTGCCGCTATAAATAACACAGATACAATTTCATAAAAATGTCCTTAAGGTGAGAGCTCCTCCCTCCCCCACCCCATCCCCCTCCCCTCCCCGCCCAAGAAAAATAAAATGCATCTTCGTTAATGCAATTTTTATTTCAATGACAATCTATCTGAACCAGGGGTGCGCAACCTGCGGCCGTACGGCCGCATGCGGCCATGGGCACGAAAATGTGCGGCCGTGGCAATCTGTTTAAATTATAATAACCTGCGGCCGTCAAATATTTGCAATTTGGCAATATATTATGTAAAGTTGTAAATGCAATATTGAATATTCATTTACACCATTAAGCACTAGTTATTGCGAAACAAATTACGACTCCGGCAGCTGTAGCTTTAGCTGCAGTGTTTAGCGCTCATTGACATTGAAGTAGCTCTTGCCGCTCTGGTGTTAGGCTGCAGCTTTAGCTAATGAGGGCAGGCAGAGAAGTTTAGCAGCCTAATATTGAAGCACGCCGAAACCGTGTGATGCGCACATTCGCTGTATCGTGCTTGCGCTGTGTAACCGTGTAACCCGTCGGTCAACTTCAGTAGCTGCTACAGTACACGCAAATACCCAGAGGCCTGTGTACAAGTATCACTCTTAGCTGGCAGCTGCACCAGAAATCCAGACATATTCTCGACATAGCAGTGAATAAACATAACAGTGTAAAAGCGTTTAATGAAAACGATTAATTTTATCATGGTTATAGAGCTAGACAAAGCAAAGGAACAACAGTTTGCCTCATGCACAGAAGAGTACATGATTTCTGTGATAAATGTCTTCTACTACAAAGTCATATCCAACAGCTCAATCTCTATCATTTCCCGCAACTCACCGCTCTAATCGAGAGCCATGAAATAAGAAAAGATGAAATCCGGCTACATCCTTTTCAGGCGTCCTCGAAGTGCTGTTGTTGGAATTCGCAGAACGTTTTCAGGATTTCGACAAGAGCTCAGAAAATATGAGACTCGTTGCTTCTCCACATTTGGTTAGATGCGCCGTTGGATGTCCAACTGATCGAACTAAAAAATAACGCGCAGCTTATAAAGAAATTCGAGGACAAAAACGATCTACTGGAGACATGGAAAATAGCTGTGGAGTATCCCAAGCTTCACGAAATTGCAAGAAACACTCTAGTGCTGTTTGGAAGCACTTACATGTGCGAAGCGTCATTTTCACGAATGAAATATCTCAAGAACAAATATCGAACCCGACTGGTGGACACCAATCTGGCGTCAGGAATACAAATGATGATCTCCAGCAAGTGCCAGGACTTTGCGCGACTCTCGGCAAACATCCAAGAGCAAGGCAGCCACTAATTTCTGGACTCTGGACTGCTAAGTTACATGGACAGTGTTAGTGAAGCAGCTTATCACTTATTCAATTATTGTGTTCTCAGTGTACTAATGCCACCTAACAATATACTCATGCTGTACGTGTTTGACATAATGTTAGGTTTACATGACCATGTTCAATAAAGTAGAAATATAAGAGAATATCGATGAAATTGTTTTTGTTTGTAATTAAGCACTGTGTACAATACATTATGATTTTGTCATTAATATCTCGCGTTGACTATTACGAGAGGTAAATTTTTTATAGTGACCGTTTCGTTTTTCAGTGAAAAAATTTTTGGCGGCCGTAGCAAAAGTATTTTTTTTATGCGGCCGTCAACAGTCCAAAGGTTGCGCACCCCTAATCTAAACCAATGGTGTCCTAAATAAAGGCTGCTTTATAAGCTTTACCAACAAAACAATATGGATAACTTGTGCTGTGTCGTACCCTAGCTCATTTATAGTTTGGGAGCCACTGGATTAGGCAAAGAGCCGAGTATGTCTACGATATAATAATAAATAAGTTTTTTTGGCCATGCTAGAAAAAGTCGTCTAAAAATAAATGAGACAACTATTTGTTTTATACTTGGCTATAAGGGGGGAATGAGTGGAAAAAATAAAAATAACTTCTGTATACCCATGGGAGGATGCAGAAGGTGCGGGTGAAACACTGGAAAGTAGGTTTGGTGGGTGGCAATGTTCCCCCTAAGGTTCCTTGGTCCGTGTGCAAAAGAACAACCTCGTGTGCAAAGTTGCACAGCATCAATATTTTGTGCAAATATTAACACCCCTTGCTGCGCGGTAATTCTAAACTGCTGCGGGGCGTCCGTCAGATAACTAGACCAGTGCTAGACACACGGCCAAGTGCTAGACACACGACCCATTGCTAGACAAACGGCTCAGTGCTTGACACACGGCCCAGTGCTAGACACACGACTCACTGCTAGACACACGGCACAGTGGTAGACACAAGGATCGGTGCTTGACACACGGCTCAGTGCTAGACACATGACCCAATGCTAGACACATCGCCCAGTTCTAGACACATGACCCGATGCTAGTCTTATGGCTCAGTGCTAGACGCATGACCCAATGCTAGACACACGGCTCAGGGCTAGACACACGGCCCGGTTCTTGACACACGGCTCAGTGCTAGACACATGACCCAATACTAGACACACGGATCAGTGCTAGACACATGACCCATACTAGACACACGCCTCAGTGCTAGACATACGACATACGGCCCAGTGCTAGAAACACGCCTCAGTGCTAGACACACGACCCAGTGCTAGACACACGGCCCAGTGCAAGACACACGGCCCAGTGCTAGACACACGACCCAGTGCTAGACACACGGCTCAGTGCTAGACACGCGGCCCAGTGCTAGACACACGGCTCAGTGCTAGACACATGACCCAGTGCTAGACACATGGCCCAGTGCTAGACACATGGCCCAGTGCTAGACACATGGCTCAGTGCTAGACACACGACCCAGTGCTAGACACACCGCTCAGTGCTAGACACGCGGCCCAGTGCTAAACATACGGTGCTTTTGCCTTAGAATATATTTAGGAAAAAATAATCCCTAGGTGCATTCAAACTTGGCTGACCCAAATATGTTACGAAATATTATAATAGGAGTTTGGCTGAAGTGAGTAGAGTCAAGACTGCAACTATTGATTAGACAAAGTGTGACGTCATATGACCCCTCCCCCAGGATATGGGTGTATTTTCGGTTACATATTTTTTTTAATACACATGAGTTGTTTAATGACGAATCAATGAAAAATACTCAAACATCCTATATAATAAAAGGCAAGTTTCTGTCCTTTCTGTCCATTCTGTCCCGTCACCTATAGCGATTGGTCCCTCAAACACATATGACTCCTACAGCCAATCACTAGTGGAGAAAAATTTACATATTACGCGGAGGTTCAAAACGAGTTATTTTTGGTGCAGTTTTTTTGTCATAATTCATTATGTTGTTCCCATCTTGAAGTGATGCCTGCCGCTTATTCCAATGACAATTCTGTTAACTGCTTTTTCCTTGATGGTCCTGGGGGGTAGTGGCGAGAGTTTTAAGTGTTGTTTGTTTTTTGTTGCTGTTATTGTTGTTGTTGTTTTGTTGTTGTTGTTTTTTGTTGTTGTTTTGTGGTTGTTGTTGTTGCTGTTGTTGTTGTAGTTGTTGTTTTGTTGTTGTTGTTTTGTTGTGTTTGTTTTGTTGTTGTTGCTGTTGTTGTTTTGTTGTTGTTTTGTTGTTGCTGTTTTGTTGTTGTTTTTTTCCACATTCCTTGCCCTGCGACGACAACTACCAAAACATAGCGTCCATGAACTTCACAGGTCACCCTACACTTATTCCCGTCCTTGGGCGGGCTGTGTTACTAGTACTTAAATAATCTATATATATATAAAAATCAAATTATGTCTGTTTGTGTGTGTGTGTGTGTGTGTGTGTGTGCATGTCCTTTATAGCTGACTAAACCATTCATCCGATCGTCATGAAATTTTTGGAGACTGTTAAGTACCTACCTGGGATGGTAACTGGCAACTTTGTTTTCTAAATTTAACACTCATGGGGCACCGGGGGCCCATAATGTCATTTTTTGCTTATATGAGCTATATTAAAATTAGTTTAAGCGCTAGCTACTGTGTAAATTGTTGGATCTTAACCAAACTGTGTATATGACAACTTGATAGACAATATTAAAATACTATAGGCACTAAACTGCTAATAGTCATTCCTTTGGGTCTGAGGGCCCTAAAATTCACATTTCTTAAACGTTTAAGATTTTATTCATCATTCAGTCATTAACAATCTTGACAAATAATGACACATGTATCCATTATTATACAAATTGAAATGAACAGGTGTTTTGAACTTTATATCTTGCACAGAATGGGCCCCGTTGCCCTTATGTCTTTTTTGGGGGTTATATATGATATATAAAAATTAGTTTATGCGTTAGCTACTGAGTAAATGAATGGATCTTAACAAAAATTTGAATACAAAAACTTGGTAGCCCATATTAAAATACTATAGGGCACATAACTTCAAATGTCCATTCCTTTGGGGCCAGGGGCCCCAAATGTCTTTTCTACGTATATGTTTATTGTATGTCCCCCATTCAATGTTTCACGCTCTTGAGGAATATATCTATGAGGAAACTTAATTAAAATGAAAAGGTTTTTGAAATTTACATCTATCACCGAATGGGCCCAGGGGCCCCTAAATGTCTTTTTTTCTTATATCTATTATATATAAATCAAAGTATGTCTGTGTGTGTGTGTGTGTGTGTGTGCATGTCCTTTATAGCTGACTAAACTATTCATTCTATCGTCATGAAATTTTTGGAGACTGTTGAGTACCCACCTGGATGGTAACTGGCAAATTTTTTTGTAAACTTAACACTCATGGGGCACCGGGGGCCCATAATATCATTTGTTGTTTGTATAAGCTATATAAAAATTAGTTTAAGCGCTAGCTACTGTTTAAATTGTTGGATCTTAACCAAACTTTGTATATGACAACTTGATAGCCAATATTAAAATACTATAGGGCACTAAACTGCTAATAGTTATTCCTTTGGATCTGGGGGCCCAAAAATTCACATTTCTTAAACGTTTAAGATTTTATTCACCATTCAGTCATTAACAATCTTGACAAATTATGACACATGTATCAATTATTGTACAAATTGAAAGGAACAGGTTTTTGAAATTTATATCTTGCACAGAATGGGCCCCGGGCCCTTAATGTCTTTTTTTGGTTAAATATGATATATAAAAATTAGTTTATGCGTTACCTACTGGGTAAATGAATGGATCTTAACCAATATTTGAATACAGAAACTTGGTAGCCCATATTAAAATACTATAAAATAACTTCAAATGTCCACTCCTACGGGGCCAGGGGTCCCAAATGTCTTTTTTCTTATATCTATTATATATAAATCAAAGTATGTCTGTGTGTGTGTGTGTGTGCATGTCCTTTATAGCTGACTAAACCATTCATCCGATCGTCATGAAATTTTTGGAGACTGTTGAGTACCCTACCTGGGATGGTAACTGGCAACTTTTTTTCTAAATTTAACACTCATGGGGCACCGGGGGCCCATAATGTCATTTTGTTGCTTATATGAGCTATATAAAAATTAGTTTAAGCGCTAGCTACTGTGTAAATTGTTGGATCTTAACCAAACTGTGTATATGACAACTTGATAGCCAATATTAAAATACTATAGGGCACTAAACTGCTAATAGTCATTCCTTTGGGTCTGAGGGGCCCTAAAATTCACATTTCTTAAACGTTTAAGATTTTATTCATCATTCAGTCATTAACAATCTTGACAAATAATGACACATGTATCCATTATTATACAAATTGAAATGAACAGGTGTTTTGAAACTTTATATCTTGCACAGAATGGGCCCCGTGGCCCTTATGTCTTTTTTGGGGGTTATATATGATATATAAAAATTAGTTTATGCGTTAGCTACTGAGTAAATGAATGGATCTTAACAAAAATTTGAATACAAAAACTTGGTAGCCCATATTAAAATACTATAACATAACTTCAAATGTCCACTCCTACGGGGCCAGGGGTCCCAAATGTCTTTTTTCTTATATCTATTATATATAAATCAAAGTATGTCTGTGTGTGTGTGTGTGTGCATGTCCTTTATAGCTGACTAAACTATTCATTCTATCGTCATGAAATTTTTGGAGACTGTTGAGTACCCACCTGGATGGTAACTGGCAAATTTTTTTGTAAACTTAACACTCATGGGGCACCGGGGGCCCATAATATCATTTGTTGTTTGTATAAGCTATATAAAAATTAGTTTAAGCGCTAGCTACTGTTTAAATTGTTGGATCTTAACCAAACTTTGTATATGACAACTTGATAGCCAATATTAAAATACTATAGGGCACTAAACTGCTAATAGTTATTCCTTTGGATCTGGGGGCCCAAAAATTCACATTTCTTAAACGTTTAAGATTTTATTCACCATTCAGTCATTAACAATCTTGACAAATTATGACACATGTATCAATTATTGTACAAATTGAAAGGAACAGGTTTTTGAAATTTATATCTTGCACAGAATGGGCCCCGGGCCCTTAATGTCTTTTTTTGGTTAAATATGATATATAAAAATTAGTTTATGCGTTACCTACTGGGTAAATGAATGGATCTTAACCAATATTTGAATACAGAAACTTGGTAGCCCATATTAAAATACTATAACATAACTTCAAATGTCCACTCCTACGGGGCCAGGGGTCCCAAATGTCTTTTCTTCGTATATGTTTAATGTATTTTCCCCCATTCAATTTTTCAGGACCTTGAGGAATATATCTATGAGGAAACTTAATTAAAATGAAAAAGTTTTTGAAATTTACTTCTTTCACTGAATGGGCCCAGGGGCCCTTAAATGTCGTTTTTTCCTCTCTTATATTAGCTGTATAAAATTATTATTAGATTAAAATACTGAGAAAATTAATGTATCTTGACCCATTTTAGCATATAAAAAATCAAGGGTATATATTTTATTACGATAGGGCACTGAACTCCTAATTTTCATTCCCACGAGGCAGGGGGCCCAAACTGTCTATTTTAGTAAATGTTTAATATTTATTTTATCGTCCATTCAAATTTTTAACAATATTGAGAAATATAAATAAATGTATGTATTTTGAAATTTATTTAAATGAACAGATGTTTCGCACTTTATTTCTTGCAATAATTGGGCCCTGGGGCCCTTAATGTCGTTTTTTGCTTATACGAGCTTTATAAAAAATAGTTTTGCGTTAGCTACAGAATAAATGATTGGATCTTAACCAAACTTTGTATAAAAAAACTTGGTAGCCCATATTAAAATACTTAAAGTTTCTGAGCTTTTTATGTCGATTTCTTCGGGGCCGGGGGCCCCAATTTCTTTTTTCATATATGTTTAAGACATTTTACCTATTTACTTTTTAAAGATCTTGAGAAATATAGCCACAATAAAAATGAACTAAAATGAACAGGTTTTTGAAATTGACCTCTAGCACCGAATGGGCAGGGGGCACCTTAATGTTATTTCCACCCTATTTTAGGTATATAAAAAGTAGTTTAAGCGTTAGATAATGAGTAAATAACTGGATTTTGACCAAACTTAGAATATAAAAACTTAAGAGCCTATATTACTATCGGGCACTGAACTCTTAATTTCCATTCCTTCGGAGCTGGGGGCCCCAAAGTCTTTTTACTGAACTTTAATCATTGTATTCCCTATTCAATTTTATACGATATTGAGGAATATAGCTTGAGTACAATGGCAATAAAAACTATATTATCACTCATTTTGGGGCCGGGGCCTTAATATCGTTTCTTCTTTTGTACGCTGTTTAATTATTAATTTATTTATCCGTTTGCTATGAAACTTGGAATTTTTTTCACACTTCCACGAAGGTTTCTTCAGAATTGTTTTTAAACATACCACTCATTGGTTTCTTTAAATTTATTAATTTTTACTGAGATCGTTGCAACGCACGGCGGGTCTGCTAGTGTACTATAAAACATGAATAGAATACATTATTTTCAGCGCAATAATCATAAAGCTAAGAACAAGCTTGTTTCTTTTTTTTAAAACAGCCTTTTGGGTAATAAATTCAACAAAAACACGCTGGTTTTAAGATTCCTTTCACAAAACTTTGGATTTCTTTCTTTTTTTTTAAAATCAATCACATGTTTGGGATCGAATTTTATACTTAACCGAACACATGAGAACCATCATCATCATCAGAACAAATTTGTGTCACTTATAAGATTCTGGCGATTCTTCTTTGGGCTCGCAACAGCTAAAATTTAGACCCTAGCAAATATGTGGTCGTGATTGCTTTCTGTATACAAGGAGGGGATCTATAAATAACGCACGCTTTGATTGCAGCTATGTCTGTAACTGAATCATATCGAAGGCAGGGCATTGGGACTAACTAAACCCAACAAGAGTAAACTCTGCCATGTTCATAAGGGTGTGCCATCACGGTTTAACAGGTATGCCGTTATCATAAGTAGTGCGAGAAAGTCTTAGTCCTGGGGTCCTAATGAGGAAGTCCTAGCCCTGGGGTCCTATTGAAGTCCTAGTCATGGGGTCCTAATGAGGAAGTGCTAGTCATGGGGTCCTAATGAGGAAGTGCTAGTCATGGGGCCCTAATGAGGAAGTGCTAGTCATGGGGTCCTAATGAGGAAGTCCTAGCCCTGGGGTCCTAATGAGGAAGTCATTGTCCTGGGGTCCTAATAAGGAAGGTTTTATCCCGCATTCCTATACAGAAGTCCAAGCTAGACAACCCTAATCAAACAATAGAAGTTGGCAGAGCCGTAGTCATTGCAATGGCCGTGTTTTTGTTTTGTCTTGTTTTGTTTTCAAATCAAATTTTAATCTTTGAAAATTGTATTAATCGAAGCAGACAAAAAAGAAACGAAATCAGATAATTTTTGAAGCGATCGGGAGAAAAAATGTTTAATGATCATAACGCTCTTTCATTTGTGCTAAAACATTCTTCCATTATTTATTTGAACTATGCAATGTTCTAATATGTTTTGAAATATTCTACCCAAAACATTGTTTACAACGTCTATGCTAATGGAGTCTTTTAAGGAGTTTTAAATTAACGTTCCAATAATTGAAGACTTTCACACTTATTATTTCCCATTCAACGGTTAACTTCAATGATAGAATCAAATTTCCCCTACCCTCTCAAATGTTGTCTAAGAAAAATTTAAAGCTGATTAAAATGGTTTTGTAATCAAAACTGGAATTTCTTGATAAAGGGGATTTATAATTCAAGTCTTACAGCGTCTGTTCTAGTCGGATTCTTGTTGAAACTGAAATATACAATCCTATTAAAACAGTGTTCTAAAGAAGATCAAAATGGAATACCAAAACATTTGTTACCATTTTCTTGTCAGCAGTGGAAAAAAAAATTAAGTATTTTATCTGTCCCACTATAACTGCAAAAGGTTTGTAACACATCTTAACCGTAATATGGTATACATCTCACTCTTTTATTTGTCCTAAAAAAATTATTCCATTATTTGAGGAGTCCACTTGCAAAACCTACCAAGTCGATTTGGGCGGGAAAATGAGTACTGCCTTTTTCTGTTTTAAATGGTAAAACTCTACAGTATTCTTTTGGTTTGGTCATTTCAAACATACTATTGTTTTATTTTATTATTAAAATTATGAAATCCTTACAAAATCTGCTAAGTCGCTCAAACGTAAATGCCTTGTCTCAACAACTCTAAAAAGAGACTTCATAAGATTTGCAAGTGTGCTCCTGATTAATTTGAACTATACAATGTTCTAACATGTCTTTGAAATATTACACTCCATACAATGTTCTAACATGTCTTTGAAATATTACACTCCATACAATGTTCTAACATGTCTTTGAAATATTACACTCCATACAATGTTCTAACATGTCTTTGAAATATTACACTCCATACAATGTTCTAACATGTCTTTGAAATATTACACTCCATACAATGTTCTAACATGTCTTTGAAATATTACACTCCATACATTGTTCGCCAAGTCTATACTCATGGAATCTTTTAAAGAATTCTTAAATTAAAATTCCAATAACTGAAGACTTGCACTCTATTGAAATCTTTCTATTCCTATTAGCAAGCAGACGAATATTGTGAAAGCAATTTTGAGTTTTCCCACAGTCCCTACCATTAATAATAACAGTCGCGTAACCCAAACATTATACCGTGCTCTGATGTGTCAGTAGCCTTTCCTACCATCGTGACGTAAAAATATCCTACTATGCCCCTTTATACCATCCCCACACATCTGAAAACACTACATTATTAAAGCAACATTTGAACCCGATCTCACCCACAAATTTGTCATCTTTCTTAAGCGCTTTTCCTTCTCTACTCTGATCATACTCCTAAACATATTTTGAATTCGGTCATTTTCTCCCTTTCAAACTATCTCCTTCCTATTATACCTGTTCCATTCTATGAACATTTCCCTCCATTACCACCCTCGGTATCCTCCTCTCCATACACTGCGACCCTCTTTATCGTCTGCATCCACTCTTCTATCAATGGCGACAAACCAGGTATTCATATCCAATTCATAAAAAGTGTATAAAATATATATATTAAATTTTTTATATTTTTATTTTATTTATTTATCTATTTATTTATTATTTTCACAATAACTCCCCATAAACAAATTTATATTTATTGATATTCACATCTCATTCACCTACGTGTTATCACATTAAGAAACACCGTGTTGTGCGTTTTACATGACATTTTTCTTCCAATAGATACTTGAACAATTCTTCCTTATTCATTTTAAGTACTATGACCATGTGATCAAACTACTAAGAATACTTTTCCCACATCGATCATGTTTTTGTTGTTTTGTTTTTTAAAATACATTTCTAACATTTGAGAACCGTTGCACCGGCTCATGAAATAATTGAATCTCGGGCGTCCACATCACACCACTATGCCGGAGAAGTAACACAAATTTTGTGTCCGCCCACGACCATGAAGTGGAAAATGGTTCACGTTCCGGCCTTGCGTGAATAATCAGTGGCTTTGAGAGTATCCAAGCGTATTTGGGCGGTTAGGAAGATGGCGTCATTATTGAGACATTAAACTTTTTTTAAAAAATTATAATAATTTTTTAAAAAACACCGCATGAAGAAAATTCTCTAATCGATTTTCAGTGAAGTCTATATTTCGGGACTGGTGGAATCTTTAATGGGTGGTTGTGGTTTTTCTTTTCGGTGTGGACTCTGTTCGTCTAAATAATTAGTGAATAAGGTGGATATGGGTATAGAAGGATGTGTTTATAGAAATGAGAAATGGTCCAGTCATGGGCACTCATGGGGGGAACATAGCAAGTTTTCTGTGCCGTAATGGTCTGGTTACATACGTGAATGGTTAACTGGCTGTATTGAACTCTTGGTGTTTGAAAGGTTATTTAGGAAGAATTACCGTATATACTCGTTCGCAAGCCGACCTTTTCTTTTGGACAAAATCTAGGGGGGAAAGTTGGGGGGTCGGCTTACGAGCGGGTCATCAGCGTATTTCTGCATGGATATTGAATATCTGTGTTGCTATCGTAAATTATCAAGTTTTTTGTCTACATTCTACAAGATTCGACTGCTCTACCAGATGCTATAATATATTTTGAAACATCTGCACTTAACTTATTTAATCATTTCATTTATTTATTTATTTTTTGAACGTTTTAATAAATTGTTTTACAAATTTGTTTTCAACAACGAATTTTAATGTACGCGCTTTCGTCACTGTTTATCAAAGAATTTATTTCTACATACCGGTAACTCGTGCCTAACAAAGAGCACAAAGACAAAGATAGGCAGTACAAAGTAAACAATCATAATGACCGATTTAGCTTGTAGTTTTTTTTTAAATGTGTACCATTTTGTTTAAGCTGTCCTATTATTTTTTGGGGGTCGGCTTGCGAGCGGTTTATCCACTTATAATACTTTTCTCTTCAAAAAGTGTGTGTGTGTGGGTGGGGGGGGGGAGTCGGCTTATGAACGAACGGGCTATAGAACGAGTATATGCGGTTTGTGTTAATGTTAAGTCATGTTTACTGTTTTCAAAGCTCTCTGAACCCATCCCAAATGCGGTTATGGTTTTTTCCAAATGTTTAAGTTACAATATTTTTAGCTTCAACCTATTTTAACGTATTTCACTTGAATTTTACAAAGATTATTAATAATCGAAATACGCAGAATTAAATGACACACGTTACAGGTAATTAAGTGCCAAACGACACTTTTCACAAGAAAATTCACTTACCGTTATCGGAATCAAAAATATAATACAGTTTATCCCAGTGGAAAAATTTGATGACGTCAGCCATTGCCGTGACGTAGCTGGGGCTGATGCTGATGTCATAGTCGTAGCCGTCCGTCTCGTGATTGGTTGTTTGAGAGTAGACGATGTAAGGCACGTGCAGGGCGTGGCTATAGGACTGGATGATGTTGTAGGACCGTGGTGTGGAGGACCCGATGAGCAGGAAGACCCCAGTCTCCAGCCGCTTGCAGACTTGAAAAGACGAAAATTATGTTAGTATTTTATCAGGTTGTGTCTGTGACTTCTTGTTTTGTTGTTGTTGTTTTTTTTGATGATATTGATCCGGGTGAACAGAGCACACTAACGTACATCATAAACATTAGTGTGTTGGTAACCCTAACACTAGCACACACATCAAAATTAGTATGTGGGTAAACACAGCGCTAGCACAGACATTAAATTTTATGTGGGTAAACACAGCACTAGCACATACATCAAAAATTTTATGTGGACAAAACACAGCACTAGCACAGATATCATCAACAGTACTACCATGTTCTGCTTATAATTAAAGGGAACACTACCGCAGACTTCACTGACCGCAAGAACAGTTGAGGGTAAGGAAAGACTAACGATGAATTTATAACCAAACATTGTGGAACTACGATGTAAAATTTTAGTGGTAGATAGTGCTTAGAAATTAGGCCCGTACTGTTTATATGTGGATTAACTCATGTATCCATGGCTTTGGATTAAAGCCAAATCCATTTGTATTTGGTTTTGTTTTTTTTTGTGGGTGGGGGGCGGAGTGGGTTGAAGATGTTTAAATTAATGAAAGTGCTAATTGTTTAATGACACCCGTGTTATGTAGACTTTGGTCTGCGTTGCACCATTATCTAATTTGATCATTTGTATTTTTAAAAAAATCCCAAGCCAATTTGTTACTAGCCAAAAGCTTTCCGGGGTCTGTTTATAAGAGAGTATTAAATAGCGATGCGTTAAAGAACGTTCATTCAAAGTTCACGAAGAATGTTCTAAAATATATTTTCAAATGTAACATATATTTATGTTCAGTATCTATTTTCGACCACAAAGTTTGTACATTAAGAGAAACATTCTTTTTTTCGGCTGAGCCGTAAGTGAATGCTGTCATTGCGCTCGTAGATGCACGGGTCATATTATAGAGATGATATTTAAAGAAAACACCGGGAAGCGTTATATGCGTTGATCCCAATAGCCGAATTTAAGAAACAGCATTCTCAGAAGGACTCTGATGTTCCCTGCAGAGGTACTAAGCAATTTGGAGGCTTCTGTTATGGTAGATGGACAAAACATCGTGTTATTAGCAAGGTTAAGCAACGCCGAGCCGCCCCGTCAATAGGCAACAAACAATGTTGAAGCAACTCTGAGTCGCTTAGCTCAGGCTACAATGTGTAATTGCATGCTCTTGGCTCGTAATGTGGAAGGAGAACAGCACAAGGGCTGTAACTCTAAGACGGAGACTGAAGATGTATTATCTCCCCCGTGCTTGGTCAGTAATACCGGTATTTAACTCTTAACCTGGCTCCCACGGGAAACACATTTTTACACTACCCATCGTCCCGTTACGTTTTTTTGGCCTAAGACTAGTCAGATGACCTGTGGCTATTTTTTATTTACCACGTTTTTATTAACTCGCTTTCGTTCCTGTTTGTTGGTTGGTTTGTTGGTTTGTTCACGATTTTTTCAAATCTGCCAACGTAAAATTGGACCACTTCTGATGGTCCTGTAGATCTGACAATTTTACCACAGATAGATCTTGGATGACAATGCATGGTATCAAAATTTCAGATCGATCGAATGTACCGTTATTAAATTATTGAACTTTTTAGTTTATCTATAGTCTATATATAAGCATCTTTACCGTCTGCTTTTGTTGACATCCGTGAGTTCACCCCGTGACCACATCACAATGTTTTTAAAACGTTGGGCGGGCGCTTGTGATGTGTTTGGTTTAAAAAAAATAGAGGTAGCAAAATATTTTTAAAAACCAGGTTGTTATAAGTGGACTAAAAAGAATAAAATAAATAGAATTTTTTAAAAAAAGATTTTTAAAAAACACGTTTTTATAAGCGGACTAAAAAGAAGAAAATAAGTTAAAACTTATTAGTTCAAGTACTTCGATTTAATATGACTAAAACGTGGGGCGCGTGTTTGGTATAAAAATTAAAGATTTCTAATTTAGAAGGCAAAAGAGAGATCTATAAGTGAGAGAATGAGTGAACCGCGTATATTAAACCTCATAAGCGCCCGCCGCACGTTTTTAGTCATATGAAATCGAAGTACTTGAACTAATAAGTTTTTAACTTATTTTCTTCTTTTTAGTCCGCTTATAAAAACGTGGTTATTAAAAATCTTTTTTTTTACTTCTATTTATTGGTGGTCAAAGTGGGTTGAAAATGAAGTGAAATTAGATGTTTTACTTTTACTTCATCTCAATTTATTTTACAATTATGACAATGGAATGTAAGGAAATAAGACATTAAAAGGTAAACATTAAATAAGTAAAATACATGCTTTTACTTGATATACTTATTTATAAATTACATTCCTTGTGTTTGACTTATTGTGTACTAAAAACATTGTGAATTCATTTGGAAAAAAAATTTAATGTAACCAAATGGTTTTCCCCGAGGAAATTCATTTCGTGACAAAGTGAAACTCTGAAATATTGATGAACTCTTTGATGAGCTTTTGTTTCTCCCATCATCTTCCTATAATCTTGGATTATAAAAAAGTTTCCAGGAAATCAGTTGCAATGTAATTTCCGCCACCAACGGCGCTCCAAATAAATTGTAACGAATCTTCACAAAATTTGTGTTTACTAGGGGGTCATCGGGTGCGTGGGTGGGCGGTGGGGGAGGGGTATAATGAATGACGTTGACTATCCACTTTTTTTATCATATTGAATTGAAAAAAACTCACACATAAAGACAAATTCAAAATTTCTGTGTGTGCAAGTTGTCGACTTTTAAGATAACTCGCTTCGCTTAGAGACACAGGAAGACTTCATGTGGACTGCTGGTGAAGCAAACTTACAACACAATTCAACTAGTTCGGCATGTTCCAGTCCTTGTGTCACCTACAGTAAAAGTCAACAGTCTGCTGGAAACGGTTTTCCTTTAATCCATAGACACACTGACCCACGACACACTGACCCACGACACACTGACCATCGACACACTGACAATCGACACACTGACCACCGACACACTGACCATCGACACACTGACCATCGACACACTGACCATCGATACACTGACCATCAACACACTGACCCACGACACACTGATCATCGACACACTGACCAACGACACACTGACCCACGACACACTGACCCACGACACACTGACCCACGACACACTGACCCACGACACACTGACCCACGACACACTGACCCACGACACACTGACCATCGACACTCTGACCATCGACACACTGACCATCGACACACTGACCATCGACACACTGACCATCGACACACTGACCATCGACACACTGACCATCGACACACTGACCCACGCTGAACAAATATCACGATATTTTTTAATGACCGAAATGAATAAATATAGACTTTTAACTTCCGACTTTTAACTGTAGGTCAGCCATTATTTTTGCAGTTTAATGTTTCTTTCACAATATCGTCATTTTTTATTATTTCCCGTCAGACCCCCTATATATTTTGAGAAGCCTTGATATTTTTTATCATGGTTGGACTAACTTAGCCGTATCTCATTTTAAAGCTCTCATTAACGTAATTTTCTTAAAAACAAATGCGTTAGCATAAATTGAGAGAGTAATACAACGGCTGAAATTCGCCACCACGAAGAGCTCCTTACTTACTTGCCTGGATGAGGTCACAGTTGTAAGGTTGTAATTCCCCACCACGAAGAGCTCCTTACTTACTTGCCTGGATGAGGTCACAGTTGTAAGGTTGTAATTCCCCACCACGAAGAGCTCCTTACTTACTTGCCTGGATGAGGTCACAGTTGTAAGGTTGTAATTCCCCACCACGAAGAGCTCTTTACTTACTTGCCTGGATGAGGTCACAGTTGTAAGGTTGCAATTCCCCACCACGAAGAGCTCTTTACTTACTTGCCTGGGTGAGGTCACAGTTGTAAGGTTGTAATTCGCCATCACGAAGAGCTCTCTACTTACTGCCTGGATGAGGTCACAGTTGTAAGGTTGTAATTCCCCACCGCGAAGAGCTCCTTACTTACTTGCCTTGATGAGGTCACAGTTGTTTTCCAAATCAGCGCTGTACCAGGACGGTGTTATCACGACTCGGTTCATTCCTGCGGCACGGCTGTTGTGGAGCTCTATCAGGTGTCGCAGCATGGTGATGACGTCATTCTCAGAGGAGTCGACAATGATCCCTGCAATAAAGCAAATGTACGATAACTCCACCGGTGTTTCCTAGACTATATTTCAACTTTCAATTAAGGAGATTTGTACGCAAGGGATAAAACAAAGCAAAGAAAAAGGCGAATTAATTCATACCTCCTCCTCCCACACACACTTTCAAAGAAAGCACCCGACAAGTAAATTTCTACCCTAACCCTAACCCTAGCCCTGAAACCTTAGCACTAATAATAGTCCCTTCCTTAAATCCAAAGTCAATTTCTAACACGAATCCTAACAATACACCAACTACGGTAAGTGAACCAACAATAAATATACCCCTACCATAATCCTACCGCTAACCCCTTAAACTAAATTTCAATCAAATCCTGAAAATAACCTGACTCATAAACTCCCATTGAAAGTTTTTTTTAATGATTACCAAAATAAAAACTCTTACTTTAACCCCAGCTCAACCTTAACCCTGACCTCCACTGACCCATGATTTTTTTTATTGAAAAATCGCCCTGCTAGAGAAGAAATAATCGAACTTTAACCCCATCACTGGCAACGAATGCAATTTTGGAAATGGGCGTCACAAGATGATCATAGATATCGTTCAGGTCAACAACGTTTGGGCCGAGCAAAACATTCAGTGATGAGGGGAGTCATGCTGTGTATTGTATAACGGTTGAATTTAGTGATGAGGGGAGTCATGCTGTGTATTGTATAACGGTTGAATTTAGTGATGAGGGGAGTCATGCTGTGTATTGTATAACGGTTGAATTTAGTGATGAGGGGAGTCATGCTGTGTATTGTATAACGGTTGAATTCAGTGATGAGGGGAGTCATGCTGTGTATTGTATAACGGTTGAATTTAGTGATGAGGGGAGTCATGCTGTGTATTGTATAACGGTTGAATTCAGTGATGAGGGGAGTCATGCTGTGTATTGTATAACGGTTGAATTCAGTGATGAGGGGAGTCATGCTGTGTATTGTATAACGGTTGAATCTAGTGATGAGGGGAGTCATGCTGTGTATTGTATAACGGTTGAATTCAGTGATGAGGGGAGTCATGCTGTGTATTGTATAACGGTTGAATTCAGTGATGAGGGGAGTCATGATGTGTATTGTATAACGGTTGAATTCAGTGATGAGGGGAGTCATGCTGTGTATTGTATAACGGTTGAATTCAGTGATGAGGGGAGTCATGCTGTGTATTGTATAACGGTTGAATCCAGTGATGAGGGGAGTCATGCTGTGTATTGTATAACGGTTGAATTTAGTGATGAGGGGAGTCATGCTGTGTATTGTATAACGGTTGAATTTAGTGATGAGGGGAGTCATGCTGTGTATTGTATAACGGTTGAATTTAGTGATGAGGGGAGTCATGCTGTGTATTGTATAACGGTTGAATTCAGTGATGAGGGGAGTCATGCTGTGTATTGTATAACGGTTGAATTTAGTGATGAGGGGAGTCATGCTGTGTATTGTATAACGGTTGAATTCAGTGATGAGGGGAGTCATGCTGTGTATTGTATAACGGTTGAATTCAGTGATGAGGGGAGTCATGCTGTGTATTGTATAACGGTTGAATCCAGTGATGAGGGGAGTCATGCTGTGTATTGTATAACGGTTGAATTCAGTGATGAGGGGAGTCATGCTGTGTATTGTATAACGGTTGAATTCAGTGATGAGGGGAGTCATGCTGTGTATTGTATAACGGTTGAATTCAGTGATGAGGGGAGTCATGCTGTGTATTGTATAACGGTTGAATTCAGTGATGAGGGGAGTCATGCTGTGTATTGTATAACGGTTGAATCCAGTGATGAGGGGAGTCATGCTGTGTATTGTATAACGGTTGAATTCAGTGATGAGGGGAGTCATGCTGTGTATTGTATAACGGTTGAATTCAGTGATGAGGGGAGTCATGCTGTGTATTGTATAACGGTTGAATTCAGTGATGAGGGGAGTCATGCTGTGTATTGTATAACGGTTGAATTTAGTGATGAGGGGAGTCATGCTGTGTATTGTATAACGGTTGAATTCAGTGATGAGGGGAGTCATGCTGTGTATTGTATAACGGTTGAATTCAGTGATGAGGGGAGTCATGCTGTGTATTGTATAACGGTTGAATTCAGTGATGAGGGGAGTCATGCTGTGTATTGTATAACAGTTGAATTCAGTGATGAGGGGAGTCATGCTGTGTATTGTATAACGGTTGAATTCAGTGATGAGGCGAGTCATGCTGTGTATTGTATAACAGTTGAATTCAGTGATGAGGCGAGTCATGCTGTGTATTGTATAACAGTTGAATTCAGTGATGAGGCGAGTCTTGCTGTGTATTGTATAACAGTTGAATTCAGTGATGAGGCGAGTCATGCTGTGTATTGTATAACAGTTGAATTCAGTGATGAGGCGAGTCTTGCTGTGTATTGTATAACAGTTGAATTCAGTGATGAGGCGAGTCATGCTGTGTATTGTATAACGGTTGAATTCAGCTGAATTGTAAGCCGTTTTAACTAGGCGCTGGCATTTCTTTTAATGTAAAGAAATTGTGTTTATTGTACTGATGAATAATAGCTATTGTGATTTTTTTAAGGATCTTGGCGAATTTTTGAGGACTACACATGCCGTCAAGCTTCCCACACATGTCGACTATCGGCCCACACATGCTGACTATCGGCCCACGCATTCCGACTAGCGGTACATACATTACGACTATCGGCCCACACATGCCGACTAGCGGCCCACATATGCCAAATAATCGGCCCACACATGCCGACTAGCGCCGGCCCACACATGCCCACTAGCGGCCCACACATGCCGACTAGCGAACTACACTAAACCTCAACTTCTATGCTATCCCACCCCCTGACCCTTGTAATAAAAAGGTCGATAAGTAGATTTATAGAAGAAATTTGAATAAATGGTCCATAACGAGTTTTTACTTGCTGATTTACTGATTTAAGAACGTGTCCCTCCTGAAAGTTCCCGGTGCGGATGGACACAGTAAGAAGTCTCGTGGGATGCGCTCTTTCAAAGCAACGGCAGCAAAGTTATGGAAGAGTCTGCCCAAAGCCATAAAGGGGTGGGACAAAAAAAGAAGCATTTAAGAAAAATTTTAATACTTTTTTTTTAATTTAAGCTAAGTTTTTGAAGATGAGATGAACTTGCTGGACCAGCATGGACAGTTAGCTGGACTAACGCTATGAAAGAAACCCCCATCATCTTCGTTATCATCAAATGATTATCTTTTCGTCTTGATTTTCTAAGAGCATCTCTGAATGAGATAAACTGCCTTTCAACCTCATTAGTAACTTCTTTTTATAAAATTACATTATTTTTAAATCCTTTATAGTAACTCGTGATGTCTGTTTGCTTGAGGCCTTGCCGAAAAAACTTTGGACCCACTTCCTCGTAAGCTAGCGAGCTGAAATTTTGCAGGCAGACTCGTGCCGATGATAAAAATGATGTATTAAAATTTCAGATCGATCGCGTGTACTCTAATTAAATTAATGTATTTTTTTATTATCCTTATTTATCTCTATGTAACACGTTAATTTTTGTGCTAGTGTCGTGGTGCGTATTACATTGAACAACCTTTCCTGTCGCGCAATAAGGGGCGTATTATATCGACAATACTTTTTAAAAATATATTCCCAATCGGTGCGTATTATATTAAACACTAGCGTATCACCCCATCAAAAAATGACGGAAGTTTTCAAAATAAATACACATCAGATTAAAAAATAATGTAATACAGAACTTTCATTTATTTGATTTATTTTTTTAATTCATTTATAATCATATTGAACAATTTTATGCGGAACGTTCGAAAAGAGTTATATTTGTTGCAGTAATTTTTGGTGCGCACTATAAAACCTAACAGCATTACATCCAAGAAGCATTACATCCATTACGGGATTTATGTCTGTTGATGTTTTACGAGACATAACTAAAATTTTGTATTTTTGGATTGTCTTGCGCTGCGTATTATAATGAACATTATTTTAGCTATGTCTCCTATATAAAGGATTTATAGTCAAAAACTTGTTTTTTACGGGTTTTTAAATTATTTTTTCCGAGATTATTTTGTTTACTGAAAAGAGTTGGTAGTTCGTAAAGGAGCTCTTGCTCCGTAGCATAATATTTAATTAACACAATGATAGCATACGATAGGAAGCAAAATTTACCGATGTAAAACGCCTTAAAGTGCTTCAATATAAATCTCTGGACTTTATTTTACATTTAGCCAAACATTCATAAACTCACCCAACTGATAGCACCATGACAATTATTCACCGTTCTTACCGTCGCACACTCTCGAAAAGAAAATTTCGTTTTAATTCCATAAATATGTGTTTACTTTCGATTGTTAAGCAAAAATTAATGGCAATCTTTTGTAAACTTAAGAATCAAATTTGTAAGGATATTTCCATTACACAAAACATAAACGTAGTTAAAAAAATTAATTTTTTTAATCCTTTTTTTCCACTCAAATGTTATTTTGCACCTTTTAAAAGTTGTATTCACGTGACGTTAATATGACGAAATGACAGGTTTATTGATTTCGTCAAAATTAAAATAATTTCATTTGTATTGTTGAAATTTAAAAAAATCATTAATGGGATTCGAGACCCTTTTTAGAGTCCTAAAATATCTTTTCGTTCTTTAAAATTTTCGAGGATTTTTAAAAAGGTTTTTAAATCTATTCTTAGTTTCAAAAAAATTGGTTAATTTGTTTGCATCGCTTCAAGATGTTCGTAGTAGAATTCGTTCAGTCCTAACAACGCAGTGAAGCATGAAGTGCTGAACGATTGGTCCTTATATGACGTATATACGTCTCCATGCGTGGCTAATGACGTGATAGACGGACACACAAAACTTAACGATGGGCAATTCAAAATAAATTGGGTTGGGGGGGGGATGTCAGCTAAAAAAAGACGTACACAAACACTCATCATTTGTTAATCGAGATAAGATATTTTTTTTAAAATATATATTTCGAAAATATCAATTGTTTTTTTGGGGGACGGGTTGTAAGGTTAAATTTGATTGGCTTGTTTATGAAATACCCGGATGTTATATCACGATTTTATTATCTTTTCCTAAATTGTTTGGGAAAATATTTCCAGTTTTTGGTGATATTTCTGAATTATTTTAACATATGTGTTTCCCCATTTGAACACTTTAAACACCGGTCTTAAAGGTTAGCTTAACGTTTATTTTACAGATGTTCTTTCTATACAGAAAATCACTGCGTGCTTATAATTACCGGTCGTTATGAAGACCCCTTACTCAGGGTCAAAGGTCAGTTCCCCGAGTGTTTGTTTCTTAGCACTGTTTTCAAGAATAACACAATCAAAAGTTTACCGCGGTTGAGTAGAGAGCAAATATTTTATGATAAAGACAATAAAATCCGGTCAATGTTGAGCATCCAATAATATGACAACCAGGAGTCTACACCAGATATTGTACTTGTACATTTGACATTCTAATGTAAAAGGCATGGAGCAATTTACAATACAAATATGAGAAACCTTATAAGACAATATGAAATCTAAAAATGGATGCACTGAAATAATCGTAACTTTCTTTTTATAAACAAAATCTAAATTTGATAGCGATTGTTATAAAAACTTCAGAATTCTATTTTTTTTAACGAACATTTTTTTTTAAATTTAAATTGTTATTGAAGTCTAATTCATAATTCCTCCTATTTTATTGTGTCGTCGAATCGGATTCCATTTCATAATGGCCCCTATTCCTGGATCTCAGCTATTTCTCTGTTCCTAAAAAGCTGGAGAGGTCTGCGTCTTGTCCTGTCGTGACAGCTCTATTCATGTCATGCCGGCCTGCCACTCACCCCTCGCTGGACAACGGGTTACTTTGGACTCGCCCATTCGTTAGCCGAGACAATTATTGTTCAGGATGAGATACCGCACTCTGAGCAAATTGGCTGATTCCTTTTAATAATTGCTCGATATTCGCCTCGTAGTTGCGTTGCGATCTCATCCACTCTCTTCCTTCTCTCTCTCTCTCTCTCTCTCTCTCTCTCTCTCTCTCGCTCTCCTCATTTTTAAAAATCCTCTCGCACTTTCTTGTCTCTGAAACTCTTTTCTCTTCCTACTCTTTCTTTTCTTTCTCTCTATCCCTCCTCTGAGTCTCCCTCCTTTCTCACTATTCCAGTTATCCCCATTCACAGAGTTGGCTTTATGTATTCCCTTATATAGATAAATCTTATAACTGCAAGGATCCCTTCTACCCCTCTTTCACTCCTCATTTTCTTTCCGGCAGGTATTTTCTGTCACTCTACCTGTCTCTCCTCCTGTCACTCAGTCATGATAAACATTTCTCCCCATCCTCTGAAATCATCTCCTCTGCACTGTCCCCTCTCGTGCACTCATCATTTCTCCTATAAACTTGCTTTTTCACCTTCTCTCATTCTCCTCGTTCTCTCATTCTCCTAATTCTCCTCGTTCTCTCATTCTGCTTATTCTCTCATTCTGCTTGTTCTCTCATTTTCCTCGTTCTCCCCACCTGCTTGTTCTCTCATTCTCCTCGTTCTCTCATTCTCCTCGTTCTCTCATTCTCCTTCTCTCATTCTCCTCGTTCTCTCATTTTCCTCGTTCTCTCATTCTCCTCATTCTCCTCGTTCTCTCATTTTCCTCCTTCTCTCATTCTCCTCCTTCTCTCATTCTCCTCGTTCTCTCATTCTCCTCGTTCTCTCATTCTCCTCGTTCTCTCATTCTCCTCCTTCTCTCATTCTCCTCGTTCTCTCATTCTCCTCGTTCTCTCATTTTCCTCGTTCTCTCATTTTCCTCCTTCTCTCATTCTCCTCCTCTCATTCTCCTCGTTCTCTCATTCTCCTCGTTCTCTCATTCTCCTCGTTCTCTCATTCTCCTCGTTCTCTCATTCTCCTCGTTCTCTCATTCTCCTCGTTCTCTCATTTTCCTCGTTCTCTCATTCTCCTCGTTCTCTCATTCTCCTCGTTCTCTCATTCTCCTCGTTCTCTCATTCTCCTCGTTCTCTCATTCTCCTCGTTCTCTCATTCTCCTCGTTCTCTCATTCTCCTCGTTCTCTCATTTTCCTCGTTCTCTCATTCTCCTCGTTCTCTCATTCTCCTCGTTCTCTCATTCTCCTCGTTCTCTCATTCTCCTCGTTCTCTCATTCTCCTCGTTCTCTCATTCTCCTCGTTCTCTCATTCTCCTCGTTCTCTCATTCTCCTCCTTCTCCTCCTTCTCTCATTCTCCTCCATCTCTCATTCTCCTCGTTCTCTCATTCTCCTCGTTCTCTCATTCTCCTCGTTCTCTCATTCTCCTCGTTCTCTCATTCTCCTCCTTCTCTCATTCTCCTCGTTCTCTCATTTTCCTCGTTCTCTCATTTTCCTCGTTCTCTCATTTTCCTCGTTCTCTCATTCTCCTCCTTCTCTCATTCTCCTCGTTCTCTCATTCTCCTCGTTCTCTCATTCTCCTCCTTCTCCTCCTTCTCTCATTCTCCTCCTTCTCTCATTCTCCTCGTTCTCTCATGCTCCTCGTTCTGTCATTCTCCTCCTTCTCTCATTCTCCTCCTTCTCTCATTCTCCTCGTTCTCTCATTCTCCTCGTTCTCTCATTCTCCTCCTTCTCTCATTCTCCTCCTTCTCTCATTCTCCTCCTCTCATTCTCCTCGTTCTCTCATTCTCCTCCTTCTCTCATTCTCCTCCTTCTCTCATTCTCCTCCTTCTCTCATTCTCCTCGTTCTCTCATTCTCCTCGTTCTCTCATTCTCCTCCTTCTCTCATTCTCCTCCTTCTCTCATTCTCCTCGTTCTCTCATTCTCCTCGTTCTCTCATTCTCCTCCTTCTCCTCCTTCTCTCATTCTCCTCGTTCTCTCATTCTCCTCCTTCTCTCATTCTCCTCCTCCTCTCATTCTCCTCGTTCTCTCATTCTCCTCCTTCTCTCATTCTCCTCCTTCTCTCATTCTCCTCCTTCTCTCATTCTCCTCGTTCTCTCATTCTCCTCATTTTCCTCGTTCTCTCATTCTCCTCATTTTCCTCGTTCTCTCATTCTCCTCATTCTCCTCGTTCTCTCATTCTCCTCCTTCTCTCATTCTCCTCCTTCTCTCATTCTCCTCGTTCTCTCATTCTCCTCATTTTCCTCGTTCTCTCATTCTCCTCATTCTCCTCGTTCTCTCATTCTCCTCATTTTCCTCGTTCTCTCATTCTCCTCCTTCTCTCATTCTCCTCCTTCTCTCATTCTCCTCGTTCTCTCATTCTCCTCATTTTCCTCGTTCTCTCATTCTCCTCATTCGCCTCGTTCTCTCATTCTCCTAATTCTCCTCCTTCTCTCATTCTCCTCGTTCTCTCATTCTCCTCATTTTCCTCGTTCTCTCATTCTCCTAATTCTCCTCCTTCTCTCATTCTCCTCGTTCTCTCATTCTCCTCATTTTCCTCGTTCTCTCATTCTCCTAATTCTCCTCCTTCTCTCATTCTCCTCGTTCTCTCATTCTCCTCATTCTCCTCGTTCTCTCATTCTCCTCCTCCTCTCATTCTCCTCCTTCTCTCATTCTCCTCGTTCTCTCATTCTCCTCATTTTCCTCGTTCTCTCATTCTCCTCATTCTCCTCGTTCTCTCATTCTCCTCGTTCTCTCATTCTCCTCCTTCTCTCATTCTCCTCGTTCTCTCATTCTCCTCGTTCTCTCATTCTCCTCGTTCTCTCATTCTCCTCCTTCTCTCATTCTCCTCCTTCTCTCATTCTCCTCGTTCTCTCATTCTCCTCGTTCTCTCATTCTCCTCCTTCTCTCATTCTCCTCCTTCTCTCATTCTCCTCTTTCTCTCATTCTCCTCGTTCTCTCATTCTCCTCCTTCTCCTCCTTCTCTCATTCTCCTCGTTCTCTCATTCTCCTCCTTCTCTCATTCTCCTCCTCCTCTCATTCTCCTCGTTCTCTCATTCTCCTCCTTCTCTCATTCTCCTCCTTCTCTCATTCTCCTCCTTCTCTCATTCTCCTCGTTCTCTCATTCTCCTCATTTTCCTCGTTCTCTCATTCTCCTCATTTTCCTCGTTCTCTCATTCTCCTCGTTCTCTCATTCTCCTCCTTCTCTCATTCTCCTCCTTCTCTCATTCTCCTCGTTCTCTCATTCTCCTCATTTTCCTCGTTCTCTCATTCTCCTCATTCTCCTCGTTCTCTCATTCTCCTCATTTTCCTCGTTCTCTCATTCTCCTCCTTCTCTCATTCTCCTCCTTCTCTCATTCTCCTCGTTCTCTCATTCTCCTCATTTTCCTCGTTCTCTCATTCTCCTCATTCTCCTCGTTCTCTCATTCTCCTAATTCTCCTCCTTCTCTCATTCTCCTCGTTCTCTCATTCTCCTCATTTTCCTCGTTCTCTCATTCTCCTAATTCTCCTCCTTCTCTCATTCTCCTCGTTCTCTCATTCTCCTCATTTTCCTCGTTCTCTCATTCTCCTAATTCTCCTCCTTCTCTCATTCTCCTCGTTCTCTCATTCTCCTCATTCTCCTCGTTCTCTCATTCTCCTCCTCCTCTCATTCTCCTCCTTCTCTCATTCTCCTCGTTCTCTCATTCTCCTCATTTTCCTCGTTCTCTCATTCTCCTCATTCTCCTCGTTCTCTCATTCTCCTCGTTCTCTCATTCTCCTCCTTCTCTCATTCTCCTCGTTCTCTCATTCTCCTCGTTCTCTCATTCTCCTCGTTCTCTCATTCTCCTCCTTCTCTCATTCTCCTCGTTCTCTCATTTTCCTCGTTCTCTCATTCTCCTCGTTCTCTCATTCTCCTCGTTCTCTCATTCTCCTCTTTCTCTCATTCTCCTCGTTCTCTCATTTCCTCGTTCTCTCATTTTCCTCGTTCTCTCATTTTCCTCGTTCTCTCATTCTCCTCCTTCTCTCATTCTCCTCGTTCTCTCATTTTCCTCGTTCTCTCATTCTCCTCGTTCTCTCATTCTCCTCCTTCTCTCATTCTCCTCCTTCTCTCATTCTCCTCGTTCTCTCATTCTCCTCGTTCTGTCATTCTCCTCCTTCTCTCATTCTCCTCCTTCTCTCATTCTCCTCGTTCTCTCATTCTCCTCCTTCTCTCATTCTCCTCCTTCTCTCATTCTCCTCCTTCTCTCATTCTCCTCCTTCTCTCATTCTCCTCGTTCTCTCATTCTCCTCCTTCTCTCATTCTCCTCGTTCTCTCATTCTCCTCGTTCTCTCATTCTCCTCCTTCTCTCATTCTCCTCTCATTCTCCTCGTTCTCTCATTCTCCTCCTTCTCCTCCTTCTCTCATTCTCCTCGTTCTTTCATTCTCCTCCTTCTCTCATTCTCCTCCTTCTCTCATTCTCCTCGTTCTCTCATTCTCCTCCTTCTCTCATTCTCCTCCTTCTCTCATTCTCCTCGTTCTCTCATTCTCCTCATTTTCCTCGTTCTCTCATTCTCCTCATTCTCCTCGTTCTCTCATTCTCCTCCTTCTCTCATTCTCCTCCTTCTCTCATTCTCCTCGTTCTCTCATTCTCCTCATTTTCCTCGTTCTCTCATTCTCCTCATTCTCCTCGTTCTCTCATTCTCCCCGTTGGCCCCCAGGGGAGTTAATAACGCTGGTTAAACTCCACAGCATTTAGCGCAACCATAAATCTCGAGGCCATGGTTGCATATTGTTAACATCTCCATCGTGGACATGGGGCATCATCACCCTATTAGCCAGAACGCTGCGAGGGGCGAGAGAACAACGAACAATTTATCAAAGAGGGATAAAAAGCCTAGTGTTATAAGTATTAAAAATAGAAAGATTTTTTTAAAAAGTACACAGCGATTTATAACAAAGCAAAAGATAAAAGAAAAGAAAAAAAATATATCAGTAAAAAAAAACCAGAAATGCCCCCTTCTGCACTCCTGTTAATTCTTCTGGATATTTAACCTCTTTCCTTAATTTTAGCTTGTATACTTGATAGAATTCATGTTTACTCAGAGCGATTCGTGTTTCTTTAAGGCTTTTTATGTTTCCATGAAGTCATTTGTGTTTTCTTGAACTGGTACAAGATTAATTAAAGTGCACCGTGATCTCTTAAAGTACACCATGTTTCTTTGAAGTGCACCATTCTCCCTTGAAGTGCGCCGTGTTTCATTGAAGTGGACCATGGTCAATGAAGTGCACTATAATCCCTTGAAGTGTACCATGTTTCCTATAAACAGAAAATATATGCAAGTCCTTCTTTGGAGTTTCTGGTGCTTTAAGGACATTTCTGGGTTGGAAGCCTGGCCTGACCGAATGAATTCGTTGTATGAATGTTTAGAATAGATATGAATCCATTAAATCAAATATTTTTTTATTAATCTTCTGAATGTATTAAATAAATTTATTACACGAAGCTGTTAACGGATTAAGTAAGAAAAAGTCAAGAGAAGAGATTAATAATAATAACGCCTGGCCACAGTTTATATAAAATCGTACATGCTGTAGAAAATATTGCCTCGTTCTTTCACGATTAGTAAACCAGTGTTAATCCGTAGTTAGGAAATCTATTTTCCAACAATTTTGGATACGTAGGCTGTAATAAATTCACCAACTCATAGAAAATAGAATAAGTAAAATGTAAAAAAATCTTTTTTTAAAAAGGACACGCTTTTATTTACAAACATTTACAGACTGAAACGCGCTGATCTCCCCTGCCATTGATGTAAACACGGGAATTTGGTAAACGAAGGCTGGAGTGAAACCAGTGAGCAGTGGAGGTCAACTCTAGCAGACGACTATACATTCTAAATAGTGATAAATTGAGATAAACTAAAAATTGATTAATTTAATTACGGTACATTCGATCGATCTGAAATTTTGATACAATGCATTGTCATCCAAGATCTATCTGTGGTAAGATTTTGAGATCTCTAGGACCATCAGAAGTGGTTTAATTTTACGTTTCAAGATTTGAAGGAAGGATGGATGGATACAACATACAAACAGTGTGACTTAAATAAAAGCGTGTAAAAATTGTCTCAAAAATGATTTAAAATCACTTTAACTTCCATCTATTCAAAGTCTATTCAATTATTTTTTAATGGTATAATCACGACGAAAGACCCAATAGCCGTGTAATTTGGACTAAGTGAATACTTGAATTTTTTCCAAGAAGATTTTGAACTGCAACTTAAGTCTGAACGGACGAAAGCAATTATACTTTGCAAGCAAAAGCAAGGAATTCTGGGCAGATGAACAAGCTAAACATGCCCTCAATTCGGTGCCAGTGAGCCACTGACACAAATTCCGTTTGGAGCCACCTTGTGAGCCACTGACACAAACTCCGTTTGGAGCCACCTTGATAGCCACTGACACAAACTCTGTTTGGAGCCACCTTGTGAGCCACTGACATGAACTCAAGTTGTATCTCCTTGGTTGGTGCTTCACATTTCTTTGAGTGGAGATTTACAGAATTGACCGTCTGCGACAGTCTTTGTTATTGAAGAGTAAATTATTTTTAGCCGGGATCATTGCCGTCTATCCCTACATTCTTTTTCCAATGATCAAATTTGGTATAAAGAGCTTTCGTACTTATGTGAAAACCTTTATTCGTTGGATGTTCCTTCAGTTCAAGGAGAGTTCCAGACATTTCAATAAATATAACTCAATCTTTTGTCATGACCGGCGGAGCCCTACAACACAATGTCCAGAAATGTCTGGAGAGTTATTCGCTTATCTTCTACTATTAACTGGTCAGTCAGCTGTCTTATCGATGATGTCCGAATATTCTGCGCACAATTTATGCTCCCTTTCCCTCATCCCCCCTCCCGTGTAACAACAGCCTTTCTATGTCATATTTATGTCGTCTAGTTGTAAATCACGAGCCGTTCCTTTAAGTTAACTCTGTGCGTTCTGAAGTTACAGCATCGCTGCCTTATTGCTGAGATAAGTCAAGCCAGGTAGCCGCAATCCACTAATTTCCACTTGCTGGTCGCCGTGAGCTTTCTTTGATGAATTCAGCTTCTTCATCACTACTTCTACATGTTCTCGGATGGCAAGCTGTAAATAAAAGTCCACATTTTGTCCAATCTTTCCCCACTCCACGGTGAATATATCTTATATATTTACGGCTGTGGTGGTCCGCATAGGGGGCTGCTCAATTTCGCTTGATTTTTTATCTTCTGTTTCTGCAGGCTGAGGCAACAAGACATTCTAATTGAAGCAATCAACTTTCTTCTTTCAATTTGACTATCCTGGATACGCCTATTGGACAAGCCGTAACGTCAGCCTTTAACATGGGTAATATTTTGTATTTTCATCTTTTTGTGCATTTAAATATGAAACCATATTATGTCCTTGACTACCATCGACTCAAACAGAATCGATAACTCTGGCTGATTAGCTTTTATTTTCTGTGGGTATGCGTGTGTGGGTGGGTGTGTGTGAGTCTGTCTGTGTGTTTTGTCTTTTAACTGGAATGTCTTTCATGTGTGGGCGTATTTTATTCTCCCATCCCCATTTTGTCGGACCAAAATCAATTTTCATAAACTAAACTTTCCTTTTTAAAACATATTTGACGGTCAAGTCTAAAAAGTACTTCCATATAACACAAGCGCCACATCGCATCTAACAATCCTATTAGCCGGACTCACATACCATACCCTTGATGCTCAGACTAATGTTTTCTTCTTCTAACAACAAATTTATCTCATCTATGTCACTTAAACCACGACTGACGATGGCATCAGTAGATTTTTCATGCGGATTATATGGATCTTGGCATGACAGGATAGAAATAACGCGACTTAGTTAAATTTTTGCAGGACTTCGATAAATGTCCAGGATGCATCAGTTTCAGTAAAATGTCATGTACTTTTAAAGCCTAATTTTTTTAACATCTAATTCTAAACAAGAAAAGCACACTTTTTTTTTAAATACATGTTGCCATATTCTTAAATGGTATATCTAAAATTCGTGCCGTAAATCAACAGGCCAATAATAACGAACTCTGGTCGTGGATTTGTACACGCATAAAATAATTGATACATTCATCTGATTACTTTCTTAGGTGCTATTCATCAAAAGTGTATATTTTTGTACTTAACATTATAGAACTGAAGCTATTTAGTGCGTTTTGCTTTCATTAGAGCTCCCCGAGTATACGGACTGCCTACCCAGACACACCATGGCTACGTGTATGCTATTAGTATGGAAAGAGGAGGTCGTGACTTCAAATTGTCGTTATGGACTCGTTGTTGTGGTCATGAGGAGCATTGTTTGGCTACAGGCTTGAACACAATAATTCTGGCTCATGCCGATAATCCCATTACCATCACCCAAATCTCCATTCCAATCCTCAATAACAATAATCTTATCACCCAGACCCCCATTCCCATCCACAATACCAATTATGTTATCACCCAGACCCCCATTCCCATCCACAATACCAATTATCTTATCACACAGACCCCCATTCCCATCCACAATACCAATAATCTTATCACACAGACCCCCATTCCCATCCACAATACCAATTATGTTATCACCCAGACCCCCATTCCCATCCACAATACCAATTATCTTATCACACAGACCCCCATTCCCATCCACAATAACAATAATCTTATCACACAGACCCCCATTCCCATCCACAATACCAATTATGTTATCACCCAGACCCCCATTCCCATCCACAATACCAATTATCTTATCACACAGACCCCCATTCCCATCCACAATAACAATAATCTTATCACACAGACCCCCATTCCCATCCACAATACCAATTATCTTATCACCCAGACCCCCATTCCCATCCACAATACCAATTATCTTATCACCCAGACCCCCATTCCCATCCACAATACCAATAATCGTATCGCCCAGACCCCCATTCCCATCCACAATACCAATAATCGTATCGCCCAGACCCCCATTCCCATCCACAATACCAATAATCGTATCGCCCAGACCCCCATTCCCATCCACAATACCAATTATCTTATCACCCAGACCCCCATTCCCATCCACAATACCAATTATCTTATCACCCAGACCCCCATTCCCATCCACAATACCAATAATCGTATCGCCCAGACCCCCATTCCCATCCACAATACCGATAATTTTATCACCCAGATCCCCATTTCCTAATTTGTACACATACGTACATTTTCACCAATCGTACAAAAAAAAAGAAAACAAAATACCCCACAGCTGGCTAATCCGCCATTTTCATAATTGCCCGTTCCTTAGGCAACTAGGGGAAAGGCCCCGTCAAAGCCCAGTATAACCCAATAAGCATTGATTCAGCTCGCCAATGAAAACAGTGACCCATCGCTTCTGTCCCAGAGGCTTGTCTGGACTCAGGGGTGGACAATCGAAGCGATCAAAATGGCCTACACCTTTGAATTTCTGAGCTCTCCGCCCGTGGTGGCCAAACATAATTCGGCGTAGTCGATTAGTGAATAAAATGAAGTATCGGGTAACAACATTATTCAAATAGTAATCGAGTACTGTCATTCAATAATTTATTGTAACTATTTAAGAAACATAAAAAATGATTAAAATTCAACGTATCTGATTTTTTGTGCGGTTGATAGTTTTTGTTAATTTTTTTATACTACAATCATTGATCCTATGACTAAAATCATTTCTCTCCCAGAGCACAGCAGTTTTATCAATTTATAAGATTAAAATCAACACGGCTACTATTCTTCTTCATTTATGTTAGAGCCATTTTACACCTATACGAAAACGTGCATTCTCTTTCTATTAGACCACACAAATTGATAACCAAAAAGTCTACAATATACTCAGTAGTTTAGGCACCACATGTTAAAATACGGTTAAATAGTTGATCAGGTTGGTTAGAACGTGTCAAGACAAAAGCCTTATTCAATGAAATAACAGGAATATAACTATTTTTAAAAGATAAAAGTGAATTAAATGCAGCGAACTATCCAAGAGGAGTTGATAGACGTTATGCAAACAGGGGTATGTGTGAGTCTGACAAGACGTCACAAAACAGGGGTATGTGTGAGTCTGACAAGACGTCACAAAACAGGGGTATGTGTGAGTCTGACAAGACGTCACAAAACAGGGGTATGTGTGAGTCTGACAAGACGTCACAAAACAGGGGTATGTGTGAGTCTGACAAGACGTCACAAAACAGGGGTATGTGTGAGTCTGACAAGACGTCACAAAACAGGGGTATGTCTGAGTCTGACAAGACGTCACAAAACAACGAACGCCTATTCTCTAGACTGACTCTGCCGGGTGTGTTTGTGAAATCCATGAAATGATTTATCCAAGAATATGATACCCTTGAATGACATGGGATGATTGTATTATTTTCACTGACAAGCTAATGATTCGCCACGTTTACTCTCTCCTTTGCAGTATAATCTCTGAACTACTCTCTTCCTCCTATTGCTCTAATGTGTAAAAAAAAATTAAAAAAAATAAAATAAAAAATAAAAAATAAAAAAATTAAATTTAAAAAAAAATTATCCCTACACGTAATAGTAATCAGCTGTAGAAACCGGCGGTACTAAGGATTTACGTTGCTTTACGTTGCAACTTTAGAAGCTCGCACACATCAACATCTCATTTGGCTAGTATCTATCATAAATCTACTTCGTCTTTGTCTGTAAAATATTTCTCTTTTCTTGTATCTTTGATCGGTTAAACACAAAATAATTCGTTGTAGTTGCGTCTGCCGCGGTCTTATCTTAAATGCACTAAACACGCTACATGTAATCACTCATAAAAACCGTTCAGCTTCAGTTCTAGACAAATGCTTCTTCTCCTGTCTCACTGCCTTCTTAAAATCATTGGCCAACTCTTCTGGTGGCAATTACTCGACGAGCCATGTTAACTTTTGAAATTGACCAAGTAATTAAGATGACGTGAGAAATTGAATGCAGCTTATCGATTAGGGAAAGCTGAGATCAATGGAGAGACCGCAGTTTTCAAGCCCTAACCACAGCAATAAAATATGCATGACAAGACTTTGGCTGGGCGATCGATGCCAAATAATTGTAATCGGAGAAGTATTCGAGTTTATTAGTCACGGGCCGGGGTTTTTTTTAACTTAAAAAGTTGGACGATATTTCCGGTGTTATTATTTGAGAACTTTACAGGGCAGGAACAACTTAATGTTGCAGTAATCTGCTATAAACATTTTTTTCCCACAGAAAATACAATGTTTAGGTTTATTAGCAATTTGTGACAATGTTATATGAAATGGGTCTGTAATAGTGATGTGTTGTGACACGGGGTTGTGGTAGGCGTCAAATACAGGGGTTCTATAACAGCGATATATGACGGATCTTTTACAGTTGTCTATGACAATGATATATGACTTTGGTATATTGTGGCGAGGGAGGACAAGTTTCTACGTAGCTGCTATCCATTGGATATTTGGAAATGCATTTCTCTGTGCGTCAGTGCTTTGTTTTTCTTAAGGACTGTGCCTAGTTTTTTTTTCTTTTTTCATTTCTTCACTTTCTTAGTTTTTCTATGGTTGGTTAGATCGGTGCTTCTCAAAGTGGTGGTCCGCGGACCGGTGCCGGTCCGTGGGCCATCAGCCGTCGGTCCGCAGAAGTTATCAAGAAAGGACAGAAACATGTAATTATAGTCTACCATTTGCAACCAGTAATACTAACCCAAAAGAATGGTTCAATTTTCGGAAATAAGCATATGACATGAAACAAATAAATAAAATGAAATACATTTCGCTACCACTTCAGTACAAGGAAAATAGTTCACCGGTCCCTGGTGCAAAGGAAAAAGTTCCTGCCGGTCCACCATTATAAAAAGTTTGAGAAGCACTGATGTAAGGGACCTGAGATTCCAAAGTAGTTTCTTGAGTATTTTGTCAGTGAGAAAGAACACTTTATCTTAAAATACATTTTTACTAGACCCGACCCACAGCGTAGCATACACCGGAGAATTGCTCATAGATAGTGCAAAGAAAGGGGGAAAAGAACTGACTCAAACTTCCCTAAGTGCGCATTATGGTAGTTGTTTTGAAGCATTACTTCCTTTCCTTCTATATATTGCTTCTCAGTGTGGTGCGCATAGTGCGGCGCTGTGCGTGTGTGCACAATACTAGATATATATAGACTGCGTCTTGCTTGCTCTAGTTTCTGGTCAATCAATCATCAACATACATAATTCCCGTAGTAATGTAATGCTTCTTAGATGTAATGCTGATTTGTTCAATTGTGCGCAGCAAAAATTACTGCACCAAATATAACTCTTTTCGAACGTTCCGCATAAAATTGTTCAATATGATAATAAATGAATCAAATAAAAATAAATTAAATAAATGAAAGTTCTGTATTACGTTATTTTTTAATCTGATGTGTATTTATTTTGAAAAATTCCGTCATTTTTGACGGGTGATACGCTAGTTATATATAGATTGTCAACATATGATGTGCATTACAATTTATTTGCCAGTAATCGCTGCACCACAAAGCACCGGTACAAATATATTTGATCAATTTGTCCTTGAGAAAATTTAGGTGACGATAAGAATTGTTAATTTCTTTTAATTTTAAACTCTTTTGAAATTTAATTTACAATACTGTGAGACATAGTATTATTGACTTGCATTACTAAAAAAACTCTTTTAGTAACTTAAACTTAGGTTTACAAGAAAGTTAAATTCAAATAAAAATACATTTAAATATTGCATTTATTTAATGACTATACTATTAAAAACTATGAAATTAATATATCAAGGTGTATCTATATTATCGTTAACTTTTTTCATGTACCTGAACTCTCTTAGCCCAAACAATCTATTTAAGTGGCAAGCCACTTGACTTCGATCCCTGATTTAAGGGATACAATGACAATGAAATGAAATACAATCATTTTCGTACCTATGGTTAACACTAAATAAAAAATATTAAAAATAATAATAAATTATACTATTTGTCGATTTATAATTACAATTATTTTTTATAAGATTGGTTACTTGAACGTAGAAAAAAATCAACATATTTAAAATTTACTTTCTTGCTCACATAATCATAGTGGCATTTACTGACTATTAACATCATTTTTTTTTAAAGATTAATAATAAAACAAACCCGTAAAAACACAGTTTTTGACTATAAATCACTTGTATATGAGATATAACTAAAAGTATTGATTATGTTCAAAAGTGACAAACATTTACAGACTGAAACCGAAATGATCTCCCCTGCGATAGCGACCGCTACATATAGTTTATATAGATAAACTAAAAATGCATTAATTTAATTACGGTACGTTCGATCGAACTGAAATTTTGATACGATGCATTGTTAGGTGACACGGGTCCGTGTGCCAAATTTCAGCTCGATGGCTTGACTGGAAGTGGGACATTTTCGACTTTTGTTTTTCCGCGGACGGGCGGGTGGGCGGGCGGGCCCAAGACGGAGACGGCGGTGAAGTTAATATAAGGGATTTAAAAATGAGGCCTAACATTTGACACATTTTATTATCAAGCAACATTTGTAGTAAACAATTCATAGTTCGAGTCCATGGCGATGAAAAACACAGGTGAAGTAAAGTAGTTACCACACACGACCATAAAGACCAGAGAAGAAAAGCGATTATTCTTTTCAAAATTGTTTAATTACATGTCGCATATGACTAACCGAATTCATGCCAAATATTTTAGGGCTGTAGGCCATGTGGGGGGCCTATGTAGCTACCACGTCTGTACAGGGAAAATAGTGCACCGTTCCCTGGTGCAATGGGAAAACTTCTGCCGGTCCGCCATATTTAGAAGTTTGAGAAGCACTGGGTTAGATAATATATTATGTAAGAACAACAAAACACATCTGTTTACTCTCATTTTTTTCTGATGAAGGAATTTTCGGAAAAGTCTTAATCTTGGTTTTTTAATAAAGCTCAAAATTGATTGTTTTATTTACAAAAAATCGCTTATGTATCTTGCATTCTAAGAACATAATAAATTTCACGGCCCTTTAAAAACTTACTAGTTATAAGAATTATATCACTACAATGTTGCAGGGCATTTTGGGGTCTATTGTTCTCTGCTATCATGTAAGGTGCGCATTCTAAGGGAGAATACAACTGTGATGCTAGGCATCAAACGCAAAGGGGGATCACTGACAATCTATTAGACATTAAAAGTTTTGCTCTCATTTGGGCTGAGTTAATGAAGTTGATGGGACATATTGTCAATGGTCATGTTATTTCACATTTACACCAGTCAATATACACTTATGTGACCTTTAAGCAAGTCAGGATATACATATTTGGCTCCAGTCATAGTATAAAGACGTGACGTTTACCCCAGTCATAGTATAAAGACGTGACGTTTACACCAGTCATAGTATAAAGAATAAAGACGTGACGTTTACACCAGTCATAGTATAAAGACGTGACTTTTACCCCATCTCTCATATTCATATCCGACTTTTCCATTGGTCATTCTTTTTTACCAACACTATTGCATCAATATTTTATATTTTCACTGCCAGTAAAAAAAAAGGGGGGGGGGTAAAAATCATGTTTTCATTTTGTATCATTTTCAGCTGGTTTTGCATGATACTGCTAACTGTTAAGGTTAAACGAAAACAATTCTTTAAAAGATCGGAATCAAATGAGTGCACTTTACAATTTTAAAACGTTTTGTATTGTTTTTTCCTCAAGTGTCACCCCCCTCACCCCCAACAATAACTAGCGGATTTTAGTCACAAGTGATCTATAGATGAATAATTTATGGTACTTCAACAGTCCTGTTGGGCTCACATTTCAAAGCTCTGTGGCGGGTCTGTTAGGCCGAGCGTGTGAGTCAATAGAGGCGGGAGGCTCAGGGGGCTGGGAGATCATCCTCTGGTCTGTGGTCGGAACAAATCTGTCTTGTGTATTCAAGCCCTTTGCCAGCGCCATTCTTTTTGTCGCACCTACTGCGGAGTCTACTGGCAAGAGCTGGAGTCGCAGGCATGGGCGAAGGAATTATTGACTGGAGTTATCAAAATTTAAGGACTATCCATTACATTTGGTTGTTTTATGAATATAAGCATCTGTGAATTCCTTATACCTGTCAATATTGGAATCCCTTATACTGTTATATAATTATTGTTTTTTCTCATTATTTTAACACAACGGTGGCCAAACCGTGGAACTAATGTGTCTACATTGCGGCTCGAAAACAATTTATGAAATTAAAACTTTTTGTTTGAAATACATATTATAAAAAATAAATGAAAGTTATTTTGTTTTGGGTTTTTTTTAATCTTGATCCAAACAAACGGTTGGAAATAATTTGGCGATGATACGCAAGTCACAATCTGTGATGGATCTCTGGAAGCACGTGCTAAAAGTAAAATATCATCAACTTAAGAAAGCTAGTTGCTGACTTATGTCAATTTGCGGTACAACCTACTGCTGTGAATCTTTGTACTTAACAATGAAGTTCATAAAATCAAATCATCGAGGAGTGATAATCAACCAATATCTGAAAGCACCTTCTTCGCACCACAACTACTAGTTACCAAACGGATTTAAAGAAACTTGCTAATTCAAGGGCTTCTAGGTAGAAAAATAACAATTAGTGCGCAGTGAAAATTATTAGTTATAATTTATATCATGGGCTTACTAAAACTTTGTCAAAAGTTGTATCAGTGGTCAGAGTATTATAAAGAAAAAAATCAAATGGGTCAACCTCATACTCTGAAATCATCACAAGTAAAAATTAAAAAACCCGTAAAAAACCAAATTTTTTACTTAATATACGAGACATAACTAAAAAAATGTTCATTATAATACGCAGTACAAGACAATCCAAAAATACAAAATTTTAGTTATGTCTTGTAAAACATGTTTAATATAATGCGCTCCGATCGGGAATATATTTTTAAAAATTATTATCAATATAATAGGCACCAAATCGCGCAACAGGAAAGTAATAAAAAGGTCGTTCACTATAATACGCACTGCGACACTCTATTTAAAAAAATTAACATGATACATAGATATAAATAAAAATAATCTAAACATTCAATAATTTAATTACAGTACATTCGATCGATCTGAAATATTGATACATCATTTTTATCATCGGCACGAAACTGCCAGCAAAATTTCAGCTCGCTAGCTTATGAGAAAGGGGTTTAAAATTCGATCCAAAGTTTTTTCGATAAACAAACAATCAAGGGCTCAAACAAGTTAATGTAAAGGATTTAAAATAAAATATCTTTGAAAATAACAGCCAGTTATCGCCAAATTAACAGCTACTGAACGCTTACTGGTAAATTATAAATTATTACAATTTTTATGTGAAACTAATGACCATTAAAACTTTGTATGTGAAACCATAAACTTTTTTTAAAAAGTTAAAGGCCATGATAAACTACGAGGGCAAGTGAAGTAGTTTTGACTACTTCACTTGCCCTCGTAGTTTATCATGGCCTTTAACTTTTTTTCTTTTTAGAAAAAAAAAGAAGAAAAAAAAAGAAAGAAAAAAAAAGAAAGAAAAAAAAAGAAAAAAAGAAAGAAAAAAAAGTTAAAGGCCATGATAAACTACAAGGGCAAGTGAAGTAGCTTTCGCATGTTTATTTTTTTAGCCACGACATACGAGGGCATTGTGTGGCTAGCACAATTCCCAGCCGCCTTTACTTTCCCCAACCGATGTCAGGTATCCAGTTGCAGCTGGATGAACTCGGGGACATTGCCAGAATTGGGGCTCGACAACCGAGAGAGTATCTCTCGGCCACCGCGTCCCAACAAAACCATAAGCTAATACAACTCTTTATACAAAATCAACTACACATGTATTACAATGTTTTATCTAAAAACAACAACTAGCCTTATATTCACAGTGAACCATCAACTGTGTATAACTAATTAGGCAAAACAACTGACGCTACTTTTATTGTCTACGTTTTTCAAGATGTCCCCTTCAAATTGGTGATGTGGATAGGTGTTCGTAGTACGCTTAAAATGAAGAAGCTTAAGAAGATTGGGAATAAAGGGAGGTGATAACGAAAATTCGGATAAACTTTACATCCCTTTGTTCATTTTAGAAAGCAATAGAAATATTCCGCTGAGTGAGACAAGCTTACCGCTAGATTTGACACAAGTCTTTTTGGCTGTTGTCTTCTTGGCGTACTACAAATCGCAGTAACCTTTATTTTAACTCGTGGCGTCTGCTTGCTTGATTGTTTGCCGAAAAAACTTTGGATCGATTTTTAACCCTCGTCCTCGTATGCTAGCGAGCTGAAATTTTGCAGGCAGACTCGTGCCGACGATAAAAATGATCGAATGTACTGTATTTAAATTAATGAATTTTTAGATTATCTCTATATTTCTCTATGTAGCATGTACATTTTTGGGCTAGGCTGTCGCGGTGCGTATTAGATTGAACAACCTCTTTAATATTTTCCTGTCGCGTGGTGCGGTGCGTATTATATTGACGATACTTTAAAAAAATATATATTCCCGATTTGTAAATGTTATGCTAACCTGTCGCACGGTGCGCATTATATTAAACATGTTTATATAACCCTTTCCCGTGATCAAATCGAGCTCAAATTTAGCAGGCAGACTGTAGTAGTATTTTTACTATAAGTCCTATATATATGAGACATAACTACAATTTTGGATTTTTGGATTGTCGTGCGATGCGTATTATAATGAACATACTTTTAGTTATGTCTCGTAAATAAAGGATTTATAGTCAAAAACTTGTTTTTTTTACGATTTTTTAAAATTTCTTGTAGTTTATGTTTATTCACTTACTGTGTAGCGTCATTTTCGGGTTACCCAAACCAATATTCCCGCTAAGGTTCGTTAGTCCGCGTGCAAAGTGCAAAAACTCGTGTGCAAAGTTGAAAAGCACACATTTTTGGTGCAATATTTTACCAAATTTGCTATGCGGTAATTATAAACTGCTGCGCGGCGTCAGTCAGACAACTGCGCGGCCGCGCAACCGCGCAGCTTAAAGTGAAAATTGGCCCAAACCCTATTCAACAACTTTCTTTGAATACTAACTTCATAAAATGTGGATTTAAAAATTCTAGTAAAACCGAGACATGCAAGACAAACAACAAGCACAAACAAATCGTTTGTTATTTAGAAAATTTTGAAAGTTTTCTCAACAAAATTTGTAATTATTTTACACAGTTTTTTCCCTTCTGTTTAATGTAATTTAATTTAAAAGAAAGTTTTTTTGTTTTATTTTAACAATAACTTGATTTGTACTTTTATGTTGATGAATAGGCCAATGGTTAATTCTCTTGGAAAATTGCTTTTTACGTAAAAATAGAATGAAACTGCGAAAAACAAAATGACAATGCAATGAAATTTACATCAAGCGCAGACAAATAATTGTATTTCACAAGCGGAAGAAAATTATTGTTTATATTATTATTTTGCATAATATATTTGATTTAACTATTTAGCGCTTGTCTGTATCATCGGTGTCGTCATAACTACATTTCCATCCATTCTTCACTAAATAATTTTGTGTGATAAAATCTTCTCATTGACATTCTGTTCCTTCCTTACTTTTAATCACACGTCAGACAACTCAATGACATGTTTTTTTCCTCACTATGGAAATAGCGGGCAATTGGCCGGACTGCTGGCTTCTTAAGGAGAGCGATGGAATACCAATTTGAATAACAAATGAATTCTGAAAGGCGGGTCTATCAGGAAGTCTTGCGTTGATAGAACGGCTTCACTGACATGCAAGGTGAATAAATAAGTATCATTTATTTCCAGCATCATTCAGAAAATTCGGTGATGGTTTTATAGTAATATGTTTATATGTGGTTTTTTAAATTTTTAATTGAATGAATTTAAACGGAAATTCTTTCATTGCCTTAATTTACGAGTAATAACTATTGAGAAATTTAAGAAATGAATCAGTATTGCAAGTTTTCAGAAAGTCCGACATATGTTTCTTAAATCAGCCGTCCTCGTCGCACAAACAGTAAAACAATGAAACAAAGATGAAACGCTTAGCTGCAAAATGTTCTATCGGTGAGAATAGCAAGGGGTCTGCAACTGACACACTTTTAAAGCAAGAAATTCTTAACTTCTACAAAACGAAACCAACATGCTTATCTCCCCATCTATACAACCATAACCTAAAGACACTGATGAGTGGAGTTTACAGTCCACGCATATAAAACATAAAAATCATGGCAGTGTTGTTAATTGAACTTGGTCTGAGATTTGATTTACATTACAGTTTCTGTCTTAAATGTATTCTAGAAGGTAAATTTTCATAATTTTGTTTTAATAATGGCGCGTGTTTAAGATTAAAATAAAATGTGTATTTAAATTATTGGAAATTTATTAAAATGCAGCTTACGTTAATTAGGGGCGGAAGTGAGTTGGGATCTGAAATGTTTGGAACATTTCTGACAGAAGAGTGAGGGGGCGGGGTCATTTTGTCCAATAATATCGTGATGGAACTTTGATAGAACTTTAGGGACGGGCAGTTGTGAATTAAGAAATATGTATTTTTTTATTTTTTTATTTATTTTTTTTGTGTCGTGAGGACGAAGGAACGGATCGCTATGCGGATTGTGGATGTATCGTAGATACAGAGAGACTTGGTGAGGCTGGATTGCGAAGGAGTTGTTTCAAAGTTGTAGCTATACAGACCTATCGCTCTATGTCTTTACGACACTGATCATAGGCTGATCCTACGTTTAAACTGTTGAATCGGATCGATCGAGTGTTGTATGATACATCTGACTTCTAGTGTTTACTTTTGTGTTTCCTGACCCAGCAAAGGCGCTATCGGAGATCGTAATGCTTGTTTGATATCTGAGGCAAGGGAAGGACCAAGATCCACCCTAGACAACGAACACGCAACAGCCAGCATGGTATGTGCTTCCTAATAGGACACACGGAGCGTTTGTAATGTATTTTTCACAAATCTACAGGCACATGCCATATGAGACCTCGCTCATCCTTCCAAACCCAATAACTCAATCAACTTCCTACATCTTCCGGTTGGGTCTAGCACGTAGTGTGCGAAGTGACTTAGCACAGCGTGTAGTCCATTTACGCATCAGCAGTGCCGGAGCCGCATTTGCAAAAATGGCCGAATTCCGGATTTTCCGGAGCCGAAGCCGAAATCCGGAACATCCCTAGTGCGAAGTGACGTAGCACAGCGTACAGTGCAATTAATGTTGCAGTGTGCAACAAATGTCCTCGTGCCCCAGAAGATGAACGCTACGTGTGACGTCAAGAGATCAAGACCCGTTTGTCTCGACAGAGGCGTACATTTTTTGGGTGGAGGGGATGGCGGTGGGGCTTAATTTGGATCGATAAGTAGCTGAATTACTCAACACAGAGACAGTTGATGAACTCCACATCACCCACCGAACCGTTAACCGCCGTTGTCAAGACGTTGAAAAAAAAATAGATGAGACGGGGGGGGGATGTTTAAGTGGTAAGGAAAATCCTTCGAAAATGTGTTGGCAGAAATATTTCTTTTAGAAAATTGATTTTATTGCTCAGATAAATATGTACCAAAAAACATTTCTTTATGGCGGCTAGATTTCAAGAAGTGGTGATGATTCAGCCATAAATATCAAAGTTCTGTTTGACCTTGATCAAAACAAAGAGCGCTTAATTACAACCGAAGGAGCTCAATTAAAACAGAGGGAGCTTAAATTTGTTTAATTGGATGGATCTTAATTAAGAGTAGCCGAGAGTCGCAGTGTGTAGACGGACTAATGATGAAGTATGGATAAGAGATGGCATTTGAACATGTAATCTCGTAATCTCGTGTAACCGCGTGTCATCTCGTGTAACCTCGTGTAATCTCGTGTAACCTCATGTTCTGACCAACGTCGTTAACATGATTTCTTCAAACAAATTTCATCTTCGGAAAAGAGATACGTTTCCAAATAAGGTCTTCTCCAGAATCATCTTTTTTTTTCGACCTGGGGCTCAGCATATTGTTATTCTGAGAATCCATGAGATTGAATGATGAAGGCCTCAAATATGTACTCATGAGATTCCCTCTCTTCTTTTCCAGAGAATCCCTGTGGGTTTTTTATCTACTGAAGGTCTTACGGATAAACGTATGAGAATCTCTATCGTCTTATTTTGAGAGTCACAGCTTTTTAATGATGAAGAACTCTCCTATGTTATTATGTGAGTCCTTATCGTTGTTGTTTTTTTAATGTAGCTTTGGCAGGGAAAGGTAACTATGGAAGAGTTAATGTGATAGGCATCTCTATTACATGATGTGGAGGAGGAGGTTGAAGCCCCTTGGATTAATCCATTAAAAGAAGTTTTCCGCTTCCTCAAGGGATTAAAGTATACGCCCTTAGCCTGTTCAGACAAATGATGCTCGGGTCTGTTGAGGTGTTACTCAGTACATAACATTTAGTGATAGGGGAAAAACACGGGAATTCAAGATTAGTCCATGTAACTTCTTTTTGGTATTATTGAATACATGTACTGTATAGTTTCAAAAACGTTTTTTGAAAATATTTTTTTTAATTGAATCCTAAAATTATCTTAGTCAATAGTACTAAACATTATCAATCTTTCACAATGACATCTTGTAAATAAAAAAAAATTGGAATTAGTGACTGAGCAATAAATTAAACACGGATAGGGGGGGGGGAGAGAGAAACTCATGATAAATTTAAAAGAGAACAAATTATAATAAATTAATTTAAGACATGAAATATTATAAAAAGAATGAAAAATACCTCTTGATTCCCGAGTTAGTTTATGAACGATGTGTTTTCAAGGAGTAACACAATCAATTAACGAATTGTAAACGCAACAAATGTTTAAGTAATTAAAAAGCGATTTCAAAAATATGTAAGTAAAAGCTAAATATAAGAGAGAATTTATGACTACTAAGAGAGAAAGAGAGTGAGAGAGAGAAGGAGAGAGAGAGAGAAAGAGAGTGTATGAGAGAGAGCGAGAGAGTGAGAGACAGAAAGAGAGTGTGTGAGAGAGAGAGAGTGAGAGAGAGAGAGAAAGAGAGAGAGGAGGAGAGAGCTATGCTGAACACCAAATCTGATAACATATTGAGATAATGTAAAAGAAAAATGCAAAGATTTCAACAACAACAACAAACAAGTTCGACCATCTACATAAATTAACTAAGAAACTCGCTGACAGAAGGAACCATCAAAATGTTACAATTAAAAGACATTAACACAATTAACAATCAAACTGTTTCAGTGATTTACTCGAAGAGCAAACACTAACTCTACCCTAACCCTAAACCTAACCCTTACCATAATCATAGCCTAACCCTAAAACTAACCTAAACCTAACACAACTGATCATCGAAGGCCTAAATACAGTGCACTTGGCACGATGCTTGTAAGTTGCATCCAGTTCTCTGGGGCAATAGTTCAGTCTCCTTGACATTTGAAGTGTTCACTTCGTGGACGCTGGTCTATAAAACATTTCTCATCTTTGTGTACGTGCGCTGATCCCAACTGGCCTCGCGGCTTGTGTGTCTGAGATATCAGGCCTCGACTCCTTGGGGGAAAGGTTGGCGTGACCATGATGGTCTGTCCTGGACTTGCTTTACTGATTCTATGACAGCCTCCTCCATTCATCGTTTGTAATGCAATTCTTCTAGTGCGTCTATGCTAGAAATATCATGAACCGTTAAAATCAAGGACATTCACAAAACTTTCTACTACTTAGAGCTTTTATGCTATAGTATCATCCTTCATTCGCAATCGGTCCATGCAGAATTGCATCTAGTGCTGGTATGCTACCATCCTTATTTAACCGGTGGTCCAGTAATTCGTCTAGAACTTCTATGCTACCATCCTTTTTTAACCGGTGGTCCAGTAATTCGTCTAGAACTTCTATGCTAGCATCAAAATGTGGGTGAGACTGCATTCAGGCTTATAAATAAGTAGACGGATAACATGCAAACAGGTTATGTGAAAGCCTGACAGGACGTCCTGCCAGACTCTTATATACCCTGTTTGCCTGTTATCCATGTAGTTATGCCAGTAGCATTCGTTAACTTAAATATTTCTTTTATTACACGCGCATGTTGGATATTATATAGTGGGATATCATAAATATTATTAAATATGTTTCATTCAATTTGAATACATAGGGGCCGTCCATAAAGTACGTCACGCTCCAGAGGGAGGGGGAGGGGTGTAAGAAAGTGTGACAGTTTGTGTCAGGGGGGATGGGGGGGTGTTTTCCGGCCATGTGTGACGTCACGGTGTTTTATATTAAATTTTAATTATTTTGTTAATAAAAAGGGAATTTTTGTTCGAAAGTGTGACGTACTTTAGGGGGGGGGGTGTCCAAGATTTGTGACAGTTTGTGACGGAGGAGGGGGGAGTTAAAAATGGTCAAAAATAGCATGACGTACCTTATGGACGGCCTCATATATGTGTTGTGATGTGTGGGGGAGGTTTATACATTAAGTCAGTGTCTTTTAACACTGTGGTAAAGTACGTATAAAAATGTGTCTACTAGCACTGTGGTAAAATACGTTAAGTGAATATCTTTTAGCACTGTGGTAAAAATAATTTTAACTTTGTCTTTTATCAATGTTGTAAAGTACGTATAAATTTGTGTCTTCTGGCACTGTGGGTAAAATACGTTAATTCTGTGTCTCTAAGCACTGTGATGGTTTCACCAATGCTTTAAATTGTATCAGTATTTGACTGAAATAACAAAAATTCCAGGGTCTAAAGCTAAACCCCTTTTTAAGAAGAAAAAAAATGATTTAATGTTGAAAAACAAATCCGAACTTTCTAAATTCTCCGATGCGTGATCTTAAAAAAAATTCAATCAATTAATGCAGGCACGCCATTTGCGAAACATTCGAGCGTCGATTTAAGCTTCTTGGTTTTTTAGAGAAGCTGGCGAGATTACATTTCAATTCTATTTCATCTTCTTTCTCCCTTGGGGGCCTTTATGATAACTTAGTAATGCACTATAAAAAATATGGTTGGCTCCGGTTCCAATGTGGTTACAGTTACTGTTAAAATATGATATTTTTTTTCCTTTAAATTATTGTTTTAGGCAGATAATAAAGATAAAAAGTAAGATTGGAAAATGTGTGATGGTATTATGATGTAATCGGGAAATGAAAATATTATTATGATGGTATCTATGTCTTTGACATGGCGGAAATTTATTAATGGAAATATCTGAGTTTTTCATTTGACAAATTTCATTAACATATAAATCAATATCTTGTATATGTTATGACATATCTAAGTAGATATTTGCTTTCTACGATATATGTGAGGACATATCTGGGCAGATATTTGCTTCTCTACGATATATGTGAGGGCATATATGGGCAGATATTTGCTTCTCTACGATATATATGAGGGCATATCTGGGCAAATATTTGCTTCCCTACGTTAACTTTAGGCAGCCTTGCAGCATTGACCAAAACAAAAACTTTTTGACAAATTTATTAAACTAAAGATCTCACAAATGTATTGTTCCTTTATATTTAGGATGGAAGCATCTTTTTTAAGATAAAATTGTCTAAAAATAATAAAACTACGTATTAAGATTACCAAGCTGAGAAAAGAAAAAGCACACTAAAAAACTTTCGTTTTTCAAAACTTAAAATTAACGCTTAAAACTTCTAATAAACGAATGGTCAGTCAAACTACAATGTCTCGGTCTTATTTTATATGACGGGACTGTCTCACTTAAGCCTGGGGCTTTCAGTTATACCAAGTCTCAAGCGTTTCCCACGCCAAGTAGGTCTTAACTCAGGGCTTTTAAAGAACCACACACACACACACACACACACACACACACACACACACACACACACACACACACATACACACACACACACACAGACACACACACTCGGCATTGTTTATGAATTTTGAAGGATGTGTTTTTTCGATACCACGAGAATTACTGGTGGGAATGACAACCAGCTTACATTGTGCAAGAAACATTCGAACGATTCGATACTATTGGATTTACATCGGGCACAGCGATACCCCTGGGTGGTTCGATACTTTTTGGCTTTATATGCAGGACAGCAATACATAGCGGTGGGTCGATACTTTTTGGCTTTATATGCAGGATAGCAATACATAGCGGTGGGTCGATACTGCATGCTTGACTTTGAGGAATACAAGACCTAGTGATCTCCCAGTCCTGTTTGTTTTACATGGCGTATATCAGTCCGTTAGTGTGTGTCGATTACTGTTTGCAAAAAAAACAGATATTAGACATTTTTGGTCAAGTCGTCAGATTTGGCTCTAAATTTAAGAAATCTCAATTTTTCTTGTGGGAGGGGGAAAGGGGGGGGGGTAATATTTTTTTTTAATTTGAATCTGCTTGAAATTCATTCAACGGTTTGTAAAAAAAACAATTCAAATGATTTTTTTTGTTACAAACGTTTGATGAAAACTTGTTGCCAGGTGTTGGCGTATCGCGATAGCTTAACGTCAGTATTTTGTGTCTTAACCCACAATTCATTACAGCAGAAATTATCCAGCTTGAGAAAATACAAGGGGAGGAATCTATGCCGTGTTTGTAGTTGTGGATTTTGTGACGATTTGTAATATGATCAACTCGGATTCACAATGCCGTCACCACTCAAGTGAAGATTATATGTAGCTACCTCTAAAATTTAGGTCAAAAGTACATGGAACTACATCTTACATGCACACAAACTGTAGTCACATCTAACTAGTATATCAAATTTAGCCGCATCTAAAAGCAGATCGAATGTAGCAGTTACTACGACCTGTTTAGGCTACAACGTAGGCAAATCATATATGCGGATCAATATGTTCCCAAAATAGTATCCGGAAATATCATTCATTTAAAATAAAGAAACCTATTTGTTTTTTCTAATACATCGATTCTCTGTTACTCCTTGGCGAAATATTGCAACCCACATTTACTGAGTCTAAAGAAAAAATCAATAATGTCATGTATTCTATCAAGTTCATTGTGTAAATACTTCGTTAGCTACTACTAAGTCGAATTAGCAGCTTTAGGATGGCCCGATACATTTTTAGGATAGAAAACTATCATCTGGCAATTTTGTATAGAAAATAATACTTTTTTTATATTAAATTGCGATAAAAAAATATATAAAATTAGTGAAATTTTTACATACATTTTTTACGTGGTATTCTGTTGAAATTTTTTTTTAAAAAAACTTGAGACATTTCATTATCTTTAAATTGAAAAAATAAATTATTCATTCCCTGTAAGAAAATTTTTCCATACCAATTGTCTTCGGTAACAAAGAACCCAGGGGAGAATGCTAAGTTTGTCGCATGTGATCAGTTGTTGCTTATGCTGTACATTGTTTTGTCACTGAAATTTTAAACTAAAGAATGAGTTATGGGTTTGGTTGTTATCGCCATTCAGTTATTAAATAGTGCAAGAAATTATTTCCTTTCATAGTCCACTGTAAGTAGAGTTTTGAAGTTCGTTTAATACTGCAATGGCAGAGTTTTGAAGTCAGATTATTAAGTCATTAATAGAGTTTTAAAGTTAGTTTTATTGATATTAAATATTTAAAAAATGTAGATCGGTTCAGAGAACTAAATGAACGAGTGCATGTGAGAAGTGCCAAAGACAACGTACATAATTTACGAACATAAATTAAAGAACGTCAGTGTTAATATCGATCTGTGCGTGTTGTTTTAATGATGGCATCCTCTGGAAACTAAGTCTTCCTCTAGGGCCGTTGGCATCCTCTGGAAACTAAGTCTTCCTCTAGGGCCGTTAGCATCCTCTGGAAACTAAGTCTTCCTCTAGGGCCGTTGGCATCCTCTGGAAACTAAGTCTTCCTCTAGGGCCGTTGGCATCCTCTGGAAACTAAGTCTTCCTCTAGGGCCGTTGGCATCCTCTGGAAACTAAGTCTTCCTCTAGGGCCGTTGGCATCCTCTGGAAACTAAGTCTTCCTCTAGGGCCGTTGGCATCCTCTGGAAACTAAGTCTTCCTCTAGGGCCGTTGGCACCCTCTGGAAACTAAGTCTTTCTCTAGGGCCGTTTGCATCCTCTGGAAACTAAGTCTTCCTCTAGGGCCGTTGGCATCCTCTGGAAACTAAGTCTTGCTCTAGGGCCGTTGGCATCCTCTGGAAACTAAGTCTTCCTCTAGGGCCGTTGGCATCCTCTGGAAACTAAGTCTTCCTCTAGGGCCGTTGGCATCCTCTGGAAACTAAGTCTTCCTCTAGGGCCGTTGGCACCCTCTGGAAACTAAGTCTTCCTCTAGGGCCGTTTGCATCCTCTGGAAACTAAGTCTTCCTCTAGGGCCGTTGGCATCCTCTGGAAACTAAGTCTTCCTCTAGGGCCGTTGGCATCCTCTGGAAACTAAGTCTTCCTCTAGGGCCGGTGGTAATGCAAGGCTAAAATACCAGAGAGTTGACAGAAAATTTTGAACTTTAAAATAAAATTGTATTTAAAACTAAGGTGGTGTTCTTTAATTGATACAGATACAAGACTTAAATTTAAGATATTCGCTTTCAGACTTATGTCAACAGTTCCTGATCATTTCAAATCTAAACCTCTTCAAAATGTACTAGCTACCGTATAGATCTGAAAAATTTTGTGTCAGATTTTAGGGAAGAAAAAAAAGGCTTTCGATGAAATTCTCTGCTTATTTCTTAAATTGGATTTGGGCCTATGGACCTCCTTGAGACGAGAATCAGTTTGCTGTGTTGTTTTGTTGTTGTTGTTGTTTTGTTGTTGTTGTTTTTTTTGCCTTCTCTCGCCTGTCAACAAATGGTTTTATCACTGAAGGCATTAGAATCCTTTAAGGTTTTCCAATTTCCTTCAATTTCTTATACCCGAACATAACATAACTTCATAAAATTGTTGATGATTTGCTTATCTCCCTTGAAAAGGGCAGTTGTTTGTTTGTTTTTTTGTTGTTTTTGTTGTTTTTTTTTGTTAACTTATAAATGTTACCATGGAAATTTGAGCAACTCTCCGACCAGATTTTATAATAAATGACGTTACAGATAATTGCATACAAGATTTTTCTCCTTTCCAAAAATAAAAATCGATAATATTCATTTTTGGTCCCGTTTAGTTCATTGAAACCTTAACAAACAAAACTATTTTAGGATTTGACTCTATTAGACTTACACAATCGAATGAGTATCTATTTTAATAATGAAATGTCTAGTTTTTATACTGTGATTAGATTCGGTGAAAGAAAACTAGCTAAGTAAATAATTTAAACTTATACATCACAGACGCTTCTTCGATACAGAAGATTATTGCGTCCTACCTTTATACCTAATTCATCTTGATAGTGAGTTGGTTTTCCTGATGTGTTCAGGCAACGCAATCCACGCCCGAATTCCAGACGGGAAGAAGGAGGGTCCCATAAGGAGATGTGTGTTCTAGAATAGAACTGACCAATGTGACGTAGCATTTAAGTTGTGTTATACAATGTAAAAGTTTTATATATATATATATAATGTTTAAGATTTGGTTCGATTGTTACATTGTTTTATTAATTTGTGGTTTCTATGACAATGTTTCAGTTATAATTACTTTTAAGTACTTGCATCTTTAGCTTGAATTAGCTGTTTTTACAAGAATGAACAGTTGACGCTTTTTTTTTCTATAACTTAAATATTTGTCATTTACTGTAGTTCTTTTTCAACTTTGGTAATTTAATGAACTTAGGACGTTACTTATAGTACAACGCAATAAACGTTACATTCTGCGAACGTTCCTTTCATCTGCTGCTAGTTGATTTTATAAGTCCATGGTGTGCCTAAATATGTTTATATGTTTATCCTAGATTATGTTTGTAAGGTAATGCTGGGTATTTTTGTAAGATCATGTTTGTGTGGTCATTCTCAATGTTTTTGTAAAGTCATACTAGATATGTTTGTGAGGTCATGCTAGATATGTTTGTAATGTCATGCTAGATATGTTTGTAAGGTCGTGCGAGATATGTTTGTGAGGTCTTGCGAGATATGTTTGTAAGGCAATGCTAGAAATGTTTGTAAGGTCATGCCAGATATGTTTGTAGTGGCCATGATAGATATGTTTGTAATGGCCACGATAGATATGTTTGTAAGGTCATGTTGTGCCGTAAGCAAAGTCCAGCGCTGTTACTGATGATCAGATCTCAAAAGCTGATTGACAAGAGAGACATTTGTTATTGATCAACCAATTTTGAAAACAAGTGAAGCTCTCCTTACATGAGGTTATCATTTTGTTTACATTCTTCTATTTCTCAATGTCCCACGATCATTGATCTCATCATTATGGCCCCTACCTCCTGGCTAACATAAATAGCAAACTAATAATACAAATGTAGATTAAAAGTTTCAAGCTCGTAGTAAAGTAAATGTCCTACATTCTATTGTTTTAAAAGCTCGTCTTAAACGTTCCAATCGGACTGACAGTTAAGTTTGTGCAAAGCATCGCGTAATGCGTCATGGGCCTAAGGAGGAGGGGGAGGAGTGAGTGGATAGCCATAAATGAGGGCGTCAGAAAATGTTTATGAGCACCTAAGAACGTCTAGCCGGCGTAATGATACAAAATGGCGCCTTGACTGTACGATGTTTAAGTTAGCATTTGTCGCCTTACACGTGACTTATGTCATGGTTTCATGTTAGCAGGCCGTTGGTATAACATACAAGAACACATGGGTTGGTCTGACACACAAGAACACATGGGTTGGTCTGACACACAAGAACACATGGGTTGGTCTGACACACAAGAACACATGGGTTGGTCTGACACACAAGAACATATGGGTTGGTCTGACACACAAGAACACATTGGGTGGTCTGACACACAAGAACACACCGGTTGGTCTGACACACAAGAACACACGAGTTTGTCTCACACACAATCTATTAGCAAGTCTGCGGCGTATGCTACGCCACGGATTGTATCTAGTTTTAAATACTTCTCGTGTTCAAGAAATGAAATCTTTTAATTTAGATCGCTGAAGTCATTTTAACAAGTAATTTAACAAGTATTTTAACCAGTTTTGGTTTTTCTATGTAAAATCTTATCACCAGAACCTAAAGTCGCCAAAATAAACTTCCATAATTCCCAAATATTAAAGGGTAAAAAAAATGTAATTTATAAAAAAAAAGATAATTTCTTTAAAAATAATGCAAATAATTTTTTAATGAAAGTAATTACAACTTAATTTAACTTGTTTTCCTAACTTCACGATCATTAATGGGGCTTGATTTTTTGAAGTATTAAGATAATTGATTTACAATATGAGGTCATCACGATCTATAGCAGACATTATTAGAAGCGATTTATGGGATATAGTGATTCAAACATCTAGCACTGACCATAAGAAATGACCAATAGGATATTATGATTCAAACATCTAGCAATGACCATAAGAAATGACTAATAGGATATTATGATTCAAACATCTAGCAATGACCAAAAGAACTGACCAATAAAATACATTGATTCAAATATCTAGTACTGACCATAAGAAATGATCAATTTAAATACAATCTTTCAAAAAAATCCAGCACTGTCTTTAGAATGAAAAATATAGATACAATGATGTAATCATTTATCATCGTTCATAAAAACTAACCCATTTAAAACACAATGATCCGATCACGTACTGTTGACCATGATAAATGACAACAAAAAATGCAATTATCCAAGCATCTAGTATTGACCATGAGAACTGATTACTTGACATGTTATGTTTATAACAACTGGCTCTATCATATGACATACCAGTTTGTTACCATGACTCAATCATCAGGAGCTGACTAATAACATACAATAATTTCAAACCCGCTTGTACTGAACATAAGAACTGAACTATTAAATACAATTTCCCAAACATCTAGCACTGACCGTAAGAACTCACCAACTGGGATATTAGCACTGACAATAAGAACTCACCAACTGGGATATTAGCACTGACAATAAGAACTCACCAACTAGGATATTAGCACTGACCGTAAGAACTCACCAACTGGGATATTAGCACTGACCGTAAGAACTCACCAACTGGGATATTAGCACTGACCGTAAGAACTCACCAACTGGGATATTAGCACTGACAATAAGAATTCACCAACTGGGATATTAGCACTGACCACAAGTACTCACCGATTGGGATATTCTGTGTGTAGGCCACGGTGACAGTGAAGCAGATGAAGACATTCAGTAAGACGTTGGACATGTCTGTGGTCGTACCCTGGGACACACTGGCGCAACTGTTGATGGCGGGAGTGTAGCAGCTACTTTCCTGTACCTAGTCCACTTACTACGGGAACAGCACATTTGGAAGACCTCTGGGTGAACTGTTCGGACTTGTGAGAAGATTGATGATGATGGTCACAACAATCTCCAGAAGAGTATGTTTAAACACTGCTGAGTTCTGTGTTGTGTGTAATCAATCAATGTGCTGAGCTCTGTGTTGTGTGTAATCACTCAATTTGCTGAGCTCTGTGTGGTGTGTAATCACTCAATTTGATTTGTTGTGTTGTGTGTAATCAATCAATTTGATTTGTTGTGTTGTTGCATGCTGGTTAAGCTGCAATCTGTTAGGATTTGTTATATATATACATTTTTTAAAAAGAAATTAATATAATCATTCCTGATATATTTCGTTGAAAAATAATATATTTCTTAGAATTAAAAAATGTGAACGAAATCGATTTAGTACAAAATAAAACGAAGTTGTTGTTTTTTAACCTTACTGCATGCGGCGATGTTACGTGAAATTAGCAACAGCGATATCTAAGAAATAGTTGAATTCTTCATTTAAAAGCAACTCGTTGTATCATGCTGTCTTAGAAATACTTGAAATCCACAATCGATTCATCTCGATACCTTAGAAATGCTTGAAGGTCAAATTTTCAACAACGAAAAGACTCCCAATTTCTAACGCATCTCTTGTGCAGGAGGAGAAAAACAGCTGAGTGGTGGTCTTAACTCTTATCTAGCGTCAAAGAATGTGTAAGGATGTGTAATACTGCTAACAAAAAAACACATTCGCAAAGAAGTCCACGGTTAAAATAACACATCCAAGCCGAAAAGGGCGGGGCGCTGCTTGTTTTCACGGAAGTTCCCTACGTGAGTTATTGCCCCATTGTCACTGTACAAACTGAACGCCTAATCTCTCGCGGCAGCCACGTTTGGTTTCACACGCGGGCGGCAGCGAGTGCCTGGCCCGGCATCCGCTCATTTACCGGCAATAACTTTCCTCCATCGCCTGGCCGTTCTGCCGTTCTGCCGGTCTTGTACTTTGGTGAGCAGTGTGGTCGGGGGAAAGGCTGACCAAGATGTGGGGTGGGGGGAAGGAGGAGGCATGGGAGAAATGAGTTGAGGATAGACAGACGGTAATAGTGTGTGGGACACGGCACAGGCCGACGAATTGTTAGTGTGATTGAATAAATGGAATGATATAAATTTGATTTTGGTCGAAGCTGGTGATCATAAGACGAGATACAACAGGCGCAGAGAGGGAGGTACGGGGTGAGGGGAGGAGGAAGGCGTCTGTATGGAGGAGGTGAAGAGCCATATATGGGAGCATGAGTTGTGTTTAGGATGAAGATTTAGTTGTAGGTGAGGGATATATAGCGTGATGTTCTATATAAATATACAGCTATAGGACGATGGTGGTGGATGTGAATATTGGATGGTGAAGGTAGACCGAGGACAGGGGAGGATACTTGTTGTTAAAACGTGTTGAGGTGTAAGAGCAGATATAGTGTGTGTGGGTGGTTGCAGGGGCGGATTAAGACTGCACGGGGCCCCTGGCTGCAATTCAAACTGGGGCCCTATCCAGCCAGTGTACCTTTAGATAAAATGATTGCTAGCAGCTAATATAAGACTGTAACTTGTAAATATTCATCCAAAATGATTATTCATGAAAAAACGGAATTCGAAGAAATAACTTTTTGCCGGTATCCTAAAACTGAGTGTAAAAGACAATTTATAAAATTAAAAAACACATGAAAACAAAAATTCACACCCCACCCGGGTATCGAACCCGCCACCGCTGGCACCACAAGCCTTAGTACTTCACATTCGGCCACGAGAGCACATTTAGAATATATATATATAATATTCTTTAATAATTTCTGTTATTGAGCCTATCAAATCAGGTTTTTTGACTGCTAAGACTATCGTGTGGGAAAAGAGATCATTTTAATAGATGAGATTTTATTAAGTTATCATATTTTCAGCAATTCATGTATACATTTGTCCACATTTATTATAAAATATGCTAAGTTTGGGGGCCCTAAATCATCGTGGGCCCTGGCTTTAGCCCGTTCAGCCCCCCCCCCTTAATCCGCCATAGGGTGGTTGTGTGTGTGTGGTCGTTGAGGACAGGGTAGGATGGGGGTCGAGATGATGATGGAAGGAGGAGACATAAGTTTAGTATGACATAGTCTGTGGGAGCGTGACACGTGCAATGAACTTGTGAAAGGAGACAAGGAGCGACCTCTGTCTATATCTGCATATCTCACGGAGTTAGGTCATTACCAGAATTTCTATCATGTAATGAAAGCTACAAAAATGCGTGTGGTAAATCACAGTTATAGAATAGGAAAAGCATGAAGTAGAGACTTTTTCTGCATAATACACCAGATAGAATATTTATGGAAATAAGATAATAAAAATATTTGGTACGTTTCCTCCATTTTATTTAAATCAAGTTCACAATTTTACATAGCTGTAAAAAATGTTTCCAGTTTCGGTTTTTTAAATGTAATTTCTGGCACTTCTTTTCTATTCTTCAACGTTGTGTTGTAGTTAGGACCCGTGCCCCATTTTTCTTCTTTTCTTACGTCTATTAAATTAGTGCTTCTAAGGTAGGATAAATAATATATTACATTAATTACATATATAGATTTAATTTTTTGTTTTTATTTCTTTGTTCTGATTTCGGCATGTGACGAGATGTCTTCACCGTAATTGTTTAGTTATAAATCTTTACGCGTATTTTTCTATTCACACAAATCTTGTAATACAAATATATTATATTCTATTTGTAAGCTTTACCGCAGTCCTATCCTGTATGATGACTTTAAACAGTTGGGGAACAACTAAAATAAAAACCAAGCAGATGTTCAACATCTAATATCTCAAATGCTATTTATCCGTACTTAATGCTGAAAACTATAACCTAGACCTTAGGCATTTTAAACACGTTAAATTTGAACGTAATTGAATCTCCCCGACGTAATTCCCAAGAATGAGACTCATCAAGGGTAAAAGAGGTCACGTAATTAGTTCAGTGATTAAAGAAAAGAATGAGAGAGTTGAATGTTGTGTTTTTATAATTTTACAGAGGTCATAAAAACAAAACACATAAAAACACTATTTTAAAAAAAACAATTCCCCTGGAGAATGTCGACCTGTTTCTAAATGGTTCAAATATGCCCTCCACCACTCTCATTTTTTTTCTTACACACCTTTTTTTCTTTCTTTACTATAACTTTAGATCTTGATGAATGACATGAAATCCGCAAAGATTCAAGCCTCAACGTCTATTTTTTTCACCATTGGTTTGATAATTATGGAAGGAGTGTGAAGGTGAATATGCAATGAGGATGCTATGAAGAAATTTGGAAAACCAAGTTGGACGGAAACCTCAAAAATGCCAATTCCTTTTAGATTGTAACAATAACTCTGCTCAACTAAGATTGAACACTGTAAGCATAATTTATTAGAAGAAAAAAAACACTATTTTTAAAGATACGAATTTTTTTACAACTTAAACAAAAAATATAAAATATTTAAAAAAATTATTAATAAATAATTAAAAATAAATTAAAAAAGGAAACGACATTGAATATTTACACTAAAAGCTTGAACCTTTTTACAGTTAATAAGCAATGTTCGGTTTAAGCTGCGCGGCTGCGCAGAAATTCAACAGAAGCCGCGCAGCAGTTTAGAATCACCGCGCAGCAAATTTGATAAAATATTTTTGTGCAATATTTGATGTTGTGCAACTTTGGAAACGAGTTGTTGTTTTTTTAACTTTGCACACGGACCAACGAACCTTAGAGGAAACATCGTTAACAACAACATTTAATTCTTAGACTTTCGTAAATCTTGAAACAAGGTATCTTCACATTGAAACAAGGTATCTTCACATTGAAACAAGGTATCTTCACATTGAAACAAGGTATCTTCACATTGAAACGAGGTATCTTCACATTGAAACGAGGTATCTTCACATTGAAACAAGGTATCTTCACATTGAAACAAGGTATCTTCACATTGAAACAAGGTATCTTCACATTGAAACAAGGTATCTTCACATTGAAACAAGGTATCTTCACATTGAAACAATGTATCTTCACATTGACACAAGGTATCTTCACATTGAAACAAGGTATCTTCACATTGAAACAAGGTATCTTCACATTGAAACAAGGTATCTTTACATTGACACAAGGTATCTTCACATTGAAACAAGGTATCTTCACATTGAAACAAGGTATCTTCACATTGAAACAAGGTATCTTCACATTGAAACAAGGTATCTTCACATTGAAACAAGGTATCTTCACATTGACACAAGGTATCTTCACATTGACACAAGGTATCTTCACAGTGATTTATCTTACTATTGTATTACGTAAATTACGAGATAATGTTAAAGATGTACAACTGTTAAGCAATTAACCCCGGGTTACTAATGGTAGGTACAAACGAAAGAAAGCGGACATGGTTAGTCAAAGGGACATAATGTAACAGTCAGCCAATAAGAAAAGATCGTGAAGACCTAAATGAAGTATGTGATGACCCAATCCCAAGTCATCCCGAGGCAGGGCAAGAAATTATTTAAGACTGTATTCGAATAGGAAAACAACCTCTCCAGACATGATCACCTGTTGATGGCAGTTCAAGGGCGAACAATGCCATGTAACATTTTCGATGACATGTTGAGATATGAACAATGAAGTGTTACATATTCGATGACATTTTCAGATATGAACAATGCTATATAACTATAATATAACATATTCAATTACCTTTTGATATATTAGCAATGCCGCATCATATAACTAATAAAGTTAGTTATTCCATCAATGAATACAGTTCCAGAAATAGTTTCCAAATGTTGATTTTACACACCAATGAACTTCATGAGCTGCAATATTTGTAGTAAATCTGGCCAAAAAATAATAAACGTTACAGATTGATCAACAAGAGAACCGCCGAGGTACGCTCTTAGACCATCGATTTTTTTCTTATGAACGATTCATTCAGACATTTGCTCCTCGCTAATTCTAAAACTAATAAATATACAACTATTGTACTATTAATATCTCACAAGAGTTAATAAAAGAATGAAAGTTTTGTTGTAATTTACCAAAAGCTCCCTTTTTAAAAAAAGGAAAATAAAATCAGTTTAAAGTTAGCTTTACTGTCACTGAACGTATCAAACAGATGTATTCGTGATCCTACAGACGCAAACATTTTTAAATGACATGCGGCAACTGGTTTAGAAAAGTTTTACAAATTGAATTACAATTAAAATAAGACAGTCATCGAACGAGCTCCCTCGTGTTGACGTCACGTGTAGGCCATACTCAGAAAGCGTTGGGGCAACTATGTCGAGAGTTCTTTTGATGTGACATCGAAGAAAGGAAACAGGTGACTTGTTAGTGACCTCTGGTCAGCTCATGGACAACTCGACGAGGAGGGACGTTAGCTACAGCATGGACTTGGGCGTGGAGTCAACTTAGTGGACAGTGAGCTAGGATTATGGACTTGTCTTTGTCATATTATGTCAAATGAATTTTTCTCATGACATTAGCAGGGTGTGCATCCATTGACCCGTCACATTAATTTTGTGCAAGTCTACAGATAATTGTGTCCGGCAGTACAGTAATTGGTAGTTATAAGATTAATGTTATTTGCTTCCTGATTAATTCAAGATTAATTCTCGATTTCAATGAAACTGAAAATTTAAAATTTATATAAATATATATATATATAACGCATGAGATCTTTATAAATCCGAATTGTTATATGTCACTCTGACGAATTCACCCCACCCAGTTTCCATTTTAAATATGTTAACATATACAAGGTTATCAAAGTCCTGACATGCTTGCAAACTATAGTGATATTTCTAACACTGTCTTCCATTGCAATAATGTCTTCAGACGCCGTCTAAACATTACCTTGTATTTCTGTTTTGAATAAGTGTACAAGGGCAGCCAACCCTTCGCAATGCTTTATTTCAAACAGTTTCAGAGAATGGCCTATGAAGATTAGAACCAATCAAATGTTTTAACTTGTTGCCCTGTTTCGAAATGTTTCCGTGCAAGCGTTGAGATGTCTCTGTGTACTCAGCTACAGCGAGTTGTGTGAAACCAAGGGAGCGAATACTTGTATTAGGTCGAGTTTGAGAATGGTGATAACATCATTTATTTTTATAAGATTACATATTTGATGTATTTATGGACATGCATCAATTAATTTGGGGGGACGGGGTTTATTTGTAGAAGAGATGTCCCCTACTCTCTAACTTCTGAACATTCGCCTTAAATGCCAGAAGTGAAACAAGAGCTCTGACTGTAACTACAGTTATCATTTTCCCGGTGAACCAGTTCTTACGTGAGAGTAAACAAACTGTAACATTTAAGAAATCGCTTAGGAAAAAAAAGGGGGGAATACAAATTTGATCACAGAGTTATTCAGAATCTAATTTCCTTTCTCCAAATGTTTCCTTGTCTGAGCACGGGTGCTCTCTCAGACACGTGTCTGGTCCATAGGCGTCTACTCAGGCCAGAAATTGTCAGAAAGGATTTGGACAATTGAATGCTGGCGAAGCACGCGCGTACGTCCCACAGAGGGCGACACCATCTTGATTAAACATGGGTTGGGTGGAGACCTTGAGATCGTGGGCGGCTAGGTGAGTTATCAAATGTCTTTCAGTTGAGACATCCGGTGGAGTGTGTAGCTTTGAACAACTGGATAACTGAAAGAGATTGAGTGGGTGCTGAGCTATTTCGTCGTTGATCGTTTGGTTGGTGAATGGAAGATCGATACACACATTTTTTTAATAGTGTTTAGACATTTTAGTTGAAAGATAAATTTCTTATTGCATCGAATTAAGATTTTTTATACGCTTTTTGTTAATGTGATGGTACATCAGCAGTGTGCTGAGTTCAATCTGGGCTTACAGCGTCCTAATTAAACATGAATTTCATTTTGAGAAATCTGTTATTGCACATTGCTCTGAATGAATTACGATACTTACAATTACCGTATATACTCGTTCTATAGCCGGTTCGTTCATAACCCAACACTTTTTAGGAAGATAAAAGTATTAAAAGTGTATAACCGGATCGCAAGCTGACCCCAAAAAAAAATAGGACAGCTTAAACAAAATGGTACACATTTGTTTAAACCTACAAGCTAAATCGGTCATTATGATTGTTACTTTGTACTGCCTATCTTTGTGTTTGTGCTCTTTGTTAGGCAAGAGTTACCGGTGTTTTTTTTAAAAAATTCGTTTGGTTAAACAGTGACGAAAGCGCGTACATTAAAATTCGTTTTTGAAAACAAAATTTGTAAAACAATTTATTAAAACGTTCACAAAAATAAATAAAATGATTAAATAAAGTTAAGTGCAGATGTTTAATAATATATTATAGCTTCTGGTAGAGCTGTCGAATCTTGTAGAATGTAGAAAATGACCTTGATGATCTACAGTAACAACACCGATATTCAATATCCATGCAGAAATTCGTTAATGACCCGCTCGTAAGCCGACCCCACAACTTTTCCCCCTAGATTGTATCCAAAAAAGGTCGGCTTGCGAACGAGTGTATACGGTAAGTATTTATACGGTCGCGTATAAGCAGAGACTTAAAATTCCTCTAACAATGATTTTTTTTTCCTTTTTAAATTTCTTACTTCTGCTGTGCATCAAAATAGATTTTAAAATATTCGCATGCTGCACCACAGAATTAACTTACACCTTGTATCTGTGTTGCTCCAGTGATTTACAGCAGCATATATATAAATAAGCTTAATAAAGAAACCTTGTCAGATATACGGAAATCCCTCATCTGAGGAATTTCAGATCTTATCTTTTATTCTATTTAGTCTCCATAATTAATTTTATTGCAATAAAAAATGACAAACTGAAAATATCATGAATTGGACGTGCGTGCCCCTGTTTGTTGAAAAAATTCAGGTTGTTATATCAGTGGTCCAGTTAAAATAATTACAAAATATCCGTTGTAAATTGTGTGGATTAAAGGTAGGCTATCACGTTTCGACATATTTTACCGCTTAATTATACAGGAAAATTAACGAAAATACTCTTTTTGTTTTAAATTTTAAAACATAATGTGTCTGTTTTTAACACATATTGTTGTTTCGTTTTTTACTTATAGTACATGATGTTTATATCATTCAAAATTATATTGTTGTTGATAATAAAAAGTTTAATTAAATTATTGATAATTTACTTTGATGTTAAGTTCTCCTGGCAAAATTTCAAGCATTATTATTAGTAAAAATAGAAAACACCTCCTAGTAGGGAATTGTCAATCCCTTGATAATGTGTCCACAAAGTACCTTGGTAATGTGTCCACAACACATGTCTTGGTAATGTGTTCACAATACCTTGGTAATGTGTCCACAATGTCTTGGTAATGTCTCCACAATACCTTGATAAATGTCCAAAATATCTTGATAATACGTCTACAATATCTTGATGTGTCCGCATTAGGCCTACATTGATAATATGTCCGAAATTCGTTAATAATGTATCCGAAACACCTTTATGTGTCCGAATATTCTAGCAATATCGACACTGTCCAATATTCATTAATAAAGTATTTAACATCACTAATTGTTTTGAGTTTGTGTGTGTGCTATAGTGCTAATATTAAATAAATAATGTTGAAAAAATCAAAATCTACCGTGTAATAAAAAAAGGTTTACAAAAACATTTTACTCTCCGAACACAAGTTAGGAGTTAAAATAAAATGAGCTATCTGTCAAAGGGAAATAATAAGTTTAATTTTTTATCTATAGTTTCAATTACTATTAATTAAATTAAGAATTTGATGTTTTCTTTGGGGTTGGGGGGGGGGTCATTTTGATTGATTTATCAATTTATGTTACATATATTTTTTTGAAATATTAAACATTCGTTATTTGTATGTATCCATTATTATTTTACTTATCTTGGTAAAAATAAATACAATTTGAAGTCTTTTTTTCCCATTGGATTTTCCACAAACTCCAAATTTTGGCACACCAAAGAACGTTAAAGAACTAACCTTAAAAGCTTACAGTGACACCAGGTGGGAAAGTCGTTGAGGTATTTGTTTGTTTGTTGCTTTTTTTTTGGTCAGATAACCTCGTGATCGTAGGGGGTTCTAATGTTGCTAATGTTTCAATTAGAACTTTCTCGGGGCTTGGTAGACCTGTCGGCGCCCATCTCCTCTCCAGGTCAGCGGAGGTATAAAATCGGTCAAATACATGATGCATTGCTTAGCATTTACGAGAATAAAGATATAGATAGTTAAATGGGAACTGGACTACTGGACTACTCATGTATTTATAACTATTTCAATTTCGTATTGTTCTGTCGTGATATGGTATTAGATATTAACTCATGTCAATCTCATTGCAAAAATTATGATATTGCATTGGCAATAGGCCTGTCAACGGGTACCCGGGTGTTAAAATTGCGCACGGGTATCCGTGAAAGTGTGGCTGAAATGTCTATTCTAACGGTGGCTAAACTGCAGCTCTTCTGTGTTCACATTGCGACAATTTATCAAATTTAATTTTTCGTTTGAAATGTTCCCTGTGTGTTTGTTTTAACACAAAAACGCTTGAGAAGTATCTGAATCTGTCATAGGGACAAAACAACAATGTATTTTGATACACCTTTTTCCTCTGAACATGAAACAAAAATCGTGAAACATAAACAGATTATGGTTCTTTGAATTAATCAATGACAGAAAGCTAACTTGTCTTTGTTGTTTTGTTGTTGTTTTTTAAATTTATATTCCATTCGTTCAAATATAATTACTGTAATAACAAAAATAAAGGAAATGTTTAGTTTTTAAACTGAAAAAAAAACAAAGGGTCGGATCAAACGAGGAAAACCAACATTCTATCAACATTTAAAAATCAAATAAAAATGCAAGACTGGATTTAAAGAATGGATAAACGTAGGACTCAATAATCTTCTGTATAAAAGGAGCGTCTGTAATAGATAAGATAAGTAGCCGCCCATAAAATGATGTCACGCGCCTGGGGGAGGGGGGGTCACGTATTTGTGACGATGTGTGACGAGGGGGAAAAGGGTGTTTAAGAAATGTGACGTCTATTGCCTGGTCTAAAGCTCCATAGGATTGGTCCTTCTCTTCCGGGGTTGAACAGATAGTTGGGGTGTACGCGCTAAGAATGATTGCTGGGCCCGCAGCTGTTCTGAGTCTTAGAGTGATGATCCTCTCCGTGCCTGATGATGGGGGTTCAATGGATGGTAGGAGGGTGTTCTTAACTGCAAATCCCACATCATGCTGTTTTGGTTCCTCTGTAGGTCTGCCTTGCCAGAGGAAGGTGTAATTTGTCTCTTTTAATGAGCCGCTGTCTGGGAGCCTAGTCTCCTGAAGGCATGCAATGTCAATCTTCAGTCTGTTAAGCTCTCCATCAATTATACCAGTTTTCTCGTGTCATTTATAGACTGCAGGTCATCTGTGATGCCGGGACACATAGTCCTCACGTTCCAGCTAGCGATACGAAGAGCTGGTGTCTTCTTTTTCTTTTTTTTTACCTTTCTTGGTGCTGGACTTTTTGATACGCTGGAGTGTCCTCTCCAGAGGTGATGCAAGCCTGGGCGGGTATTATGGAGAATTAGCTGTTGCCCATACAGCATATCCCCCCTCTCCACGTCATTAGCTGTTGCCCATACAGCATATCCCCCCTCTCCACGTCAATGGTGTAACCAAGGGAACGACTTGCATCGATGCAGCTTGGCACCATTGGCGTCGCAGGAGCTGCCAGAATGTACATAATTTTTATGTATAGACCGTCTGTTGTTGAGCCTTCTCGTCCATGAGGGGCATCCACCGATCATCGTCGGCGTCTGCGATTCCTCCAAGGCCATAGGCCACATACGAGAGACCTCCAGGCATCTCTATCCTGGGCCAGCTTCTCCAGGATCTTCCATTCATGGCCAATTCTCTTGATGTTTGCCTCCAATTCTCTGCGCCAAGTGTTTCTTGGACGGCCTCTTTTCCGCTTACCCTGTGGGTTCCATTTCAGGGCTTGCTTTGTTGTGTTAGAAGCAGGTTTTCTTAGTGTATGACCAATCCACCTCCACCGCTTCTGGAGAATTTCTTCCACAACATGTGAGCATACATTTTATGACATCATTCACAAAAAATATCTGATATAATCAACTAATTTAGTAATTAATGAGACATGCAAAACTTTTTCGACTCATTTAATTTTGTCGTTTGTTTTATAAACCATGTTTAACATAATATATTGTTTTATTAACATGGCCAATTGATTGAACTGAAAGTTTTGCATCAGCTAAAATCTATTTTACAAATATTAAAACTTTCACAAATGTGATGTTTATTACTTTATATTTTCAAATTCACTCAGATAGGCCCAGGAACCAATAAAACAAATAAACCCAATAGAAAATCTGAATACTTTAATTCAAGGAGAGTGACCATTTTGGTTTGAACTCCTCACAGTGACCATAGAGTTGTCCGAATACAGAGGTAAGAAAAACTTAGTTACCCAGCTTTATTAAGTTGATCTAGGTGACTCAATAAAAAAAACATTGCTAATAATGTTCAGGTAACTAGATACAGGATGTTCTACAAGCAACTATAATGCAGCTAAGGCTCATGTAGTTGCCTCTACAACAAGCTTCGACTCATATTGAACACACTTTTAGTTATGACATGGTGCTATGGAATGATTTTTTTAAATGCAATTTCCCAATGGGACAAATTGCATTTATATATTTGAAATGTCTGTCCTGTCAGTTCGAGCTTGCACAAGCAGCTACTCCTGAACCATACCAGATAGAGGGTTCGGGTCTTTTGCAAATATGTTAAGGAGGTCCCAAGGATGTGCACAAGCCAAAAGAATTCCAGAAAAGGTTTACTGGATTTCCTGGAATTTTTAATTTTTTTTAAAATCAGTATTTTGTCAATTTCTCGCCAACCATAACATCTATCGGGTTGAAACAAACGCCAAATGATAGTTAATAATATTTTGAACCATGTTAGAGAAGGAATTTTTTTAAAATCTTTTCGTTCAAATCCAGCAATTTTAGCAGCAATTTGTAGATAATAGCAATTGTTTTGTTTACTTTCAGAATTGATTTGAAATGACTTTTAATGTAATCTAGAATGATTTCCCTTGATTGAACAAGTAAAGTGTCATAGCGGATAAATATTCATTCACTTTCTTAAATCTCCTTATTATGTGTGATCGTTATTTACTTGCTGAACACTATTTAGAATTGTTGAAAATTGAGTATTACTTGTTTAAAATTGTGTTATCTATGGTGAAAAATTGTTCCTTATTTAAAATTATTTGCATGTTTGATGTTCTCTCTGATCTATAATGCTAACCATTGATTTGCTATGAAATGAATTATTATAGTTTATAGATATTCTCTGCTTTAGAAACAATGTGTGAAACTGATGTACATCTTAAATTTTGTTGTGATATATTTGTGATAAATACTAAACATTGCTTTTTTGGCAAATTAAATATCTGCTAATGCCCGAGATTTTTTCCCGGGTAGTTATTTTTTATTGTATGAATGTATGTACATGCGATTTTATGAGATATTGCATTAATTTTATGCGTTTCGTAATTTTCAAGGTTAGTTCTAGTTCATGTGGTATGGAGGCAGCGTAATTAGTAATAATACAAAATGATTTTGAAAGTTGTGACAAGATGAAATTTCAGCAAAAATATCAAATTTTGTACATGTGAACCGGCTATAAGTATAAGTTATTTCAAAAATATACTTTCGTCTTCTTGATTAAAAAAAAATTACAAGCACATGCCCTCAAAAAATGGAAAGCAAACAAATATTAAATTATGTTTTATGAATGTATTTAACTACAATTAAGAGCAATGTTCATGCAGTTCAATCTTTTGATTTATTTTCTTCTGTCCCTGGGGCTGAAGGTTCATCATCTTTTTCTTCTTTACGTCTTTTGCTTTTTTTATGTTTCCCCCCACTTCTGTTAGACTCTGTGTCCGACTCCTCTCTGTCCCTGTCTCTATGTTTTCTGGAATACAATCAAGGACATCAATGGTAAACAGCAAAATGGAATCATTTAAAGTAAAGGACAGATCAAATATACTTAAAACTGTTGCAGGGGAGCTAATGGAAAGGACAGTAATGGTGAGGAGGGTCAGGAGCCTCTCTTGAGCACTGATATAATAAAAGTATGTGACATTTTTTTCAAGGGGCTCTGAAAAGGTAAGTGTTGGATATAATCCAATTTAGCTAGTAGTCCACACACCCCAATCTGCTCAGTTAACCTGTAAATTGTACGGGTCTTTTGAGTTGCATGTCATTATTGTCATACAGTGTAATGTTTGGCCTCAAAGGCTTGAGAAAAAATAGATTAGTTCACAAGAGTGTCTGATGACACAATTGGAATCCTAACTGGCAGTGTGACAAACTTTATGATAATGAAAACAATGTGAGAACGAAATTAATTTTATCCATTATTTTAAAAATAATTCACCGCTGTCAAGGTACATTGCACATAGTTAATAATGCTTTTAATTAAAGTTATTACTGATCAAGAGAGCCATGCTGCACTTTGGTTAGATTGAAAAGGCGACATGAAATGGTAGAACAAAAGTAGAAAAAGTATGGGAGCTTCTAGGACTGATATATTTTTTTACCCTCACTTCACAAAACATCATGCTAATAGGCACTAATGTTGTTCTATCAATGTGTTCTGTGACTGTTATGTGGGTGACACAAATCCTTAGACCTGCCATCACAACTAAAGTTGTCACTCCTAACATAATTGAATGAATATCTAAGTAAATCTTGTTGCTATATAATTTATCATATAACATAATTGTTATGGTCCAGATCCACTTTTAAGACAGGTTGCAGATAATTCTTTTTTTTTCAAATTTTTATTTTTCTTTCCATAAAGTTTTTCATGCTGATGTACAGTTTGGGAAGGGGGTATTCATACAGTTTTCCCATCAGTTTGGCATGCATTGTTATTTGTCTGGAAGTCTTGACATGGTGGTTGCATTAAGTCTAGAACCTCAACACACATGTCAGTAGAACTGTATCTCGTATCAGCTGAAAGAAATCTAACCTGCGAGAGGACTTGTGTTTATCATCCCTGTCTTTGACACGTGATGAATCTCTATTGCGTGAAGTTTCTCTGTCTCGATTTCTTGAGGATTCTTTGTCCTTTGATCGTGATCTGTCCCTGTCACGATCTCTGTCCCTGTCACGCTCCCTGTCTCTTTCTCTCTCTCTCTCCCTTTCTCTGCTTCTGTCTCTGTCTCTTTCTCTACTTCTGTCCCTGGTATCTCTGTCTCTGTCCCAGTCACGATCTCTTTCCCTGAACAGCCTGGAAAGTATCAATGAGAAACAACCATATTAATCTGTTTTAAAACAATAAATGTAAAAAGGGAAATATATTTATCAAGAACATTTATACTAAATATATATAATTTATAACTAACTAAATCACAAAGAGTCAGTTAATTTAGTGCAAATATTATAGTGTGTACAATCCACATCCAGCAAATCTGCATGTCTTAAGGGCCATCCATAAAGTACACACACTGGGGTGGGGGATGTTGATTTTAGATACATTGCATATGCATTCTTATAGTGGTGAGAGGTCTTTGGCAACAGAATTTACACTCATTTAAAATTCATACAATGATAATATAGCAATTCTTCCATAAATGGGATATTTCCTAACTTGAATACTGTAAAAGATATTACAAAATCTGTTTTACCAATTATTGTCATAACTTTTGCCTTATATTACCAAAAATTAACTGGGCAGACATCGTTCTGACATTACTCAAAAAAATTATTTTTTAAAGTAATATTTACTTCACCGACCTTGATTTTTTATTTCTGCAAAGCCAAGGGTAATAAAAAATTTTTAAGAAAGCATAAACTTAGATTCTAAAATGTACAATTTAAAATTATGAATATATAAATAAAATAAAGGGTCGGGGAAAAATAAATACAACTTGTATGTAGGACATTTAAATGGAAATAAATAACTGAATTGTCATATTTTCCCCAGTAAAGAGGCCACAGAAATAAACTTCTTCCCCTCCCACAAATTTAAAAAAATAAATAACCGAATTGTCATATTTTCCCCAGTAAAGAGGCCACAGAAATAAACTTCTTCCCCTCCCACAAATTTAAAAAAATTAAAAAAATTTTTTTTTAATTATGTTGTTCAGTGCCTCTTTTTTTTTATTTTAAAGTTAAATTCACAGTTTCAGTCCCACCTAAAGATAATATGGCACCTCGGAGACTGGCCTCTTGGCCTTGCTCTAGCGCAGTATGTTGTGGTACCCATAATATTGAGGTGATTGGCGTTGACCATTTTTATTTAAGATATTATATTTAGGGACCAAGGCCATAAACAAGGGACACATAGAGGAGGCCATAACAAGGGTACACAAAGAGGAGGGCCATAACAAGGTACACATATAGGTAGGCCATAGACAAGTGTAGCACATAGAGGAGAGGCCATAACAAGGGTACACATAAGGAGGCCATTAACAAGGTAACACATAGAGAGGCCATAAACAAGGTACACATAAGGAGGGCCGATAACAAGGGTACACATAAGGATGGCCCTAACAGGGTACACATAGAGAGCGGCCAATAACAAGGGTACAACATAGAAGGAGGCCATAAACAGGGTACACATAGAGGAGGGCCATAACAAGGGTACACATAGAGAGGGCCATAACAAGGGTACACATAGAGAGGGCCATAACAAGGTTACACATAGAGGAGGGCATAAAAAGGGGTACACATAGAGAGGGCCATAACTAGGGTACACATAGGATGGTTCATAACAAGGTACACATATACGAGGCGCATAACAAGGGATACACATAGAGAGGGCATACAAGGTACACATAGAGGATGCCATAACAAGGTAACCCATAAGGGAGCCATAAAAAGGGTACACTTAGAAGGAGGGCCATAACAAGGGTACACATAGAGGAGGCCTAACAAGGTACACAAAGAGGAGGGCCATAACAAGGTACACATAGAGGAGGGCCATAAAAAGGGTACACATAGAGGAGGGCCATAACAAGAGAGTACACATAGAGGAGGGCCGATAACTAGTGTACACATAGAGGATGGCCATAAAAAGGGTACACATAGAGAGGGCCATAACAAGGGTACACATAGAGAGGCTATAAAAGGGTAGCACATAGAGGAGGGGTATAAAAAAGGAAGTTTACAAAGGGGAAGAGGCGTGATTGAACATTTTAATTATATCGCATATGTTCTATATGGATGGTCTTGCAATGTAATCAACAATATGGTTTACAACAAGACTGACCTATCTTCATAATCCTCCCTGCGAGGACTCCTTTCTCGAACATTTCGGTCTCGTCGTCCTGGATCCCAACGATCAGGGAAACTGAAGATATAAGATAAATAAAAAGATTCTAAATTGACTTTTATTTTTATGCCAGTACCACCAAATACTTGGTACCATGAGTTACAGACTAAAATAATGTCTTAATTCCATTGTCTTGAATACAAAAGCAAACAAATTTTTTAAAAATAAAACTGAGTATAGGATAATTTTGTATTTTTTTTTAAAAATCATAACAGGTAGATTGTAACATGTTAAACATTAAACAGCATGTAACATGATAACATGTGTATTTTTTAAAAGATTTTTTACCTAGCTCACACATTCATTTATTCAATTTAAATACAAATATATGTACTAACATACAATGGAATATTTTTTGTGCATACTTTGTCATAACTACCAGCATGAGAATGGACTTTATTCAACAAATATATCAGCCAAATATAAAAATTGACATACGATATTTTGTAAATAAGAACAAAACAAATGGCATGATCAAAACAATACCCCTAAACATCATTTAACACACGAGTGAGACAAAGAGATAGTGGAAGGCACAAGTAGAGACAATGAAATGAAGAACAAGTGGAAAAGTCAGATGAAATTTAGTGGCTAAAATGGGTTGTTACTGTGAAAGCTCTTTTTAAGTGGATCAATTAGTTGTTATGGGTGAATTTTGTACAGATAAAATAACTAAATTAAGGGAGGATATATTGCCAATATTCGTCAACAACAATTCTTGTAAAATATATTAGAATACAGTTATTCAAATACTTTGATTACCTGAAATTGAATAACTATGCTTCATCTTAATGCCAAATTAAGATCAGCATAATATTAATTTTTAATTTCCATCTAAATAATCTAATGCTGACAAGATAACAAGATTGCAAACAAGACTATGGGGATGTTGAGCCAGCAGTAACTAATGGCTAACATGGCATGGATATTGCCAGACTCTATTCTTTTTTTTTAAAGTTATTAACAGTGCCACAATCGGAAGTTTTAGCACACAACTTAACTTTAAAATGTTTTTACTAAAGGGTCAATTTTTTATATGGTATGCCCCAGTGAACTGTCAAAGCAAACAGTAATAGTGAGCAAAATTAACTTTCCTGTAGTTGTAGAGTTATGAAAATTATTATATGTATTACACTAATAATAATATATTGTATTGAAAGGAGCCATATATTAGAAAAAGGTTACACTTGTCAATTTTTTTTTACATATTGTGTAATTTTAAATACTACTGCTTAGATAATGTATGTCTTAAAATAAATCACAATCAAATATAATATTTAGATTGGGACAGAAATGTTACACTTAATTGAATGAGATAATAAATGGTCAAAAATGTTTTATTTATTATAGAATTTTACAGCCTTAAGAACATTAAAGGACATTTTAAGGCAAAAGTGGGGGAAAAAGAGTTGTATAAGTATAAGAGGTCCCTAAAAGGATTATGAAATTTTAGGTGGTGTTATGATAAAAAGCAGGTGGTGACATTATATTGGGAAAGTCTTTTTTTTTAATTAAATTTATATTTCAAAGAAAGTTTAGACAATAAATATATTTATAATTTCCATTGACAAAAAAGAGTTCACTGACAGCTATTTTATTCCATGAAGGTGAGAAAAAGTCAGTTAGATCTTTTTTTCAAAGATGTTCTAGCTTTGATCACCAATATTTTAATTTAGATAAAATTAAATGCTGACAAAATTAAGAATTGTTAAACTGACTTAACAAATTATCCAAACATTAACCTGCGTTGTGAAGAATATAAATATTTGTTTACTGACACAAGGGAAAAGTAATTATCCTACCAGCTTTCAGTGAGAATCCAGAATAAGGCTGAATAAATGGACATTAGTTGCTTGACTTAGCAAATATTAGTAGAGATTGCATTTCCACTTAAATTGATTTTCATAAATTGCAACAGATAAATGTATTTTTTTAAACAACAAACTATAATTTTTATATTTTGGAAAAGTTCTGTCTACATGTATTTAGAAAATTTACACAAAAAACAAACAATTACAATTGACGGGGCATCATCACTGACTGACTTTAATGGTTGATCATTTGCACATATGAAACATCTGGAAGCTAAAAATATTAGGTCATTATCAAATTTGAGAACAGGCTCAAAATGATTGACTTTTCCTGACACTCTGTTTTGAAAGCTTTTAAGGTATAAACCCTTTTTACTGAATTTTTTGGTGACATAAGTGTATATAGGGGCTGCCAACAAGGACATCACATGACACTGCTTATCATAAAATGGATGTTGCAATGCTTTTTAAAATTCTTTGGAATAACATTTGCACAGGTTTTACCTACATTTTGAAATGAATCATCGTTTTCTCCACAATGGAATAGTTCATGTTGCAGTCTTATCATTTCATTTGGTGGAAGGCAATTTTAGTGAGATTTACCCCATTTGTTTAAATCAAAAAACAATATATAAATTTGAACATGGTAACTGAATGTTTCTGTCAACTTAAAATTAAATCATGCATTCTATTTGCCTGGTTAATATGTCAACAATGGGCCAATAACATTAAATAATTAATTTGTTAGCAATACAAGAAATGGCTCCATCACATTAGATTAATGCCTGGCTTATATTGATTAAGTATGACTTTTACATTAATTATTTATGCAATTATATTTTTTAAATTTTACATCTTCCATAGAGAGTTGTAAAATTATAATTTAAAATGCTGATAATGGGGTTGATTTTATGGGCCCTGGGGAAAAGGGAGGGGGGGGGGCGCTGAGAAAAAAAGCAGAGAGCTACTGATCATGAGGCTATTATCTCAAAGTCAGCAGTAAACCCAACCAATTAAATAAAAACCTGCCAACTTCAACAAAACAAGAGACCATTAAAAAATATCAGTCCCATTTTTTAATAACAACCTCGTAATAAAAATTGTAGAAATGTGCATCTGCAATAACAAAAACTTCACAATGAAACTAAACAATATCATTGTTTTAACTGTCGATTCAGGTTCACACAAGTAAAATATTTCAATTTTATAAACTACCAATATAAAAACAAAAGTGAATAAGAATATAAAGCAAAAAAAAATATTTTGTTTGACCCACACCTTTATTCTTCCTTCACTGTATTTCCTAGTTCAGCAATGGCTGATAACTCAAGAATCATTTTAAATTGTTTAAAAAATGGAATTATTTTTTAGTCTATTAGTATTTCAATTCTTGATCCCAGAATTGAAATCCAAACACCAAAACATTTAGCCACTGTACTAAATTTAACTTCAGAAATCTTTTTGGTAATAACTCATAAATCCCTTTACTTGGACCTAAACTGTCAATCTTCTGAAGGTTGACAGGTTTAAGTTCAAATATTTTGAATTAACATCGATTGTCACAAGAGATGGACATTTCTTTTCTCTATCTAATCAGGAAGGTGCTTTAATTAAGCTCGAAAGACTCCTGACAGACAGAAGGTTCAGTGAGTTGAATAAAGGTGTGGAAAAGGGATTTTGACTTCTTATGAAAATCCATTCAGTTTTTAAAAATAATTTATTTTTTAATTAATTGATTTGTTTACTGGCAATGTGTCAAATATTTCGAATATTTCTTAGATTAGAATGTAAAATACCTTTGTTAAAATATCACTAATATTCATGAAAAAGTTGTATAATTCTCATAAATGAAATAAGCAAGTAACCCTAACTTACCAAAATTGAGGTAGCCCTCCCCTATAAAATAACACAAGAACCTTTCATGCATGAGATATATCATTTTTCTTTCTTTTGTGAAAATATATTCTCCACATTTAGGAAAAGAAAGAATTGCAGGACATGTAAAAAAAGTTATTTGAGAAATGAAACTTGGCTGCCAAAATGATGAGAAATGTACCATGACCCAGAAGTGAAAGGTGATAGAAATGAACTCACCCATGTCTGCGACCTTTCCTATTTTATATATAGCAGTTGAAACATTTCACTGTGGATCTAGATCTAGTTTAACCAGCTAATAATTATGTTTTATTTAAAAGCCACTGCAAATGAAATGCACAACTTGGGAACACTATATAATGCACCTTTTCATAAGCTTGTAAATTTCTTGCTTCTATCTATTAGATTCATGTGGGTGTGTGTGTATAGTAAAAAAATTGCTGCTCCAAACCCCGTATCTTGTTTTCAATTAACAAGAAATAATATGTGCAAAATTTAATTTCAATGGGACCAAATTGAGTAGGTGACCAAACATGGCTTGAAGTTAAAACATAGCTTATATAATAATTAATTTCTTTGTCTTGACAATTTTTTTCTATTTGCTTAGGGCAATATGTTGACACATCTAGGCAACCCTAGCAATTGTTTAAAAATTTCTGAAATACATTTAACCAAAGTTTTATTTGAAAAGTAGATAAAATAACATTTCTAAGAATACACAAAACTTTCATAAGAAAAAAAATAACTTTTTACTTATTGCAATCATTCTGGATCAAAACATTAATTGAATAAGCGAATATTATTATTCCTGCACATTTAATTGATAGTCGTTGGGTATTTTTTAAGAGATCAGGCAAAGATCTTTAAATCAAAAAGCTTCTCAATTTCATCTTTTGTGAAAATCTTATTTGAAGACAAAAACCGGGCTTACTGTTGATGTCTTTCAAGAAAAGAAATATTCTTGTTAAGGAAAACTTTTCCTCATGAGATAACTAAGACAACACTTGAAACACTAAATCTTGAATGTATACACATTACTGTATTGTCATTTCCATCCACCTAGCATGAATTAAATCTTCTTTTATACAAAACAATAACCTGGTCTTTGAAATGCAAGCAAAAAGATAATTATTTATTGTTAAATTGTTTAGCTTTGGTTTCTGCTTAGCAAGCTGATGTTTAAAAATGAAAGAATGGTGCGACTGACATCATTCAGAATTTCATTTCAACCAGTTGTACACATTTTCGTGCAATGTGCAGCTTTCCACACCAGTGCAAACCCTTATCTGTGTAACACTCTCATTCTGATCATAACACTTGTCTAATATGACCGACACTGAGTTAATGTCGATTATTACTCTCAGTATTTTGATAGAATTTACCAGTAAAGTAATTAAACTGGACAACTTTTTTAAGTTGATGGTCAATGGTCACCTTGCAAGATGTCTGATTGGGCAAAAATTTTGGATATATCAAATTTAAGCTGATTGTGGGTTGGGAGCTCAACTTTTTAAAAGTTTAAAAAATAAACTACCCACCCTTATAATTTAGATAAGTATGTTTTCTAAGATTATTCTAAAAAAACATTTAACTTCATTCTGTTTGAATATTTTATCCTAATTTCCCCTATCTGATTCTAGGTTAAAAATAATTATAACCCAAATATTAATGTATTATGTTTTTTTTTAGGATTGCGATATCAACTGATCTTTTTTCAAAATGAAACTTTCCATTTTACATCAAAAGAACATTACTTCTCAAGTAGAGTTATGTTAGTAAAATTCAATGTGCTCCATTGTTGTTACTATACAAGTGTGCAGTGAACAGACAAAAAAAATTGCAAGACGTCTATGCAGCAGCGACTTCTTCTTTTAATAAATTCAATTAAGAAAATGTATCTATTTCATGAAGGAAACATTAAAATTACTTTACTCAGGCCTATTCATACATTTCTGCACTTATCATTTGTGGTAGTCTTACTTTATGGTGTAGATTAGATTCATTAATGACACATTAGATTCAATCTTCTTACAGACTTTGGTTAACTTAATACTTAAATTTTAAATCATCACAACATAGGTTCTGTAATATACTGGATAATTTTTATCACCAAATCAGTCAATTAGTAAATAGAGTGATGATCTTAAATGTCTTTGAGGGAGAACTAATCAAATTATAAACTAAAACCTTTAGTCAGATTCATAGTTTTTAAATTGACTAGAAAGAATTGAAGTGGTGTTATTGGTGACAGTGAGGTGGTAATTTATTTTTTAAAGTAAAGTATTTTATCAGCCCTGCTGTTGGAGGAATTATTCTCATAGGCCAGGAAGGAGCTCACTTTTTTGTCATCTTTGTTACAGGATTATGATCAAAAGAAATTTCTAATTGTTATCTGAGGTGTAGGGAAAATGCAGGTGCGAAATGAAATTTTGAGAAATTTATTTTCTAATTTACATACCTGGTGTCCCATTGCTGTTGAGGAGTGACTGGAGGTGGGTGAGGATCCCCAAATGGTGGTGGAAAAGTTGGTGGGAAGGTTCCTCCATAGGTGCCAGGTCCAGGAGTGGGCAAGGTGGGCGGATGGTAGTAAGCTGGGGAAAAATATAAGGTCCATATTATTGCAAACATTTATTAAGTGATTTTGTGAGCTAGTCAAGATAAATGTATGTTAATCTAAATTATTAACAAATTTTCTGTTCTTAATAATGTGGGTATTAAGAATTAAAATACACTGGAAATTTTTTTTAATAACTTTAAAATAACACTACTTACTATCAATTGAAAAAACACTACTTACAACAATTTCAAATAACACTACTTACTTTCAAATGTAGGGGGAGGGGCTCCAAATGGTGAAATAGTCATTCCTGAGGAAAGTAAATAGTTCACACCCATATATTGATATATTTTCTAAGTTAATTTTAATGAAAACAACTTAATTGCATACTGTAATATCACATAAGACAAGATATAAATTAACACCTCTTACCAGGTGGAGGTATGTAAAGACAAGGTATAAATTAACACCTCTTACCAGGTGGAGGTATGTAAAGACAAGATATCAATTAACATCTCTTACCAGGTGGAGGTATGTAAAGACAAGATATCAATTAACATCTCTTACCAGGTGGAGGTATGTAAAGACAAGATATCAATTAACATCTCTTACCAGGTGGAGGTATGTTAGTGTTGGGAAGTGACGGTGGTGGTTGATTGAAATTCATGGGAATACTTCGGTTACTGTGACATAAAAAAACACAGGAAAAAAGTAAAATAATCAATGCACAAGGAAATCTCAAGAAAATTTAAATAATTTTTTTTTCAAGCACGACTGACATATGTGCCGGTTTCACTTTTACGCCCTCCAAACTGCAGCTTTAACACTTATTGACAACAACCACCACAGCATGCATGCAGGTGAATGAAGAAATAGACTTGAGCAGATAAAAGAACTTACAAATTTCCTGCAACTGGGATGGGCTGTTCATGACTGACATCATCCTTTCTCCTGCTAGTGCTGCCACCAATGACACCAATGGTAATGATGTTATTATTGCCACTGCTGTTATTTGTATTGATGGTACTGATGGATGAACTTTGAGAAACAGGGGAGGGAATAACTTTATCTGGGGAAAGTAAGTTATCACACCAGCTTACTAACATTAGCAGCAGTGACTTTTGTTTTGGTACTGTTGTAACTATTACACATCATCATTCACAAAGGTTTTGTAGGCATAGGCTTAGACCGTAGTAACGAAAATCAAGAACTTATCTACAAATAAAATAAATAAAAACTTTAATACTCTTCAAAGATACAACTAAACATTTACATAAGACAGGGATGTACTGCAGTCGTTATATGATAGATAAAGTATGTACACCAAATTCATGACTTACCTACATGAGATAACGGAATTATCGAGTTTGTCTGAGAATAAATACAAATTTCAGTTTATAAATGATTACACATCATTATATTAAAGAAAAAGGGAAGCCTTGAGAGTATAAGGGATGCAGACAAAAAAGGCTTGTTATATTAGGTCACTACATGGATGCACACATATATATTCAAAATTTAAGTAAATAGTTTCTTTTTTTTAGTGTAAGCTTAATGAAATAACATAAATAAAAGCATTTTTAAAAAAATTTAAAAGAACATCCCTTAGCTTAAGTTAATATGCTAAAAATGTATTCAAGCAGACCTTGAAAAGTGTAGAGAGTTGTATGCATATAAATCTATTTTTAAAAGTTAATGAAAACATATAAGATAATTACTGTCAATAATGACTTACATATCTAGATAATGATGTGGGAAGAACAGATATTCCTCCTGTTGCCTCGGCTCGGAGGATTTTTTGTTTTTCACAATATGCCTTCCATGTCTCCTCCGTGAAGCCATAGTTAAAATAATCGGTAATGTCGGCACCTAGTCAAGGGCACAAAAGTTGAATTTTAAAATAAACCTATCAATGTAATGTTCATTAGTTAAAACTTGAGTCAGAGTCAAACACTGAGGTTTCATATTGCATTTCTAAAAGCCCCATAAATATGACATAGTTCACAAATATCCATACAGCCATTAGTACGTATGAGGCTTATTTCATTTTAACTAAATTAATGTAAAAAAAGAATGTACAAAAGAAATGACAAGATTTAATTTTCTCATATAATGTATGTCATTGATTATCATGCCCAAGAAAGTTTAAAATATTTAATTGACAGCATCCACCAAGTAATGTTCTCACACAGAAATGATAAACAAATTAAAAACTCAACATGCTGAGTATGGGCCGCTTGGAAAAGAACCAACTCACCAGGTTTTCTCCATGGCATGTCCTCAGTGCTAAGTGTATTCAGATCAAAATCATAAACCGGTGTCCCATTGATGGTTCCTACAGCTTCAATGTCTAGGCCTTTGGCAGCAGGGGCAGGCTTCGTTGGAGCAGCTTAAACAAAGAAGAAAAACACTTCATTACTACAAAATTTAATTTGTAGAATAACTTCACACTGTTTAGTTGGTGTTTTTATTTTGCACATGTGACAGAAGAACTTTGAAAGTTAGAAAAGTATCTGCTCCATCACAAACTAAACTTCAATCAAGTTACCAAACAGAATGCACAAGATATGGTATAAAGTGATCTAAGACAAAAGAAAAGATTACATAAAAATTACAAATAAGGAAAATGAACATTTAAAATGCATATATTTTAAATGATGTATGTTTACCTGTTCCAGCTTTCTGATAGTTTTGGCCACTTTTAAATAAATTTCTGGGTGCAGAGCTGTGAAAAGATCAACAAGATAATTAGGGCTGCGGAAATTATCAATTAATTTCTCGATTAATCGTTAAAAATTTATCGATTAAAATAATTTTAATCGATAAAAATTCGATTAAAATTTAAGAAAATATTTATAATATTTAAAAAAAATTTTAGTAATAAATAATAAATTATTAATAATAATTTATATATTTTATTTTATGTACAAACATCTCCAGCGTAATATTAAAATTTATTTTATTAATTTATGTTGACCGGCAGACGTCAACTAAAAAATGGCTGACACCCAGAGCCGTCTTTACACCATTTTGGGCCCCCGGGCAAAGAAATAGTGTTGGGCCCTTCCCCCGCAGGAATAAAAAATGAATATACATAATATATATAAATAAACATATTATTCCCATGGAGCCCATATGCTCGTGGGCCCCCGGGCAAATGCCCAACGGGCCTATGCGTTTAAGACGGCCCGGCTGACATCATCAGCGCAGTTAAATTTAAACATATAACTAGAAAGTTGAGCAAATATGTTGTTTTTAAGCTAACTGCGGATGGCAAAGTCGAAGATGGTGAAAACATTTACTGTGTTCACTGCCATAAACAATTCTCTTTTAAAGGATCAAATACATCTCTGACGTACCACCTTCAGCACAAATCAAGTATCAACACATTGTCATGAAATTTAGTTCAAAATATTCTTAATTTTCAATGTCCGTGAGAAATGTTCAGTTTGACGTCATAAATTTCTATTTTTGGTTTTAATCGAAATTATCGAATAATTAATCGATAATTTTTCAAAAGTTAACTATTAAATTTAAATTAATCGATAACAGCCCTAAAGATAATGTAACATGACAAGTATCAGATATATTCAGTGTTGCATGCACACACACACACACACAAAATGGTTTGAAAGTATTTGAATCAATAAGGAAAATCTTACTCTGTGCCAGTCCAAGTTCTGATGTCTCCAATGGTGACCTGTACATTATCATCATCATCTTCGTCCTCTTCTTCATCTTCCTCACCATTAGGCACATTTTCATCACCCCCAGGAGTGTCTACTGTTTCTTTAGCAGGACGTTCAGTATCCTCTCCACTTTCCTTAAGAGGGGGGAAAAAAGCGATAGTTAGTCCATCAAGTATCAAACATAATTTGAATTTTCTCATCAATAATGAAATTTATAACTTTTGTATTTTTTTTTCAGCATGTTGCTATTTAAACCAATCTTTAACTTGAATAAACAGGCACTAACCAATTCTCCTGCTTCTTTGTCAAAGTCTTTCTTTATTGCTTGTATGCTGTAGAGAATAATTACTTGCGTTAATTGAAGGTGATCATACTATCAAGACAACCAAAAGATTTTTATTTCATGTACAGTCAAACCTCTCATAACGAGTTTAATTGGTTCCAGAGTCTTACTCCTTAAGCGAAACACTAGTTATACTTAACAATTTTTCCCATACAAAGCATTCTAAAATATGATAATACGTTCCATGCTGAAAAAAAAATTCATTGTTCAAAATAATGTAATAACATTTATTCAAATAAAATCACTTATGAATTGTTAACGTGTGAAACAACTAGAGTACAATTTAGATTTGAAACAAAAAACGTAAACAAAAATATGAATTTATGACAAATAATTATTCCTTTTTAACTAGAAAACTGCCCAAAGACATTTTTTCTTTCCGATGCTTCAAAATTAGACAAAAATATGTCGTAACCGTTTGGTAGACATTCTTGACACTCCCTTTGAAGCATACACCTCCTTAATTTGTTCTTGAGAATAGTGCAAATCGTTGATGTTTGCCGATTGTAGTTGCGCGGTAGGTTAGCCACCTTGTTCTCACTTTTCAATGGTTTTACTTTTCATTTCAACAGTTTTTTTTTGGGTCTTTTATGATTGTCTTCTAGTGTTTGGTTTTTTTCCGAAGACATTTTAGCACAGATTATAACACTTTGCACATACAAAAATTACGAAAACTGTCTGAATACAAAAATTTGTAAAAATGGTTGATTACACATGAAAACAATCCGCTAACAGACAGAGTGCGTAACACAGAATAATACATCGGGGCGGAATAGCCGTCTCACAAATGAATTTCCAGGAATTTCTGCGTCATTCGTAATGCGAATCTTCGCTCGTTAAGGGAGCAACTTTTTTTTAAAATTTGCTCGTTATGCCAATTTCTCGTTATGTAAGGTGCTCATTATAAGAGGTTTGGCTGTATCTGAACTTGAATGCATGAACTTAAAGAGCAAAAGCCACTTTTCAATCTTAAATCTGACTGGTACAATGACTGACTTCTACTGTCAGCTAAATAATATTATACTTTTAATATTTAAAAAAATGATACTAAATTTTTTTTTAATGTATAGTTAATATAAGTTTCTTTTTCAGACCATACTGGCCTATGGGGCAAGTGAAGCAGCCTTCACAAGTTTCTGTAACCACGACCTGTGTGGTTAGCACAATGCACAGCCACCTTTACTTTACACCAACTAATATCAGGTACCCAAGAGCTGGGCAGGGATTAGGCACATCCTTAAGCTACGGGAACAAAGTCCCACCTTCACAGAGACTTGAACCCCTGGCTCTCAGTATGCCAGTCGAACGCACATGCCTCTCAACCACTGTGCCCCCTTATAGTTATAAATTTATTTTTGTCCCAAAATTGAATATTTTCCATGTAACAAAAAACATAATTTTTTGGTTCAATTAAGAAACTTATAGCTTAATACATGTAGTAGAAAATTGTTACCTTTTCTCGAGTTCCCCTACATTTGGCTTTTTCTCTTTTTCATCTGTGGAAGTTTTTAGATTTAAATATTTAACATTTTGCATATTCTTAGTCTTTTCATGAAAAAAAAATATTACACTTAACTCATCAATTTCAAATTTTGACAAAATTATTTCAAGAAGATAAATTAATGTAACACAATTTTACCCAAATTTATCAGGAATGCAACAATCAAAACCTTTTTTTAAACCTTTAAATTTTAAATCCCACATTTAACTTTATTTCATTAGATTAACAACACAAATTTACTTCACCAGTTCACAACCCCTCGCCTCATGTGTGCTGATTTTTACCTTCATATTCAAACATTTCCTCTTTTTTTTTAATTTATAAAATTTAGAATAACAATTTAAATCTTTTGTTCATTTTTTATCTAACGTATGGTGCTATTTAATGAGCATAAAGCTGGATAAATTTTGTAAAAAAGTATTTTTAATGAATTTTTCATTGTGATAATATTGAATCATAATATCTTTAGTGAAGATTACCTTCCATCAAAAATCAGTGCAAATATTTTTTTCTTTTAACTTTCATACATCACTTTTCTTAGCACAATATTTGTAATACATGTAATTGTTTTTATAATCACCTCAAATAAAAATTTCATTGCATGGTTGTCTTCTTATTTCATTCCAAAACATATACAAGTTATGTAAATAGTGTAAATATTGAATATTTCCTAAGCCTAAGTCAGTATCTCCATACTCTGACAATACAAAGGAGCCGTGGTCCTGGGTGACATTTGCATTGTACTTTTTGGGTTATTACAAACATTTGACGTAACCTACTGCAATGAAATTTGTACAGCCATACTTCAAAATATTTTTCTTTTATAAACAATTGATACCTACTTTTGATATTTCTACAAAATTTGTTTAATGTATAGATTAATCAATATTGACACACAAATCAGAAATTCAGCAACAACTTCACCATCTTTATTTTTAAAAAGCAATTTAGTACTGTATATTTTGCTATGCCACAGTCATTACTTGCGCATTGTTCTTTTATTTGTACCCTTCCCCCATGTCTCTGTACTTTGTTGCACCCCTCAAATAAAATTAATAATTCATGTCGTAACAGTGCAGTGAAAAAATATATCCTTCATATTCACCTCAGTTTAGAAAACCAGGGATTCCCTAATGGTATCCTGACGCCCCTGTGTGCCACTTTCCCCCGAGATGGGGAAACCTATTTATTTTGTAATAATTGGTATCTTGGAGAAAATAAAAGTTTAAAGCTGACAACATAACTACGACTACGCTGCCTAACAGAACAAGATAATTTGTTATCCCCATCCCATTGGTCACAAATATGAGCAACAAGTAAATCACAACTTCAAGCCCCCTCCTGTTACGTAAAAGAATCATATTGGGGTACAGAATACCATCGCAGAATGGGATTGTGTTGCGGAATGTAGAAAGGATCTAATAGGGGAAAGAAATGTTTACACAATTTTGTTAATCGTTCATACATGATATTATCTGGCTGCCATATTTTTTGCTATGACATGACATAGATGGCAGCCAGAAAAAAAGTAGTCCAGTGTAGTGGTTATCATGTATGCCTTACACGCCGAAGGTCCTGGGTTCAAGCCACAATGAAAACATTATTTTTTAATTTTTAAAAATGTGTTTGTGCCCGTTCTTTTCCCCCTTTTTGCAAACATGGCTGACCCTCGCTAGGGTTGGCCAATCGCAGTTTATTGTTGGCAAGCTAGTGTGGTGAAGGGTGGTGGGCAGGTAGAATGTCTCGAGACCACCAATGTTCACTTGCGTTGTTTTGATTTCTTCGTGGTGTAGTTTGTGTACGTTCTTTCCCCCCTTTCTTTGCACTATCCATGAGCACGTCTGCGGCGGATGCTACGCAGTGGGGCGTATCTAGTTATTATTATTATTATATCAAGACTTAATTAAATATTTTCAGCTCACATACAAATATAACATTTTAAAAAATTAACAGAAAATTTTTAAACAAGAGCTCAATAGAGTTAGTGCTCATCAACTCGCAGAATTTCCCCATCCCCACCCTCAAAAATATAAAAACCAATAATTTCTAATTCATAAGCCAAACTAAAACTAAGAGAAAAAAGTGATGAAAATTCCAACTCATCTTTCTATCTTTGTAGAAGTGGAGTTAAGTTATTGTTTTACTTTTTATTTCTCTTCCCTTAAAAATATTATTTCATGAGTTATCTCCACTTGTAAATAAGGTGTTCACATGCCTAATACTTAATTTTTAAAAATGGGGGAAGGGACCTCTTCCCCAAAATATAACATTTTAATAAAATGTAGGAAAAATGTGAATCATAGAAAAGTGTATCATTACAGCATTATTTGCTATGCGCACTTATATTATCAGTGATACATATAGCCCACAAATTACAAGGTGCATCCTTTTTCGCATTGCCTCCGTTACGCCAACAAGGAAGTTTTGTTACAAAACATTTTGGCTGGGGAGGCTGCGAGGCAAGCAGACAAAGCATGAGCAAGGAACATTATAGACCACTAAGTTTATTTTGAACCTTTATTCAGGAATAACCTGGAGCGCGATCAAAATGTCACTGACCACGAGAACCTGTTTTGGTGAGGAGCAGTTTGATTCATATTTATTTTATGTTTATCCTACCCATTTTCGTGATTTCTGACACATGAAATGTGAGTACAATTTTTGTTACCTTTTTTTTTACTTTCTTTCTTTTTTTCTATCTCAGTATTTTGCTAAAATAGTCTAAAAATGTCCCCACCAATTTTCCCTTTAAGCTGCGTGGCTGCACAGATATCTGATTGACGCCGCGCAGCAGTAAGAATTACCCTGCAGCAAATTTAGTAAAATATTGCTAAAAATGGATGCTCTGCGACTTTGCACACAAGTTTTTTTACTTTGCACACTCATCACACTGTCGACACTGACCAACGAACCTTACAGGGAACATTGGTCCCCACCCCCCCAAATTCCACGTTCTGGACAACTTTTTCCGACCGCAATCTTTGTTACTCTGGCACAAGACAAAGATGGCGGCTGGAAAACACCTTTTTTCAACTTTTTCAGCCTGTCTGCTCCAGCGATGAATTACCAGATAAAATGAAGACATGACATTACTTTGTAATTGTATCTTTTAATTATGGGTAATTATCTCATTATCTCTAAACCATTCCCGGTCACAAATGGCGTTAAGCAAGGCTGTGTTCTGGCCCCAACATTGTTCAGCCTCATGTTCTCAGCCATGCTTACAGAGGCCTTCAGGGAATAGCAATGTAGGCATGGACTTTGCGTATCGCACTGATGGGTGTCTGTTCAACGTCAGGAGGCTTAAAGCTAAGACAAAGGTCAAATCAGACAGCATCCTGGACCTTCTTTTTGCTGATGATTGTGCCCTTAACGCGGGCTCTGAAGCACAACTGCAACTAAGTGCTGATAAATTTTCCAATGCGTGCTATAACTCTGGGCTCACCATCAGCACAAAGAAGACAGAAGTTTTATACCAGCCGGCCCCAGGCAAATCTTATACTGAGCCTAACATATTCATCAACGCCAACAAAATCAACACAGTGAGCCGCTTTACCTACCTTGGCAGCACACTGTCTCAGAAGGCCAATATTGATGACGAGGTGAACTCGAGAATCTCAAAGGCCAGCGCAGCATTCGGTAGATTGCATGACAGTGTCTGGAACAGGAGGGGAATCAGCACCCAAACAAAACTAAAAGTATACAGAGCTATTGTGCTTCCCACCTTATTATATGCATGTGAAACTTGGACTCGCCATGCGAGGTTGCTGAACCACTTCCACACCAAAAGCCTTAGAAAAATTCTCAATATAAAATGGCAGGAAAAAGTTCCAGACACCGAAATATTAGCCAGGTCAGGACTCCCCAGCATCCACACTATCCTCATGCAATGCAAAGCCAACTACGCTGGGCGGGGCATGTAGTGCGCATCCCCGACCATCGCCTCCCCAAGAGGCTCTTCTATGGTGAGCTTACAGAAGGGCATAGAGCACGCGGAGGTCCACGTAAGCGCTACAAGGATGCACTTAAAACTGCTCTGAATGCCTTCGACATCGGACATGACTCCTGGGAAGCAGCAGCCAGAAACCGAGCCCACTGGCGCTCTATGATATGGAATGGCGCAGCTGTCTGTGAGGCAAACAGACAACAGGCTGCCAAGTTAAAACGTCAAGTCAGAAAGGACTGTATCCAAAACTGTCCTGAAGGGACCGCATCCATCTCTTGTCCGACGTGCGGACGCCTTTTTCGTGCCAGAATAGGGTTAATAAGCCACCAGAGGACACATGTGGCGGCCCAGCAAATATGATGAGAGTGGTCATCGTCGTCCACGATGGACGAACAACAACAATTATCTCATGGGCTTTACTTGATATCAATAGTCTATGGTTAATAAAAATAGTGAGAATGGTACACAAATTGTGATTGTGTTAAAAGCACATGAAACTGTAACTGTAATTTCGCGATTTTGCAATTAAAATACAGATGATGATGTACATTACATTACCTTTATTATGCATAGGCTATTGTGAACTATTGTCATTGCCGTTGTTCAATCATTGTGAATTGGGTAATCCCTTATTTCAGCGCATTTTAATTTTTTAAAACAAAATAAATAAAATAACTTACTTTTACTAATTTAAACACTTAAATCAGAAATTAAAAAGTATTTAATGCTTTACAAATTAGTTTTTCGTGTGTTTTGTTGAGTTTAAATTTTAAAGGGGTTTTTAATTTAGAAAAAGGTTTTTAAAGCAGACTTCCAACAACAACAATGGAGCCGTTAGTCACAGAAGATAGTGAAATATACAAATTTTTATTTCATACAAATAGTAAAATAGTAATTTTATTTCAACAAAAAAATAATATTTTAATTTTAAAATAGATTTCGGTAAATGAGGATTTACGTGGCCAAGATGGCGGCTAGTCATTTCCGGGCGGCCACCGTTGTTGCTAAGGCACGTGACCCCCGGAAAGTAGTGCATAGCATTGGAATTTAGGGGGTGGGGGGGACCGGGGAATCTCAAATTACCGGGGTTTTAGAAACGCGCCGAATTTGGAAAACAGCGAAAAATACGACTTTTAAAAATGGAGGGGGGGTGGGGGGAATTCTTTAAAATGAGGCTATTTTAAGATCCTGCCGAGTTTTAAAAAAAGGAAAAAATGCAAAAAATGAAGAAAAATATGGTACTCACCGTTCATGCATCAGAATCACGAAAATGGGGAGGATACAACTTTTTTATAACTTTTAAGAATTCGGTCATTTGGTCTTTACTGCCACACGAGGTTCGCCTATCCTTTCACTCGCCATAACACACGCTTCCACACAGACCTCGCGACAAAAGCTAGCCCAGTCCGTCACTGTGTTTCGATCCACCTTCGATTCAGTCGAATTATTTTTGAAAGTCAATTTCCTAACCCAATAGTGTGTCAATAAAACAGGCGGTAAATTCACTTTCCATTTTGAATGAAAAATACCCTCAAGTTAAGAACACTTTAAGAACACTTAACGCGATGTGAACACCTGGAGCAATTCAAGCGAAAGGAATGCGATTGTTCCCGGGCTATTGCTCCCGGGCTGGAACCCTTCGGTTACATACGCGTCACAGCATATAGTGCCGCATTTAGCGAGTTGAAAAACGGTAAATTTTGGAAGGGGAGGGGCAAGCCCCTCCCCTTCACCCCTCCCCCATTTATATTTATTAATTTACAATTAATCTAAAAAGGGGAGGGCAGGCCCTCCCCTAAAACCCCACCCCTTACGCCCCCTCCCCCGCCCCCATGACAAGACACGCGGATGAACACATTCTCATCCTTTCCATTGTTAAATACTACGTCTTCTCGCCTAAGGGGAGATAATCGGAAATAATAAAACCAACATCATTTTTCAAGGGAAGCAACTCGCGGCTAGCAACAGGTAGCGTCGAAGTGACGTCACTTCGCCCGGAAATGACTCGCCGCCATCTTGGCCACGTAAATAGGATCCAGCCTAGATTTCATAATCATAATAGTAATAGGCCTAATTATTTTAAAAATTAATTTAATGAAGTAAGTTTGAAAAAATATTTTTTTGATGACTTGAAATAAGGGATTACCGTGAATTTTTAATATTATTCATTAATTATTCAATTTAATGTGTCAATATTCATTATTTTTATTAGTCATTAGTTTTGTTTTAATTGTATTATTTATTTTTTATTTTATTATCATAATCATTTTAAAAATCATTTTTAAATAAAAAATATTATAATATAGTATATTACTTATAATAATAGGTTATTGGTAATATGATGGGTTTTTTAATAAAAACACAAATACTAAATGTTTTGTTAATATTTAAATAAAAAAATATAGTTATATATCCCTACCTCCATACAACCAATCTTCGTCATCTTCTGGGACTGTGGCAACTACATCGGCCGCGGCCATTTTCAAGTTGACTTTTATTATCTTCCCCTGTTTCAAAATTAGTTTCGAAATTATATTGTCAAAAGATACATCATTCTAAATTTAATAAAGCTTTATAATTTCTAGTAACTATAATGAGGATTAAGTTTCAAATTTTTGAATTTTTTGCAATTTTTAAGCTTACGAACTTTTTAAAGTTATATTCGAAATCTGTTTGTGCACTAGTGACAAAAATTATGTTTACACATAACAACAAAATGGTGGTTTGTTGTTGTGTTAACTAATAAATAATAAGTATGACTTCTTGGGATAAAATTTACGAAGAGAATGAATAGAGAAACCCTAGGCTTTATAAAAATAAAAGTTTTACAAATGTAATAGAGATATAAAACTAAAATGCTATCTCATCTTGGTGAGACCTGTAAGTGTAAGTCTAGAATTTGCATCTTCTGTATGGGACCCATCCACCAAAGAAAACATTGATTCATTGATAAACTAGAACTAAAACAAATTCAAAAAAGAGCTGCCAGATTCGTTACTGCAGATTATTCAAAACTGACAAGAATAAAACCATTAGTTAAATCATTAAACTTTGAAACACTAGAGGATAGAAGAACCAATAGTAAAGTAGTAATTTTACATGAAGCAATACAACACAAAGATAACTTAAGTTAATACAACCCTCAAATAGACATAAGGATAAAAACACCTTTCTTATTCTGTATGCAAGAACAACACATACAAATTTTCAGTCTTGACGTCCGGAATTCGGGCGTGGAATGGGTTGCCTGAAGACACCAGGAAACCAACACTTTATTAACATTTAAAACTCTAACTCTAATAAGAATGCAAGACTTAAGACCCAATAATCTCTGTATAGAAGTAGAAGGAGTGTCTGTAACATAAAAGATCAGATAAGATAAAAGTGGTCATATCATTATGAAATTAGGATGTAAGTACTATAGTAATTTTAATATAATCAGTATTAATTCTATGATTTTACTACTCAATTATTAATTACAAAATTTACTTAAGTTAAAGGTTTAAATAAATTATAAAACTGAACACGAATTGTTATAAGACTTTAAACTTTAATAAGACTAGTAAGTAGTAAGAGGAAGACAAAAGTAAAAAACCTAAATGGCCGTTGTGATTTATAATTATTATTATTGAAATTGAACAAATTAAGTGTAAATCCTGGTGTTTAGTAAAACGCTTCCTTCATGATGTCATCTGTATCTTCTGTGTGATGTTAATCATCTTCTATCTGACCCTTAAAACAAAAGCACAGCCTTTTGTTCACTGATTCACTGGTTTGAACCCGATGACTGCATTTAATTATTTTGACAGCAAACCCTCTATAGGGTATTGGTGATATTTCCTCTGTAGAATAGTGTGGATTCCTTAGCACCTGGTATGCTTGAGTCCTTTCATATCTGCTCCTGTACCACAGCAATTTTATTATGTATACTATGTTTATCTTCTCAAATCATCTTTGAGGTGGGCCAGTGCTCATGCCATGTTAAGACTCTAAACATTTAAATTTGCCATTGAAAAATCCTGTCCTTGTCCAGGTTTAGGTAGTAGTCCAAAGGTATCTGTCAAATTTTCTGATTGTGAAAATAATTTTTGACAAGGATTTTTTACATGGGAGTTCTGTCACCCCTTACAGCTCTATGAATGCTGCCCTTCTTCAGGTCTGGTCCCTAGCCTTTGTGGATCTCTCCTCTTCCTACAAGGCAGTAGGAAGATTTCCCTAGTATCCTCTGGCTTGCTCGTTTCTGCCACTTGGGTAGGCACTTGATGGAAGATCCATATCTCCTTCAAGAGATAATTTAAAACATTTTAATTATTATTATTAGTTTTATTCATTAATTTATCAGAAAAACGGGTAGGTCAAGATTGAAATTGAGAAGGGATGCAGCACTGCCAAAAGGTCAATAGAAAGTTTACTAAATCAACCGGCGCCACTAACATTTTGTTCCAGGTCTTATTTCTATGAATGTCTCCACATTTCGACATAGATTTTCACAATTGTCTTTGCAACCATACCTTGATTCTCCAAGGCATCTTAGAGTTTGTTGGATTTTTTGTTTTGTTTTACCAGTATAAATATAGTTAATCAAATTTTCATTAATTACAAAATATTGACATTCATAATTTGAATATTGTAGTGTATTTTTGTTTGATAAAAATGGATATCCAGTAGTCAGTATTGTTTTTTTCAAGTTGCATAAAGCACTAACCTGTTATTTAGTTTTTAAATTCATAGAGGACGTCTTCAAAGTTTACAAGGAACTTTCCTTATTCTTTATGAACTCAAACTCATTTAAACTGTTGGAGGATAGCAGTGATTGTTTCAATTTATTTTACAAGATGGGTCAATAATTTAACACAGGCAGTGATGGGAATTCAGATGTCAACAATAAAAGACATTCTCAGTAAACAGCCTACATCAGAAAGGTGTTACCCATTAACACCCTACATTGCTTTTCCTAAAGAACAATGGCCTGCATTTGAAAATGGATTGATTTCAGACATTCATACACTACCAGATAAACTACGTAAGTGAAAATGCAACATAACTTGAATGCTTATCTTTTCAAATTTGAAATTAATTTTTTTTAATACACATGATTATATAAATACATGTAGTACTAGACTTAGTTTATATTTTGTTAAAATGTTAACAAAAATGAAGGTTATTGTTAAGGCTTTTTTAATAGTATCACATGCACAGAATTGTTTGCAGGTACAGTATTATTCTCCATTTTTATAGTCCACAATTTTCTATGATTAAATTACTATATTTTTTTAATAAAAATTTTGTGTCCCATAACCTTGTGGTCATAGGGGGTTCTAATTTTTCCATTAGAATTTCTCAGGGCTTGGTAGATCTGGCGACGCCCATCTCCTCTCCAGATCAGCAGAAGACTTTTTAGCGACAGTCATTCAACATTTTGATTGTGGCTTTAACGTGGGCTAGAGCCCACGCCCCTCAGCTTGTGAGGCGAGCGCACTATTGACTTCGCTATCCAGCCGCCTAATAAATTATTCATTAAACTACTAACCAATGTTAAAAAGACATTAAACCATTGGTTGCATATATTACTAAAAAAATAAGCATTTTAAAATAGGGACCCTTGCAAGAAACTATGAAGTATTCTTTTTAAAAAATTCAGGGGAAAAAAATCAAAGTCAACATTTATTTCTAAAATTTTCACAATTCTTTTTATTTACCTTAAGTGTATGTTACTCTTAATAAAAAATTATAACATCTATATTTTTTCTAAATGTTTGGTTTCATTTAGCATAACTGTTTTTCATAGAGCGCAACCTGACAAATGATAGCTGGTACTGGTGGTGTGATGCACAGTTTGTTCCATTTAACGATATCAGCCTGTTCACAACATGTTCTGTATACCAGCCCCGGCCAGGATGTCGCTGGACTTCAGTGCCTCACATGCCAAGTGGAAGAGTAGTTTTATACAATTTCCTATCTCCCAACAATCTGAGTAGGTTTTAAAAATATGCATTGCAATTGTGATGACTCACCCCTTTGTTGGGCAACATAGACATTTTGCCATGGACTTTTCTTTTTAATTATAAAATTTATATATTTTTTTTTAATCTTCTCAACTGGAAACATTTTAATTTGAAATGACATTATACCATAATAAGCTTTTCAATGGTTGGAGGGATGGGACAGGCTAAATTCACTGCCCTTCAATGGGAAAACGAGAATTTTGATTACTGTGTGACAAATTATCCCGTCATTTCACAAATTATATCAGCATGTTTAGAAACTAATTCTCATTCTATAAAGGTGATATTCATATTTGTTATAGTTTGAAAAGTTTGAACATGCATTGAATTAGTTTGATGACAGGCATAAATTAGATTTTGACAAATCATTAACTTATGCAAATACTAATTTGGCTTTTATTAGAGACTGCCAAAGTCAGTAACTTATATTTGGATAAATATTGCATTAGTTAATTATTAACTACTACTAGAACTGCAGAAAAAAGATTTCATACTTTTCTTTAAATAATTTCCTAAGTCACCAGGATCATATGTATTAACTCTTTTACTATTATGTTCATTTCATGAAAGCAAAATACTTTACCTTCAGTGAAAGAAAAGTAAATTTTATTAGTTAATGTCTATAAATTACAAAGTGAAGAAGAAAAAAAAGCATAATTTTAGAAAATGAAACAAGGTGGTTAAAGCTCACATGAATTTGTATTCCTTTATTTTGTCTTAGTTTCTCAAATTTAGACAAAAGTTCGAGAAATTGGATTATTTGAAATAAATTTTTATACACTTTTCCAGAATGTAACATATTCAGCCGCACGAACAGCTCTGTATGGCCAAAGGTTGACCCTCACCCTATTGGCCAGCTTGTGGCTTACTGTGGCACAGGTGAAACTGTAATCATGTCAGATAAAGGTGACCCTGTTTATTCCAGGAGTCGGGACCTCACAAATGCAGTCCATATGTACTGTACTACTGCTAAAAACGGTGTCAGCTTTGCCTGCATCAAGAGGGGCATGGGCGTATTCTTTCTGGAGTACCACAATATTGATGCTTCCCTTTTGGTTCATAACTGCATCCGTTGTCATCAAATTTACCAAGATTTTGTGCCATCTAAAACTGGCAATGACAGCGTGGCTTGTAAATTTTCTCCCGATTCAAAACAGTTGGCAGTGAGCATTTCTACAGGATTTTTATTTGTGGTGACCCGAAGCAAGCTGGAGAAGTTGTGTATCATATGCCCAGACATGCTGGATGGATCATTATCTTCAGCGGAATCGTTCGATTATGATCCGAGATTTGCCTCTGCAGTCCTAACAGTTGCTACCACAGATGGCTTCATTCAGACTGTTGATATTGAGACTGGCACAATATTAAGGTCCATAGAAACTGAAGACTCATGTGACTGCCTTAACTACAGCCCAGACGGTCTCATCATTGGTGCAGGCTTCCATAACTTTGATATTGTCATATACGACAGAGACCTGGCGACACTCCATACCCTTCCAATGTCTACAATGTGCCAGGACCATCTCCAGCGAGTGCAGCCAAATTATCCAACAGTGCTGCACCTCAGCTTCTCACAGAATGGAGAGCACTTGGCCAGTACATCTTGTGATGGGCACCTACGATTGTGGAGAATCCCAAAAATTTTGACATTGCAGGAAATATGTAGAGACAAAATTCTTGTGTGTATTCCCGTTCACAAAGTAAAATATTTGAATGGCATTCCTGAAAAGATGAAAAACTTTCTGTTATACAAATATATTTAGCAGATTTTGTGTTAGAACTAATTGACACAATACAAATAAAATAATTAGCTTCAGTTCTTATTTTTACAATACTTGACTGTAGTGGTTAAGAATTCATTTCTTATAAAATTTTGTGTAAATTACTAACAATCAAAGTTTAAATTTTGTCATTAGCAATTGTTCTTACATTTTTGATGACATTGTTTCAGTGACCGTAAGCCACTGTCCACTTCTGTCATGACTGCCTCTCTTAAGTTTTGAAATTCTTTATTGGAGGGCTTCACGGTGATGGTAAAATCATCAGGGAGAATGGAGTGTAACAACTTGATCATATTTATAGTCTCATAATCTGATCTGTGAGAGCAGGAAAGACAATTAAAAATCAAAATCTTACTACATGTAGTTAAAAATTACAATTTTTTTATGATTGAACTTTTTGTAGTGAGGATAAAGATACTTTGAAACATTTAATATGAAACTCAAACTTGTGTCAACGAAAGGGACTAATTTCTATTTTGCAATTATGGATATAATTATAATTAATTACTCCCTGTTAGAATTTTAAAAATGCCTTGGGTTTTGGGGAAAATTCACACAAAATGGACATGCGTATTAACCTCCCAAAATGTAGACGCTTCTTTTAGGCAAAAGTAACAATGGCAACATTTGTGCATGGGTTTTTATTTGTTAGACATCTCTCAAAAGTCACTGACATTTCTGATGAATTTCAAAGAACAAATAACACATAGATTGTTTCCTATAGTTGTTTCAATTTCTGGAGTCTTAGGCATAAATATATTTGTTTGGAGACAAAGATGTTTCCAATTTATTTGCTGTTACTTTACTTGGCACATCCCCCTTTCATGCTCCCAATCACAAGAAGGTCCAGGAATTAACCTAAAGCACGTTTCATTACTAGAATTCACTGATAAATGATAGTGTGATTCAATTCTAACTCACTATCATTATGTTATATATGTATATGTTATATTTCATTTGAAACGTATGCCTTTATGCTAATAATGTATCTTCTCTTTGAGATAGAGATTATGTGTTTACTTCTCTTGTAAAGGCAAATCTTTCCTGAATATGCTTCATGCTTCGCACTGCTTCCTACCTATTCTAAAGTTCTCCACAAATTATATTTCTGGTGCAATATATAAACACAAAAACGTATTTGAATTTTTTTTCTGTCACATGTGAATTGTTGTGATCAGACTGTTATCACTGATACAGATCTTGTTTTTCCAGTATCACTGTACTGCCAGTCTCATCTTCTATTGTAAATAGACCTGCATATTTCATTTGTATTTCAAGTTCAAGAATTAAATTACGTTTAAACTTCAACCTGTGTTGAGTCAAGAGTATTCAAGTTAAACAGTGCCCTTAGAAATAATAATTGTAAATCTAATTCATCCTCCTCAGAATTATTTAGAAAATGATCCACCACTTGCTCCAATTTAATCCTTTTAGCATGGCGATTCTATGAATTTTCTGCCTGTCTTTTCATTGTAAACGCTAAGTGATAAGGATTTTCATGGGGACCATCATAACTAACATATAGCTCAAGGTGAATAGTAAGTCTAAACATCATTTTGAAAATGTTTTATATAAGGACTGTAGATCAAGGATAAAAGTCTAACACCTATCTATTGGTCAGGCAAGGTATGGACTTTAAACACATAGGCTGATAAAGCAGAAAATCAAGTTTAATAGGTTTTAGAGAACGACTGGAACATACAAAACAACTTTCAAAAACCATCCAATAAAAAGATATAAAATCAAAATACTGTTTCAGTTTGTCAGAGTTTATTCAGGATTCAGATAAGCCATAATAATATTTTAAGGTCATGAAGTTCATTTCAATCATGACAGTGGAGTACAACATCATATAACTTTGATTCTAGCATGCATACACTGATCTTTTACTCTAGCAAGCATAATCTGATCTGATTTAAGATATTTAACTTGTTAAGTACATCTGCTATAAAAAATAAATTGCGTATTTAAGGCATCACTTACTTGGTATATAGAACTATATTAATGAGGAGATGGCTCGTTTGCTCCAAAACTTGAACTCGGCAAAACTTCAGCAGATGATTTCCAGTAAAAATGTATTGTTTCACCTCTTGCAAATGCACAAATGATTGGTGTTTTCCTATACATTTTACAAGAAGCCTTGCAGAGCTAAATAGACTTGTGACTTGCAGAAAAGTGGTTTTCTGGATGCAGTCAAGGGCTTGCATATCTTCAACAGATATTTCCTTCTCTTTAGGAAACAAATATGTTTGTTAAGTTTTTACCCCATTCATTGCTGAACTTTTAAAAGGTACATGCTGCCTAGGCAAAATGACAATTTTAATGTCTTTTTATTTTTTGTTTAATCATGACAGACATTTTGTTTAATAACAGATTTATATAATGTCTAAATAAGATAAGATAACATGTTGATCTAAGCTAGTAGCTAAAGGAAAATAAATAAAATACCTTTAATAAGTTGTATTTTCCTTCCAATATCCTATCTTAATTCCAAAGGATAATATTAAAATAAATCCAAGTTTACCTGAAGTACAACAGATTGCCATTTTTCCTAGAATCATATCCTCCACTTTGATGACTAACTCTCTGCAAAAAATGTTCATCCAACCGGCTGACTGAAATTTCAGATTGCTGTTAACAGAACCATCTGACTGTAAGTTCAAATGGCTATTTTCAAAACAACTTATGAAACAAAATAACTTCAGGTCACCCCTTCCGATCGTCTGAGACATTTCCATGCTGCAGGTCAACTGCTCTGACTGACCGGGACAAAGGTGAACTTTCCTCTGCTGTGTGGTATCCAGACAACATTTTTCTCTTAATGAGCAAAGTGAGACACTGGTAGCATTCCCTGATTTTATGATTTTTGAAATGGATTCTACACAGTGAGATATGCAGGAAGAAGAAGGAATCACCTTCAAATGAATGCCAGACAAAGGTCTGAAATATATTTAAAAAATACAAAAGATTATACAAATGGTAGTTGCCTGCAAGAGCTTCATGATAAAATTATTTTCAAGGATAAGAGGGATGAAAAATATAAAATATCTTAAAGGATTTACAAATACAAGACAATAAAAACACAAATTGAATTACTAAAACAGTCAAATATTTTTTGATTAATTAAAAGCAGCCCTAATGGGGTAAAGATATCTCCCAGCAAAAATAGAACAATGTTATTGAAGCTGATAAAACATCTGTATTTTCATTATAACCTGTTTTCATTTATAAGGTGTTGGGTACTGAGGACAAGAGTTAAACAACTGTTCCTATTGCAATACAGAGGAAAAACTTGAATAGTCAATGAATAAAAACCATTTGCCTGAATCTCTAAAGTAAAAACCCAACTCTGATTAAAAATACAGTTACATTCCAGCTCATCTTTAAAGCATTGCTGACTGAAAGACCATGGAAGCCTTACGTCCCATGTCATTGCCTTCATGGTTTCCTCAGCATCATCAGGTGAGAGACAGACAAGTTACTGTGCACTAAACTTCTAGCTCATCAGGGGAGTGAACAAACCAAGGAAATAGCAGAACTGTGTATCAACGCAGAGCCAAAAGTGCTGCAGTTTGTCTCAATACAAGGTTCCAAATATAATGCCCCATAACTAATGTTTTGTAATTAATGATAAATGTTTTTTTGGAAAGTTCCCATTTAGCAGATGGAACACAACACGATAAATGGATAACAACTAATGATGTAAATGAGCAAACAAAAATTTGAAGAAATAATGAGACTGAGTTACTTCTTTTTTTTTCTGAGTGCCTTTGTGTTCCTCTCTGTATTAAGGTTCAAAGCAACCCACACCTTTTTATTTTCCATGATTCTTGAACAATGAAAAATTATTTCACATATGTAGACACTGGTAAACCCTTGTTTGTATAATTTCAACAATTTAAAAAGATTATCATGTCTGATATGGGAACTTACTTTTTATACAGATTTGTGACACAGAGGCCGACAATAAGTTGTGAGTCCACAGACCTTGTCCACAGCTTCTCAAAAGAGAAATATTGTGTATGAGCTCCTAATTGATTGTAAGGTTCTCTCTTCATGCTTTCTCCAGGTTGTACAGAACCTTTTATTATGGGCATTAGGTTGGCCTGGTAAAGAATTTATTATGATCTAAAGTCACAACAAGTGATTTAGGGCATATATTTTATTTTGCTTAAAAACCAAAGTTATGAAGGCTAATGGAAATGAATATCACAAATACCTTAAAAAAATATTAATTTTCTAATAATAAATTAAAATGTAAACAAACTTGATTTTTCATGTTTGACAACATAAACTACCACAATGCTTCATTTAAGATGGGCTTAATTGTCCCACACTGATAGAGAAGATTTATAGATAATCTGGAAAGGAAAGATGACACAGGCTTTCAATATCTTATTTTTGGGAATGTTTTAAAATGTATTTTTCTTATTAAAAATAAGCTACATCTATTTCAAATCATGATCAAACCTGACTAGTTATCCTAAAACCTGGTTGATGAAATCTTGACATTTGATGCCAAAGGTCAATTACAAATGCAACTTTACTTCTCAGCATTGACTCTGATGTTCTCAAAGCCGATTCACATGTCTAGAAAAATGCAATTAAATACAGAAAGCTGTCATACAGGGCCAATTTTATCATATATAGATAATCTTCATAGACCTCTTGGTGCATTAACTATAATTATGCACATGTCACCTCTCAACTTAATATAAAACATAATCATTTTTTAAAATTTTGAAATAATGTATTTTTATATATGAAGACCACAAGGGAAGAAACGGCTATGTGACATTTTTGAAATTTTTTAGTTATCCCCTGTATCTGATAGAGGATGGAACATAGAATGCTCTGAATGAAGTTTTATGAAAAAATTATGCCTCTGGCCCTATGAAAAATTCAAATCTATTTAGTTAATTTATAACAAATCTGTATAAATTTGAACATTAAAACTTGAATATCTCAAAACTACAAAAATGTGACATAGCCATTTCTTCCCTTGAGCTCTTCCTATATAACCAGAATTCTATAATTTATACCTGCTATTGCTTTACAGTTTATAGTGTAATGTGCTTTACAGTCTATTTTTGAATTCATTCAGCTGTATTTTTATTGTTCACAAATTTAACACTTACCTTTTTTCTTGATAACAGAGCAGCTAGTGCACACTGAGGTTGTGATAAATGTTCTTTCTTCATCAGTTGTCTCCCTGTAATAGATACCTTATTTTCTGTATCATTATCATCTTCAAAATCCGTTTCTCCTTCAACAACTACATCCAATTCCTTAAGTGAGGTAAAAACCAATCTATTCTCTGAGGTTGGCCTACAATGGCTTGGGAAAAGCACTACAACCAAAGAATCAAATCCACAGTGTTGAAAGTCACAGCTGTTGATTGTCAAAACTGATGACCAACATTTTACTACCTTGGCAAATGAAACAAAACAAGAATAGTGTAATATTATAAAATATATGCATTAACAATGTATATTTTTGTAAGTATTTACTAACAAATTGACAAACCTTTCAAAATAAGAGGATCAGATATGACAACAGTAACAGGAAAAAAAACTATTAAAAATGTAGCTTGTTTTAGGAAATCACCTTCTCTTTGGTCCAGCTTATAAGATAACAATGAGTATTAATCTGTAGAGCAGTTTTATCTTCACCATTCCAACAGGTCAAGTTAATCATATTGATATTGGAATATTCCTCATCACTCTCTGGCCAATTAACAATTTCACTATTCCCTATGATTCTAATACATGCCCTTAAGACACCGTCTACAAATTTAAGAATATAACCTGTATCTGTTAATACACAGGTTATCGAAGAGTATTGCTGTATCTTTGAAGCATAATTTATGTTAATACAAAATGAAAGCACCTGAATTCCTTTTACCATGTTTATATAATCCTTGTCAAAAAAAGTTTCTAAAGGTATAGTTGTTATGGTATTAATTTTTGTGATTAAAGGTTGTTTAGGCTTAGGTTTATCGTATGAAATCTGCAAACAAACACACGTCTTAATTCCCAGTTCATTGTATGAGATTAATACTTGAGTACTGTTATAGTCAGCATCATTAAAAATATTTAAAATTTTAATTTCTGTACAAATATTCAAATTGGCTGCAATTGCCACTAGGTCATACTGTACAGTTGTGGTTAAAAATGTAAAATCTTGATAAAAAACATGAAGAGTCATTGTTGAATCGTCTAGCACGAGAAGCCGAAAGTTAGACAGTAGTCTTAAAAGACATTTATTTTTCAGATTGAAAGTGGGCTCCATTAGAAACGAACGTAGATGAACCAGAGAAAATTTGTTTGAAATATTAAAGCCATTTCTATTGCTTTCAGTTGGTTTGCATTTCTCAACAAATGTGGGTGTGGAAAAGATAGAAGATGTATTCTCCTTAACGCCTATTAAAAATAGCTCAACTTGTTCACGTGTATTTCTCAGCTTTAATTCTGTTTTGTTACTAATTTCATAATCATCATACAAGTTCTTAGATTCACACCTCATTTTTAATAACATAACTGGAATATTACTGATGCTTCCAACATCAAAGGAGTAGTCCACAGTTAATATTTCTCCTGCCTTATCCAAATTGAACGAAGCCTCATGTGAAATTTTTTCAAGTGGTGAATGTAAGGGCTCAAAATTGCTTTCCATTTGTTGACTTAGATCTGCAGCTTCCGAATCTAAGTTATTATAACAGTCTCCACTAGCACTGCCGCTACCTCTTCTCAATCTCATGTTTGAGTTATGAGATGATGGTGATGATTCGTTTATTGGTAAATGGATCTGTATCCATTCCACGGTCAATTGGTTGTTTTTAATACGAGGTGAAAATAAACAATGCCTCCAAACAAAACAACAACCCCTTTCAATTTCATCCATTTACTTAATGGTTTTACACAGAAATTATCTATATTCTAGCCCCAGCATGCTGTACACTGATACTGGTAGTTCTCGGTACTTTTCATTTTTCAAACGGAGTGGATCACGGCGGATCTGTTAACGTCAATTGTAAACAGAAGAAGGAAAGTCTCCGCTAACGTTGATTTTAATGATCTGTGGTAGCAGATGACATAAAATTTTGTGTCCATTATTCTAAAGTGGTACTTTAAATCATTACAAACATATGCAATATATTATTATTATTTTTACTCCATTAAATTGACGATATCAAGTTCATTTCATCGTTTTCGAAATCGTATCTGTTACAGACGCTCCTTCCATAGTACAGAAGATTATTGAAATACTATGTGATGAATTGTGATGTATGACTTGTGCAAGCCAGTAGTAGTATTACACCTTCACTAAATAAATAATAAATGCTTAAATGACAATAAAAGTGATTTGAAAAATACGTATTTGCATATGGAAAATAAGGTG
>CALYLW010000840.1:594348-695348 GCA_944989445.1 Ampullaceana balthica
TTTTTTTTTGGGGGGGTGTCAAAGCTTTGTGACGTATTTTTAGAGGGGGGGTCTAACTTTTTGTGACGACACGTGACGAGGGGGGGGGGTAAAAATCGGCTTAATTGCGTGACGTCATTTATGGACGGCCCCTTAGACACAATTATCTTATGTAAGTAAGCTGTGTAGATGAACATTTCGCTGATTGGACAGCTTTAGATTTGCCTCTTTGGATTTATATTGCGAGCTGGTGAAAATTTTTACCAAGTTTGTTGTGATATTGAGAAAATTTTAAAAGGGCGTCATAAATGACGTCACGCACCTGGGGGGTAGGGTCACACATTTGTCATGTGTGACGAGGTGGAGGGGGTGTTTAAGAAATGTGACATCACATCAAAACGCGCAACTTTAAACAAAAGTTCCACTTAAATATTTGATTGCTTACAATTTATTTAATGACGTTTTACATGGCTTTACGCGTGTTGCGTGATACGATATTAAGGTGCAGCCTTACACTAAAATACAGAGTTAAATGACAAAAAGTTGATTTGAAACATGCTCATTTTCAAATAGATGGGGTTGACGTCATATTGGAGGGGGATATAAGTTTTTATGACGTGACGAAAAAAAGAGGGGGGGGGGTGAAAATCGGCCAAAATCGCATGGCATCTTTTATGGACGGCCCCAAACCACATGTGTCAAACTCAAGGGCCGTGGGCCTTACCCGGCCCGGCGAAATACAATATCAGGTTTGCAAGGTGTCGTTGCAAAGTCATAAATTGCCCGAGGTAGGCCTATGATTTTTCATGAACATATTGTAATGCCTCGGCGATATTGAGGGCTTAGTAAGCCAAACGACAGGCTACCAGGGATCTTTCTCACTTTGATCAGATTAAGTGAGGATAGAAGTTGTGAGGTGAGTGGATGTTAATCGTAGCAGTAGCTAGTAACCTTTAAAATGGTTAAAATAAAAACTTAATTCTGAAAACGGAACCTTTCAAACCTACTGGAATCTGAATGCTTTTACTTCTTCTTCTTCGTTCTCAATTTGAGTTTTGCGTGCCGACGAGTTTTGCGCCAATTGGCCCGTGGTCTCCGACTTCAGCCTGCTGTTTTACATCTGGATGTGCTTCCATAGCCTTTGGTAAGCCAAGACCATCTGCAAGGCAGAAGTTGATTTCGGCAAGTGATGCACGGCTATAAGGGTTCCACGCATTACCCAGCCGCCTTTTATATCCCTAACTAGTGTTAGGTACCCACTCGAAGCTGGGTGGACTCGGGGACGCCCTAGGCCCTGGGAACAAGTCCTTGGCTTCCCAAGGATTCGAACCCGTGACCATCGGTACGCCAGTCGAGTGCGCTGCCACTCGACCACCGTCTCCCCTCAATGCTTTTACTAATTTTGGTAGTAAACCTGGCTCAGATTTGTAGAAATAATATTAAGGGTGAGAAAAGGGAATACAATATGAGATGGTACAATTGATAACATCAATACAAGTTAAAAGCCTGAATATAGAGCAGAAGTTTAGAAACGAGAAAAATTGAAAAGAGTTGACAACTCCCCACCATCCAAGCCGTATTTTCTGAATAAAAATTAGCATGTTGCAAATTATTTTTGTCATTTAAATATGTAATTAGTGTAAGTCTGCACTCTAATATCGTAACACGCGTGAAGCCATTGAAAACGTAATTAAATAAATGGTAAACAATCAAATATTTAAGTGGAACTTTTATTTAAAGTTGCGCGTTTTTGATGTGACGTCACATTTTTTAAAACACACCCATCCCCCCCTCGTTAAACATCGACACAGACGAGTGACCCCATCCTCCTATGGCGGATTAAAAAGGGGGGGGGGTGAACGGGCTAAAGCTAGGGGCCCCCAATAATTTAAGGCCCCCCAAACTTATTATAAATTGTAGTGTATAATAAAGATGCAGGCAAATGTTTGTATTTAATCCCTGAAAATCCCTTGGACAGTCATACGGCAATGCTGCACATATGAGTAGGAATTATAACGGAAACCAGGCTATTCTTCGTGAGAAGTGCAGTGTTGCTCATTCTATTAATTTGGTTGGGAAAAGTGCAGCGTGCAGCAGGTTGTCCTGCTGCAGTCAGATTTTTTTTTGTCTTCTGCAAAATCTTTAAACACGGCTTGTTGCATCTACTCATCGTTGACAGGTACTTCAAAAACACATGAAATTGATACATGTTAACAAAGCCTTGTCTGACACAAGATGGTTAGCCTGACATGATGCTGTAAGGTCTGTTAATAACTCATACCATGAGAATATCGCAGCACTGGAAGAATTAGCAACAAACGAAAATAAGCCACGTGACTGTCGACTTGAAGCAGAAGGATTTCTAAAAGAACTTGAACTACTGGAAGTCGCTATTTTACTTTAAATTTGAGTTTGTTCAAAGACAGCATTCTTAAAATTACTATGAAGTCAAAGGAAAGGACAAGTCCATGGTAAAAAAAAGAGTATAAACAATCTTCAATGCTATATAAAAAAAAATAATAGAAAGCGTCAGACAAAAATTCAAGGTTGAGGTATTTCTGGTAATCATTGACAAACTTTATTAAGCCCTACAACATCGATTAGGCGCATATAAAGACATCCATCAGAAATGTGCCTTTCTTAGAAAACCTAAATGAGTTGGCGGCTGGATAGCGAAGTCAATAGTGCGCTCGCCTCACAAGCTGAGGGGCGTGGGGTCGAGCCCATGTTAAAGCCATGTTGATGAATGACTATCGCTAAATAGTCCTCCGCTGGCCTGGAGAGGAGATGGGCGCCGCCAAGGTCTACCAAGCCCCAAGAAAGTTCTAATGGAAACATTAGAACCCCCTACGAAAAAAACCCCCAGTGTTTTTATCAAACACGGACAAAAAAAAATAAATTAGTCCAGGAATTTCGCCATTCGATGGGCAGCTGCCAAGTTAATGGAAGAATATTCAAGCGATTTCGAAGACTGCTTACCTTCAGAATTAGTCCAATTTTCAGAACTCTTTAAAAAGTTATTGTCCAGACCCAGGCACAGGGTAAGGAAAAGAAAGTAGACCAATGCGAAACTCAAAACACGTGCACAGAGTTAACAATTTTGCTGCTTTTGAATGAGCTAAATTTCACACAGTCCTTTACAAATGTACACATCACACTTCGCATCTATCTTTCAATGCCATCAAACTGCAGCTGAGAGCGATCCTTTTCAAGTTGAAAAGAATATAAAATGAGTAAAAATTTGCATGGGACAACAAAGACTGATTATGCTCTCTATGATGTCACTGAAAAGGAACTTGTAAGCTTACTTAGCTTTACTGACTTGTTTGAAAACTCCGCAATGAGAAAAATTCGCAAATGAAAGTTGTAGGTTGAAATAATAAAAAAACATATTTTTCAATAAATTTTTGATTACAAATAGAGAAAACAATTCGTTACCCCATGAAAAAAAAGTTTTTAAAAATATATTTTTAAAAATACGGAATAACGCAGGCTCGTTCGTAACCACCAAACAGCGTAAGTCGGGATGAGACCATCGTAACCGGAGGACTACCTGTAAATAAACATGTCTATGCTTTCACGCCTTTAATAAATATATATAAAACGAAATATTAACTCAAAGATATTGAATTCATAATTTTCCTCTATAAAACATCAACAAAGAAAAGCCATTTTTTGATTTTTGGGGGGAATAAAAATCGTATCTCCCCCCCCCACCCCACTGTTGTGGAGGAAGTCGTGAGGTAGGATTCGTCCATGCTGTCGGTGTGTCCAAGCCCACATCACTTTATATCTTTTAAAACATAAAACAATGCCCCTTTCATGTCCAGTCTTTTTTTAATGATCTCTCTGCTGCGACTTTTTCTTTTCTTTATTTTCTTAATTTGTTTTAATGTTGTTTGTGTGTTGGGACTGTTTTATTATTGCAAGTTAACCGATATTTTTTAAATAAAAGTCTTCGCGTTCAATGTGTTTCATTGAATTTCTTAATTTCTTTCTAGATGAAAAAAATTGACTTATTTTTTTCTGACATAAAATCGTACACAGTAAATTTTAGGCTTGGGTGTCACCCCCTGATGGGTGTCACCCGGGGCGGCCCGCACCCCCCGCACTCCCCTAGTGACGCCACTGGTGAGGATTACTAAATTGGTAACAGCATACCAGATTTATCTTCTCATTTATATGATATCGATTTTTAAATTGAAAAAACAACAACTATTCTTTAATTGTGGAACCAGGTTACTGGTTATGATTTGCATGAATGCATTCAAATTGTAGTCAGTCAACATCGATCTGTTCTTAGACTTATTTATTTTCATACAAGAAAAAATCTTGCTTAAAGATGTATGTGGACCCAAATAGTGGGCAAAAGTGTAGCATTAAAGTTTTTTTAAATTATGGAAACGCCGCACCTAGCAAAATCAAAAATCTCTAGCAGAAAAACTAACTGAACTTCTCCTTCAGGTCATAATCTGCTTTTAGGTTAAGCAGTGCTAAAAGTATATCAGCTGGGGCTTAATCAGCTTCTGCGCTAAATTGCGAACTGAGGATATTGAAGAGTGGTTCAAAGGTTCTTGAAGTCTTGGAACTTCCTTTCAAATTCCATAGCAAAGGCATCCAACTGAGCCTTTGTACTTGTCAGCCATTTTACCAGAAAAGGTTTTCTGTTTCAGCAAAGGAAGTGGCACCTGCTTGCCTGCAGAACAGGGAGCGTTTTACATGAAATGATTTAACATACACATACATTTCATGTGCAAACAAGCTATTTAGCCTGAAGTTTGACATTCAGTTCATTAAAACTTTTCCACAAGGTCAATTGCAAACATGAAGTCTGACTTACACTATTCATTAACTTTGGTAGTAACAAAATCACAAACAAAACCCTTCATCTCCAATAATATAACTATTTCTTCCTTGAGATCTCATACTCGCCTCAATAGCTTGCCCAGGCGCAGCCAGCGGACACTGCGTGTGGTAGATAATATATAATACTCAAATCTTCAAAGCAGTGCCTTTTAACGCCTGTGGCTAAAGTACTCTGGCTGTTACAAAGTTTATCATACTAACAAAGCTGAATTGACACAGCCTTACACAGACTTTCCTGATGGTTTGACCCCTAGTGGAGAGGTAAGAGTGTGTGGTCAGCTGATATTCTGTGATTGTATTATTTTTCCAGTTAAAGCACGCGCTCCATCAGGTTATTACACTTGCCATTTTGTTCCACACTAACACAGTTATTTCAACACAGTTCTCAACAGCATTGAATAAATCCTGGCCTGTAGTTGTTTTTGAGTGGTTCAACACTAATTTCATTCTTCGTTAAGCTCGAAACGAGGATTTATTCCCCGTATACATACCAAAAATGTGCTGTTTCTATACATTGGTACTTTAATCCCAGTGAGACAGTACCACAAAAAGTATTTGCTTGCATCTCGAAGTTGGTGCATCAAATTGTCACTTATTTTTTTCAAAACGCCTGACATATTTAAGTTCCCTTGATAAAAAAATGGTGTCAAATTTGTCTTTCTGTTCTGGACACATAATGCTCGCTGCATCTGTGAAGCATTTCTTGAAAGAACTCACACTGTCAGAAAAAGGCTTGTTCCGTTTTACGATCTTATGGGGACATCTCGCAAACTGGCTTCGGTTGCAGCATCTTGTATTTAAGACTTTTGGTGAAAACATTTTGCTGCTTCTTTAAATTATTAACAAAACTTCTTGCATTTCCTTTTTCTCTGGTCTTTTAATTGTGCCCGAAATACAAATATTTTGATTGGTGGTATCTATTTCATGTCGTACTCCTTAAAGACGCTCACACACTCATGGCACAGCAAGCAGGCTGCTTTTCTTCCCAACGCTCGTGAAGCAATATTTAACAGTTAATTCGTCATTTAATAAAAGAGATTTGTCCACAATCTTACTTTCTTTGGTAGCACTCATTGTTAAATCGATGTCTATTAGCTTTTAAAATACACATTTTCAAAACTGTTCGAAATGTAAATCGTAAACAAAACTAATTCTGGTTGAACTGAAATGTAGTTTCGAATAGGTATGTTATCAATTAATGACTAATGATTCTGGAGCCATAAAAACGATTATATATCTCTAGATTAGAATCAAGAGCTGAGAATAAAATTTGAAAAATATATCAAAACAATTCTAAACAAAGAAAATTAACATGGCATAAGATCGCCACATGTACATGCCTACGGGCCGCATAAAATATTCTGACTGGCTGCATTTAACTCGCGGACCATAGTTTGCCCATCCCTGTGTTGAATGAATAACTTTTTTTAAATTCGAGGGGGCGCACGGTGAGGCATATTTTTTCCGGAAAGTGGGCGGTAGGCCAAAAAAGTTTGGGAACCACTGTTATAATATGACTAATTGTTTTTTTTTAATGCTAATATTAGTTGCTACTATTATTTTAGTAGCTCCTATGAAGAAAGTTGTTACTATACACGTATTTATGAATATACATTTACATAGGTCAAGGATCAGTTTGGGGAATGTTGACCTAAAACTACACTGGACTTTTATTTTGTGTTTGTTCCTATCATATTTAAGTTACTGATACTGATACATATTTAACAGGTACCAGTGGCGTAGCGAGGGGGGGCAGTGGGGGACTTATGTCCCCGGGCGCCACATTAGAGGGGCGCCAAAATGAGTATTAAAATTCATTACTCAATTTTATTTTGATGTAAACTATTGTATCCCAAATACGTTTGCAAGATTGAATTTTGGAGCTCCGAAAATATCTTCATTACAAACCATTTGGCAAGTATGATTTTGGCGCCCCCATTGAGCGTTAAGGGGCGCCATTCTACTCATAAATAAATGACACATCCACAATGATGAATTTCTGATGGCGTTTAAAACAAAAACAGTGAGTTGCTGGGAATGAGACTAGGGGAGCAGTAAGAGGCAAAGGCGATTCTATTAATAGAAATTAATAGAACAGACAGAGACGACACTAAAAGCAACCAAAATGACCAAAACAAGAAAAAGGAGTAGCTTAAAGCAGTGGTTCTCAACCTGTGGTCTGCGGAGCACCAGTGGTCCGTGAGCAAAGCATGAAATTTACGCACTGTATGATTCATCGGGAAAGACTAGCAAGTTAAAGAATTAACGCAGACTTAAAATATATTTTTAATCTTGCCTAAATAGTTTTTACATTTTATCAAGGCTCGTCTATTAAATTCTCGTCTCTTTGATTTCTTATGTTCGAATATAATCTTGAAAATTAACAGTTGCTGATGTGTACTGAAGTTCGCTGGTTATCAGACTGTTTAAATAACGTGATGACGTAAGAGAGTTTCTTGTAGAAAAAACTCAAAGCTTGTTGATCATTTGAACAATAGCTTATGGGTTGCTGTTCTGGCTTATTAGGCTGAAATTTTTGAAGAACTCAATAAACTTAATTCAACTCGGCAAGGAAAGCAGACACATTTAATTACTCTCAGTGACAAAGTGTCTGCTTTTACGAAAAATCTTGATCTTTGGACAAGAAGATTATTTCAAGGTACCTTTGAGATGTTTGAACAATTGTACGAAACCACCGAGAAACCAGAAAATGCTGAAATAAATAAACAAATTGTTGATAAATTTGATTTCTGGTCATATTCAATCAATGCAGAACCAATTTAAATTCTACTTTTGTGATTTTTAACGTTCAGTGGTTTTTCGTGGGTGTCCAGTCCTAATCTCGCACACATTCACTCATCAAATAAAAAAATGGCCAACATCGTAATTAAACCAATTCATTGAACTGACCAGCGATACCACTTTGAATATGTTGCATCAGAAAGTGGGCTTAATGAAATTTTGAGTACTCCTAACTGTCTCAGCTAGCTTTTAAAATACGTTTACCCTTTGCAACTTTGTGAAAATGGATTTTCTGCATTGCTTAAAATAAAAACAAAACATCGTTCGTACTAAATAAACTAATACGGCAGTCTTTTTAATACAAACTACTATTTATGACTTAAAGTTTTTTTTATAGTAAGCAAGTAGAATTAAATAAGAAGACTATGAGACTAATATAAATGACATTTGTTCGTTACAAAAGAAAGCCATTACAAAATTGTTTTTGGAGCACGCAAATCGTAGCATATTAGTATAGTTTTACTAACTAACATGTATATTACTTATAGCTAGCTATATACACAGTATAATTATATTTAACGTTCCAGCACGGCAGTAGCACAATTTTTAGTAGTGGTCCGTAGCTAAGACACACATTTTTCAAGTGGTTATTGAATCTCAAAAGGTTGAGAACCACTGGCTTACAGAATGGTTAATTCACGTCCCTTTGCTGCATGCTGTGACTCTTTAAAAAAATCTTACTTCCCCAATCCCAATGTGGAGGGAGTTAAGTGTGGGAGAGGAGGGAAGGTCTCTCCTCTCACGGGCTTCCATCGGTATGTCAAAGCAAGTTGGATTCCTTTCATATGAAACAGCAGACACCGCCTCTCTTTCCTGTCTCTCTGTGATCAAACTTGTTGCTCAATATGATACACTGTTAGAAAAACATCTACAACATGCCCGAGATAATCCAGGTTCAGTATCTTATTTATCACCGGAAATCCAAAATGAATTTATCCACCTACTTACATCGACTGTAAGGAATCAGCTGTTGAGTGAAATCAGAAAAAACAAGTACTACGGTATCTTACTTGACTCAACATTCGATCTAGGACACCGGAACAGTTTTCTCAAGTCATCAGATTTTTGGATGTCGATTTTCAAACTAAAAAAGTAACCATCAAATAATCATTTTTAGGTTTTGTACAGATACATTCCAAAGACGCAGCAAGCCTTGAAAGAGTTATCTTAGAGAAACTGGAATCTAATAGCACACCATTAACCGACTGTCGGTCACAATGTTATGACCATGCTGCTGTAATGACTGGACATAACAGCGAATATGTGACAGAAATCACAGAACATTGTGCATCAACTGTGACAACCACAGCTTAAACTTAGCAAGAGTATACTCAGATAAACAGGATCCAGTTACTATCATGTTTTTTGGAACAGTTGAAAGTATAAATTTTTTGTTTTCTCTCGTTCAACAACTCGTTGGGAATAATTAAAAAGAGTTGTGCCCATCACAATGAAGAGGGAGTCTGAAACACGTTTGAGTGCACGATCAGAAGCTGTTAAAGCTATCTATGAGGACTAGATGAACTGGTAGGGCTGTTGGAAAAATTATTAGAACATACAAATATGACGCCTGACACCAGATGTGATGCAGAAGCTTTGCTGGTAGGTATATTAAACTTTAACTTCCTATTTTTGTTACATTTCTGGCACATCATACTTGGGAAAATTGATTGTGTCCAGAAACGGTTGCAGAATCCTACTGTGAATTTCAAGGAAGCAGCATCTGATCTTGAATCGCTTGAGTCAGAAATTGTCAACATTCGTGATAATTTGAGCCAGGTTGCGGTAGACAATGGAAAAGAAGATGCACAACTTTGGGAATCGAGGTTGACAGAAGGATTAGACGACATCGGAGGATGCCTGGAGAATTAACAAGAGATGCAGGACTTTCTGCAGAAGAAGAAATTTCACGTGATATGAACAGCGTAATTGATAGACTCCAAAAAGAGATATTAATACGGGTTTTACGTCTAAAAACCTATACAACAAATTTGGAATTTTACTAGACGTCAAAACTCTTCTTGCTGAGACAAAAGTCGATACACTTCGTTAAAATTGCTTAGATTTTGCTAATTTCTACGACACTGACGTCAATGGTCACGAATTGTGCACAGAAACCGGAGACTGAAAAATGCTGCTCAGTAACCGGACTGAAGTTCTACCGGAAACTCTTTTGGATCTTCTTTGTTTTATTGTTTCATATGGAGATGAAGTATTTCCGAATCTGCGCATTTCACTTCAAATACTTCTAACAATTGCTGTTTCAACTGAAACTGTGATCGGTCCTTCAGCAAACAGAATGCTTATTTTGTCTAATTTACGTGTTCAATGGGACAAGATCGTCTTAGTGATCTTGCACTTCTTAGCATCGAAAGAGAAACACTTGAGAAAATTAATTTTGACAACGTGATTGACGAGTTTGCGCCATTCAAATCAAGGAGGATCAATTTTTTGTAGACTATGTCTATTCGAGTCATGTATAATTAGTAGATTTGTTTTTCAAATAAATTGTTTACAACCGCATAGAGAAATATTATTCTGTATTCTATTTCATTAAAATACCAAATGCTTCGAAAATGAACCATATAAACCGTAAAATTTCAATTTTTTAAATTTTTTTTTGGGGGGGGGCGCAAGGGGCGCAGATTTTGTGTCATGTCCCCTACGCACATTACCCTAGCTACGCCACTGACAGGTACTTATTAATAATGTTGTCAATAATTGATACAATAATATAAAGATTTATATAATTTATTATCATATAACCTATAATTCTGTTTTTAGTATATTAACACATTCCTGAAGTATTGGATTATGTTTTATCACTTTCTCTATGGATTTTTTAATTTTGTAACATTCATGGCATTAGACATGTGACATTGTTTTATCATAAATACATAAATCATTTTAAGGACTTTCATGAAGCTAACGGATTCCAATTAAACATAGAAGAAACTATAAAAAAAAATATTTTTGAATTATTGCTGAATGAATTCAATGAATCTTAAGAAATTAAAAATTATATTACGTATCATTTTTTAGTGCATTTAACCCACCTTTAAAAGAATGTGTGTTTTTTCATAATCATTTTAATTTTATGTTATTTTCTACTTTTTTTATAATAACATTTTCAAGTTATAAATTATCAACAAAAGACAATATTATTCTTTTAAAACAATAGATGTATAGGAAATCCTGGCAAAAGTGACTTTTTATTCAAGCAAACAATATAAAAAGAAAAACTTAATGATTAATGACTGAAAACTTCCATTTCAATATTCTACAGTTAAAATATAGCTGGTTATTATTGGAAGTGAATAGAGTGTGGTAATTTGTTTTTAACTGACCATCTTAACCTGCCTCCCCACTCACACATCTCAAACCTGGAAATTGTAAAGAGTAAGCTGTTCAGATATGGACAGAACTGCATGAGCCAGATGCAATCAAGCATGGCCAAAGGGTTAAGTATAAGAACAAAGTTTGTTGCTATAAACAAACTCAGTGGATTTGAGAGTACTAAGTCATATTTTTTAAAAATGAAAAGAACTAAACTTTCAATGATGGCATTTTTTATTGCATGACTAACTGTACCCAATGCTATGTACTATGTACATAATTGAATTGTAACCATAAAATGAACACTTGTATCAAAAGAAATAAAACCATGTGGCCCTTTACTAATGTCATTGCATATAATTTATTATCCATTAAAAATATTAAGGTCCCTAAGAGCTACAAATGGTATCACAACATTATTTTCAGATCAAAGATAGTTAATTGAGAAGAGGATAATATTATCTTAGTTATTAATATGACCTAGGAAATATGGTTACAGTGAATTTATAATATGTTTCAAGTATTTTCTTTCACTGATTTAAACAAGGCTGACATTGCTGTAGTCAATGAACTAATGCAAGTATTGGTCCAACAGTTCCCTTAAAATAATCAAACTTTTAAATAAGTGATGAATTTGTAATGTAAATTACATATTACATTATTTATTAAAGAAATAAATAGGTTTTAAAAAGCAGTCTCTACGCAAAAATGTATTTTTCTTAAATGCAAATCTTCTCATTAAATTTTTTTTTCTAAATTTCTATACTGAAATAATATCCTTATCTTTTCTGAACATTCTCTATATTTTAAACCCTAGTCAAACATCATTACACTAAACTTGTCCAACAAAGGATGATTTCAAAAAATTTATATCTTTCAATTTCTTTATTATCAGCAGTTATGTTAAGAACAAAAAATATATAGACCATCATGAAAATTTAACTTCTGCAGCACTATAATAAACATCAAATAATAGGTGTGAGAATGACAGATAAATTAGTTTCACACTAACATCCGGCATCAAATGATTATAAAAGCAATAATAAGGGCAACTTGCAAATACATGTAATGTCATAGAGTGCAGTGAAATAGTTTTGTTTTTATAACAATCTGGCAAAACAAAACACTAATTTTATCATCTGTTTTCTAAATTTTTCAATCATGTCAAATTTTATTAAAAAATGTATAAGATAGACTGTGTTTTTCTTTCAAAATCATTTAAATGTTTCTATTATTTTTCAATAAAATATATTGAATATACATTATCACGCATAGAAACAAAATTGGTTTTTGTAGTAAAAAATCATTAAAAAATTTTAATAGTATGTATTATAAAAATCAAGTATTTCAAGTATGACCGTTTAGCATGACATAATGAAGTTAAACATGAAGCATGCAGTACCAATATTTATGTGTATAAACCAACTTTTTAAAAAACTCATTTTTTTAAAAAATGTCATGCATACCGAATTCACACATGTAAGTTTTAAACAAAATCCACAAAATTCATTAACAAGTGTATAATTATGCTTAAATGAACAACAACAAAAAAGAAAGAAGTATAATGCAAGTTCAATTGAATACCCAGGATCAATGTATTATAATAACATTAAAAACAAGTATGGATACCTTCACTGTTAAGTCAGAGAAGTGGTGGTTTAAAAATAAAAATATATTTGTTATATCAAAATATTTCACCATAGGGAGTTTACATTGGCAGGAAGGGCCAGCACTCTTATTTTGACATGTGACACAAACAAAGCCTGGGGTCTTCAAGTACACTAAAGTGTTAGATGCATATGTTGGATTGGTTGGCATCTAGACCTTGTTTAGGTTTCGAAAATCTATGAACTTTGTTTATAGCATCAAACTTAATTTAACAAAAATAATTGTCTTTTCTTTCTAAGTAATATTTGTGTTTTTAACAGGTAGACTTCCATTAATTAACATTGATGTTACATGAATAAAATATTGCATTTCAATAACAAAGTATCTTTATATGCAAAACCTAAATATTTATTTTTAAAATTCAATAAGTAACATATAAATGTAAGTAATCCTTCAGTGGATTAAGGACCCTCAGATAAATTGATTTACATAAATACAGAATGTTAAATTACATACATGATTAATTAAAGGAGAATAGGCCAATAAAAAAAAATTCATTCACAGATAATGAATGATGTACATTTAAAAAAATATTTTAAAATATGACTGAACACATTGCTAAGAATTTTTAAAATATATATTTATATAATTTCATTCATCACAATGAATGAGAATTTTCATAATTGTAAGGCACTTAGTCAGTAAGCAGAGACCTTGGAAAAACAACTTACTTTCCATAACATTCTCAAACTATATCTGTTTCTCTGAATGGCATTTGTCTTTGAAGACCTCAATTTTCATAAGTCGTGGGCTAAAATTTGTCTATTGAAATAGACTACAGCAGTGGTTCTCAACCTTTTGAGATTCAAGGACCACTTGAAAAATATTTTTCTTAGCCTGAGGACCACTACTAAAAATTATTTTGCTACTCCCGTGCAGGAAATTTATAGATAATTATACTTGAATATTCATTAAAATTTCCTCCTGGCGGACCACCAGGGACATCTCCGCTGACCACTAGTGGGAACCACTGGACTACAGAAATATACTTATAAAAAGCCACACTAACTTTGTACTTTGCCAGACTAAATTTCACAATTTTTCCTCCAAACATTTCTATTAGACAGGCTGATTAGGTCAATCTAGAAATGTTCAAAATAGTCGCAGCTTTGAATAAGCATATAACAAAGGTTCTCTAAAAGAATTTATTTCTTGTTAGAACATTTCAACTAACTCTCAACTGAAACCGGTCTCCTTATGGTGTACCATTGGCAAAGGTTCTCACAACTTTGGTCTGGTCTCGACTTAGTCGTTTGCCAATAGTCTCAACCTTAAATCCCATCTCCATCAGTTTCTGGTGATTCAAAAATAAGGCGGCCATCAAATATGAATGCAGGTTTCAGCATTTTGTTGTATATCCTCTGGTAATCCAAAGTCTGTAAATAAATAATGAAATGATGCTGGTTTATAACACTATGGCTTTTTTCTGCAATTGCTTTATTTATTTTAAGCAAACTATCACTAGTCATTAGCAATTTTATGAGCCGTGTGCTATTGAATTGTGATTTTGTTGAAATCATATTTTTTAAAATTTCCTTATTGGGAATTTGATTAAATGTATACAAACAAGTAAAGGATTTTAAGTACTCCCCATAGGACACACACAACATATAAACGCGTATCTATCTTTAAGACTATATGCTATGTCTCTGTTCACGCTTGCTTTTCCTCTTGTCTACTATCAGGTACTTAAAGAATATAATTCCTCACCTGAAATTCATCCCATTCAGTGCAGACTACTAAAGCATGGCTGCCTTCTGCAGCTAAATAAGGATCTGGCAGATTGATACCAACTGTTTGACTGTAAACAAACACAAATAATAAATCCATATATTATGTGAAATAACAATTGAAAAGTTTTATAAAAAGCTTAGGGCAGCATGCAGCACACATGAACATATCAACAAAATTTTCATGGGCTTAATTTAAGAAAAAAATTAATTTAATAGTCAGTTCATGGTAATTTATTTTTAGACTAAATTACAACAGCATATTTCCCAGAACCATAGATTCAACAGAATTTGAACATTATTCACACACACAACTGCTGTGCTAAACAGGAATAATTCTTGATAGAATTGACACTAAAAATTGTAGTAAAAAGGAGATAGCAGAGTAAATAATAATTCTGGAATTAACAAACTTTGATTGAATTACTATTCCCCCTCATTCATAGGGAAAGATTCTATGGCAGGCAACATTTTCTAAAAGTTTACAAGGAATGAATGCCTACCTTTTTCTGGTTGGTCTGTGACTTCAACCACAGGTTAGATCACTGTTGAACACAAGTTAATGTTAGTTTTCAGAATATTAGAATGTAATGATTAGTTCCTTTATTAATAATACAAAACCTGTAGGTAAAATTCATTAAGAGATTGAAATCCACTGGATATTTTGCATAATTTTTATTTGTATTATTTCATTATTGGTGTTTATAAAAGGCTTGAACTTGGATGAAGCTTTTTAAGTAGAATAAATTTGGTGTCATTAAAATAATAGATGTTGAAATTTACTGTAGGACACAATTATTTTAGAATGTTGTCTTATCCTGAAATCCTTGAAACAATCTATTTTATTTATACAATTCTTTACAACACTTATCCTTTTATCAATAACACAGTCCCTGCTAAGCTTTACCATCAGTATTTTCTAGTTTACAACCCACCCTGCTATAGTATCCGCTCAATAAACAAATATAATTGTAATACAATATTTATGCTCATGCTTTGGCAGGACTCGGCAGTAAACAATATTTTGACAGATACTCAATCAATTTAACAATCTTACTTAATATCTGATCCTCTGGAACTTTGGGGTCATAGATTCTGATGTGGAGCTCCTTCTCTAGCAGATATTTAGAGACATAGATGGCAGCTGATTCTCTGGTTAAAAGAAACAAATTATAATAATCATTTAAAAATTAAAGTGCTTTTTACTAACAGTACAGAGATCATTTTAAAAAGTAAAGCATCTAACTTGAATATAATAATTATCATATGAATTGATACATTTATTTTAGACAAAACCAAAAATGTTAAATGCATGACAAATGCTGCTACACAAATCTTTTTTAGTATAATGTAGTGTAAAGCTCAAAATTCTGTTTTGCCTTTACTCTTTTGTAAGTATTAACTAATCTCTTTGCATCTTTTTTCTTCATCATGTTAATGTTAACTACATGTATTACATCTAAAATGGTCAAATCATTTGATAAACATATCAACAACCTTTTTTTAATTCAACTTGCATTATCATATTAATGGTCATCACATCAGCGTTTTACCATCTCATTACACAGTTCTACTCTACTTGACCTTGAGTGACCCACGATTAATAATGGACCTAGTAATACTATATAAAAGCACACACACAAACAAATATGTCCTCACCTTGTGGGTCTCCAGTATCTTTCTTAAAAGCAAATCCTAAAATTGCTATTCTCTTGTTGGTGACTAGTGGTTAAATAAACTTTCCACAATTCTCTTGGTAAACCTCATTCGTTGATAGTCATTGATGGCAATAACCTGGCCTAGGGAAAACATTATTATTTATTACTGTGGTCTGGCTATGCAAATCCAAGTAAATTAAATATACAAGATTACAGGTTCTTGTTTTTTTTTGTTGGTGATGTTGGATATTACACACCTACGAACACCCTAAAAATACTTTTCAGCAGAAATGTATTAAATAATTAATTTTTAAATTACATAGTATAAAACTAAGCGTGTTTTTTAAAAAATTTCAATCAACTTAAATAATAAATAAAAAATAACCCAAAACATAATTAATAACTTCACTACATCATGATGTATCAGAAATTACTTTTGTTTATTTAAGATGATCACACACTCTTAACTGAATTAAATTCAATCAACAAAATGTTTGTAACAAACAGGTACACATGACTTTCATTGACCAATCCACCTGCTGCCAGTAAGCTGCCACTTCAGGTAAGTTCAAACATATCACACAGGTACACCATATTCAGACACATCTTTTTGAAAGCAACTGCCACCAAATCCTGAAAATAGCATCACATACACGACTAACTAACCCAAAAGTGATAAAGTAAAATTACCTTAGCCCAAAACTTTATAATGCAAGATAATGAAATAAAGGCATTTGGTGAGAAATTCACTCTTGCTGTCCTATTGACTTCTACACTGCAGGTAATTTTTTAAAATTATGTGTTATATTTTACTGTTGGCAAATGCTCAATTTTAATGTTGAGTTCATCCTCTTTTGATTGATATAAAATGAAAAGTGCTTCACGCACATCAGAGGCAACTATCCTGGTATACAAGTGACATGTCCACAGCAGAAGTGATAATTAAATCTGTACTTTCAAGAAGTCATTTTTCTCAAAACTGTATTATTTTCTTTCTAGGAACCTACCAACACTATGCTTTGAGGAACTTTGGACCAATCCTTGAATCAGTTCCTATGGCATGGGCCACCTCATCAACATCAGCTCCAGTAAGACTCACATATGGCTGACATGGCATTGATACTTGAGATTCTTTGAGCTAAAAATGCATTAGCTGCTGAGGATTGTTAATTACAGTGATCCGTTTTTTTTAAAACTGTTTACTTGACTGTATAGGCATGATCAAATTTAAATGTTGGAATATATAATATGTACAAAGTTGTTATTGATTCATTTGCCCTACCGTAACAAAATGCTAAAAATAATTATTTATTCCAAATATACTTAGTTCGTTCATTAACAGAATGGCAACTTAAAACTTTTAAAATTTATTTTAAAAAAAATTATTATTTTTTTTTGTGATAAACTGGAATTGTGGTGCTTAACTGGGTGTCAAGAGTCATACTGAGAAATTGGGGAGTCACCCTGGGGGGGGGCATTGGGAGAATGGGGAGTCATACTAGGAAAGTGAGTGTGGGAGACTGGAGCATCACAGTGAGATATGGGGAGACACTGGGAGTTATTATGTGGGGCATATGAAGGGCCAGGTGGGAAATATTTCTGGTCAAGATAACCTAACAAAAGATTAGGTTTAGAGACATTTTACTTTTCATTACTTCTAGACATCTAAATTATCTCTTTTGTTTAGTTCCTTGGAGTTTACCAGTAAATTAAACTGACCAGTTTGGAAAGTTCTGATGACCAAGTGTTCATGGTGATGATGTTTCCTGACGGCACCCAGTGTCTGTACACCCAACACAAGGCGTCCATTGCCTCAAGACCCTCGGTGCTCTTTGGTCTCGCCAATAAGAACATCGGTCTGGATTCAGGAGATCAGCAATAGCTGTGCCTTCAGCTAAAAATTCTGGATTGACAGAACCTGTGAAGAACATAAATGGATTATTCACAAATACTTCTAAAGCTCTCAAATTTAAATACAATGAATGAACCATATTGTTCTCTCTTTCCAAATGATAAGAATTTTTAACATTTGGGACAACTTTTCTATGGCTTTTTAAGATAGACCAATCTTTAAAAAAATAATTTAAAGGACTTGAAATAGGCATTTTTAGTGGTTTTGTTTTTTTTAGTGACATTGTTTGGATTCATTAATGTCAACTAGCTGGCGAAATGAATGACATTTCAGGCAGCAGACGGGAATGGTTTAATTTACCTGATACTTCACTCCAGGTTTGACATTAGCAGATAAAATGTGGCTATACTTTCTGCTGCCTTGACAGGAACCAGTACTCTCTTCATTTCTACAACAATTTTGGAGTTCTGTGCCACTTCCGTATCCTCCTGGCAGCTGACTCGATGTATCTTCAAATCTGCAGCCCTGCCCTGTGACACAAAACATAAAGCTAAAGCTTTACAAAACTAACTAAGAGACTTGTGTTTTTATTTAATACTTCCTAAAACAAATCACAGGCAAGACATATATTATATCTCAATGTTATGAAATATATATATTAAATTTCTAAAAAAAATTTCCAAATTGATATTTAAAGAAGCTTCGGATGTCAGGAGGGACCAACTCAAACAAATTATATTTAAGTTTGGATTAATGGTTTTCAAATACATGTAACACAAAAGGATGTTTAATGACAATAATTTTTATACTAAGTGCTGTAGCAGCTATTTCATATAGAGTTCAAAGTGTAATAATAATAATAATAACGATTCACTTAATTGTTTTTGATAGCCTCAAGCCATAGTGTGTTTTTGTGTAAAGAGGCATTTCCACTGTTTCATCTTTAAATAACTTTTAAAGTCTATCACCTAACAAGTCTGACCATAGCTAGGTCAGAAAATGTTCAGCTTAAATCTAGTGGGAAAAATGCCTTGAAAATATATATGATACCATAACAATATGTAATATTAAATATGTTCAATGTCCTAACAATGTTTTTTATGATTTAACTTGCTTTACTTTCAGTTCATTAAATAAAATTCTCTGCCTCAGATTAATAATTAATTTATGGTTCGTTTTAAATTGATGTTGAGCGAACAAAGATTGTATTTAAAAAACAGGTAAAAATACATGCCAGTAGGCAGGTGTGACAGGAAATAAAAGAATTATTTACATTGGCATGTTTAATTACCAATAGAGAGGTTTGTATTTTCTTAGTTTACTATTGCAAGAAATTTGTGTTACTAAGCAATTGATCCCTTCCCCATTTTCTCTGACAGTTTGAAGGAAAACTACTCAAATAACAAACAAAAAACATCACCACGTTATTTGAGCTCCATTAAATATCGAACCATTAAAGATGCATATTTAAAATATGGTTACACCAATTACATATACTCCAAATTTTTCTTACCTTTCCCCAGCCAAAAGTCTTTGTGGGTGTGTTTAACACAAATGAAAATCATGTTCAGCTTCTCTGATACCTTTCTCTACATCCGTGGAAAAAAACAGATTAGTGTCCCCTGCAAGCCTTGACAACCTACATCTAACTGTGGCTGTAACAACCCAAGATAAGATTAACAATAATATGTCTGACTGTCTGAAACAACCCAAGATAAGATTAACAATAATATGTCTGACTGGCTGAAACAATCCAAGATTAGATTAACAATAATATGTCTGACTGTCTGAAACAACCCAAGATAAGATTAACAATAATATGTCTGACTGTCTGAAACAACCCAAGATAAGATTAACAATAATATGTCTGACTGTCTGAAATAACCCAAGATAAGATTAACAATAATATGTCTGACTGAAATAACCCAGATAAGATTAACAATAATATGTGTGACTGACTGAAACAACCCAAGATAAGATTAACAATAATATGTCTGACTGAAATAACCAAGATAAGATTAACAATAATATGTCTGACTGACTGAAACAACCCAAGATAAGATTAACAATAATATGTCTGACTGGCTGAAACAAATCCAAGATTAGATTAACAATAATATGTCTGACTGGCTGAAACAACCCAAGATTAGATTAACAATAATATGTCTGACTGACTGAAACAACCCAAGATAAGATTAACAATAATATGTCTGACTGGCTGAAACAACCCAAGATAAGATTAACAATATTATGTCTGACTGACTGAAACAACCCAAGATAAGATTAACAATAATATGTCTGACTGGCTGAAACAACCCAAGATTAGATTAACAATAATATGTCTGACTGTATGAAACAATTTGATATTTCATTGACTACTGGAGAAAACAATCATTGAATTCATTGAAAAACTTATGGAAGAGTTAGCTAAGAAATTATACAGGATTGGAAGTTTAGACTTCAGGAAGGATGGAAAATAACCATTTATTTTTTGAAAAATCTCAACAACAAAAAAAATTCCTGAATAATAAATTCAATCAATGAGAATATTAACCAAAGGACTTTTGACATTTTAAATTCTATTTATGTGAATTGTTACATCAGGCACAACACAATGTAGAGTGAAAACGGTACAATTTAAAAGATTAAATGGCACACAGTAGAGTCACTTGAGTTACAATTTAAATTATTACAGGGCATGTTTTGGAGCGTGTACAATGGTGTAAATGATACTGATTTTGTTTTTTGAACCCATGTGTTAGGTCCACACTGAGTAAAAATATCCTGGGGTAGAAATGAGCACTGATACATTCATGCCTGAAATGTTTACATGGTAGATCTCACATCAGTATGAGTCCCCTGAAAGCTAATGGGGTTGTTTTGATCTCTACCAAGTATGTATATCTAAATTGTCAGCTTGTTCTATCCATGGTCTTTTATGAACTAACCTCAAAAATGGGGAGCTGGTCAGAATTCCACTGGGCAATTCTCTCAACACTCTGGTCCACAACAGTGACCTGAAGGTTGGGGCACTTGTGGGCAATGACTGCACATGATGGGCCTCCCACATAGCCAGCCCCAATACAACATATCTTGTTGATGGTCATGTTCCACTCTCTGGAAGGAGATGAAAACATTGGAGACATTATAATATAAGTGAGATATGTAGAATCTGGAAGGAGATGAAAACAATGGACATCTTTTAATGTAAGTGCTATGTAGAATGGTAGCCAATAGCCAATATATATATAATATACCAGTATATTAGGAATGATCTGATGATGCATTTGAAATGCTGCTCTATTTGGGATATTGTTGTATTTCATATCCAGTTATATTTGATATCTATCAGTCGAACTTGCTGTTGTATTAAGCATGCTGTTTTATCTGATATCTATGTCAAATCTGAAATGCCTTTATAACTTATTTCTTTGAGCTATCATGCATGGATAAACAGTTGAATGTCATGCTAGATGACAATTAACAAAAACTATATATGGTGTTGATGCTACTGAGTAACACATTTAAATTTCTGTTATTACCACGTTTTTATTAACTTGCTTTCGTGTCTGTCTGCCTGTCAGCAATTTTTCAAATTTGCCAACGTAAAATTAAAACACTTCTGATGGTCCTAGAGAGCTCAAAGTTTTACCACAGATAGATCTTGGATAACAATACATTGTATCAAAATTTCTGATCGATCGAATGTACCGTAATTAAATTAATGCATTTTAGTTAATCTCTACATAAGCATCTGTATCCGACTGCCGTTGTTAGATTTCACGTGCCGAGTTCACCCAGTGACCTAATTGCCGTTGTATTAACGTTGGGCGGGTGCTGATGAGGCGTTTGGTAAAATAAATAGAGGTAAAAAAAAAGATTTTTAAAAACCACGTTTTTATAAGTGGACTAAAAAGAAGAAAACAAGTTAAAACCTATACGTACAAGTACTGTGATTTAATATGACTAAAAACGTGGGGCGGGCGCTTATGAGGTTTTACATATGCAGTTCACTCATTCTCTCACTTATAGATCTCTCTTTTGCCTTCTAAATTATAAATCTTTAAGTTTTATACCAAACACCCGCTCAACGTTTTTAGTCATATTAAATCACAGTACTTTCACGTATAAGTTTTAACTTATTTTCTTCTTTTTAGTCCACTTATAAGAACGTGGTTTTTAAAAATCCCTTTTTACCTTCGTTTATTTTTAAGTAAGGGGTCAAAGGCAACCCACAGTAGAGTTAAAACAAGCACAGCTTGCAAAATGTCTTATTGATTTGACATTAATGCTACACAATTTTGGGTTTTTCTATTAAGTAGAAAATTACGTCTGAGCTGTACTCACAATCCAGATAATCGTTTCTTTAGAATTAAGATGAAGGCAAAAAGGGGGGGGGGAATTACAACACAACATATCAAGTAAATATTGAAAGCATTTAATCCATACATTAGTTTCGCGTACAGAGATCTGTGCTTGCCTCAATATTAATGAAGCTTTTTTAAATTGTTGCAGCCAATGTTCCCTTTAAGCTGCGCGGCCGCGCAGATATCTGAACGACGCCGCGCAGTAGTTTTGAATTACCGCGCAGCAAATTTTGAAAAATATTTGAAAAATTGCACAAAAATTGATGCTGTGCAACTTTGCACACAAGCGTTTATACTTTGCACACGGACCTACGAGCCTTAGAGGGAACATTGGTTGCAACAAGTCAGTGAGATTAGTGAGAACTGTTGATTAAACTTAACTGTGATAAAATGTATGCACCAAAGGTAACTGAGATTAAAATGTACAATAAGTCAAGGAAATTAATGGCACCGTAAGTCAAGGGCAATACTTTGATGGTACTATAACAGTTTGAAGGTTCAATAAGTAAATGAAATTAACATTTCCAATGAAGGAATTCTCTGGCATACACGTCATTTTATTGAGGGGCAGTAAATCTTGGGTTAGGAACCAGCGTGCTAGAGCTATTCACTTCATTAATCTTTTGGACAAACATGACAATTTGACATTGTGTCTATGGCGGTGAAAACATTAAATTTAAACCCCGTGAATGGTACTGCTTCGATTATCAGTGGCACATAGATGTGAGGCAAGAGTTAGGAGGTCTGCCTCTAGTATCAAGTGGTACATAGATGTGAGCCAAGAGTTAGGACGTAGGAAGATGTGAGGCAAGAGTTAGGAGGTCTGCCTCTAGTATCAAGTGGTACATAGATATGAGCCAAGAGTTAGGACGTAGGAAGATGTGAGGCAAGAGTTAGGAGGTCTGTCTCAAGTATCAAGTGGTACATAGATGTGAGCCAAGAGTTAGGACGTAGGAAGATGTGAGGCAAGAGTTAGGAGGTCTGCCTCAAGTATCAAGTGGTACATAGATGTGAGGCAAGAATTAGGAGGTCTGCCTCTAGTATCAAGTGGTACATAGATGTGAGGCAAGAGTTAGGATGTCTGCCTCTAGTATCAAGTGGTACATAGATGTGAGGCAAGAGTTAGGAGGTCTGCCTCTAGTATCAAGTGGTACATAGATGTGAGGCAAGAGTTAGGAGGTCTGCCTCAAGTATCAAGTGGTACATAGATGTGAGGCAAGAGTTAGGAGGTCTGCCTCTAGTATCAAGTGGTACATAGATGTGAGCCAAGAGTTAGGAGGTCTGCCTCTAGTATCAAGTGGTACATAGATGTGAGGCAAGAGTTAGGAGGTCTGCCTCTAGTATCAAGTGGTACATAGATGTGAGGCAAGAGTTAGGAGGTCTGCCTCAAGTATCAAGTGGTACATAGATGTGAGGCAAGAGTTAGGAGGTCTGCCTCTAGTATCAAGTGGTACATAGATGTGAGCCAAGAGTTAGGAGGTCTGCCTCTAGTATCAAGTGGTACATAGATGTGAGCCAAGAGTTAGGAGGTCTGCCTCTAGTATCAAGTGGTACATAGATGTGAGGCAAGAGTTAGGAGGTCTGCCTCAAGTATCAAGTGGTACATAGATGTGAGGCAAGAGTTAGGAGGTCTGCCTCTAGTATCAAGTGGTACATAGATGTGAGCCAAGAGTTAGGAGGTCTGCCTCTAGTATCAAGTGGTACATAGATGTGAGCCAAGAGTTAGGAGGTCTGCCTCTAGTATCAAGTGGTACATAGATGTGAGGCAAGAGTTAGGAGGTCTGCCTCAAGTATCAAGTGGTACATAGATGTGAGCCAAGAGTTAGGAGGTCTGCCTCTAGTATCAAGTGGTACATAGATGTGAGGCAAGAGTTAGGAGGTCTGCCTCAAGTATCAAGTGGTACATAGATGTGAGCCAAGAGTTAGGAGGTCTGCCTCTAGTATCAAGTGGTACATAGATGTGAGGCAAGAGTTAGGAGGTCTGCCTCAAGTATCAAGTGGTACATAGATGTGAGCCAAGAGTTAGGAGGTCTGCCTCTAGTATCAAGTGGTACATAGATGTGAGCCAAGAGTTAGGAGGTCTGCCTCTAGTATCAAGTGGTACATAGATGTGAGGCAAGAGTTAGGAGGTCTGCCTCAAGTATCAAGTGGTACATAGATGTGAGCCAAGAGTTAGGAGGTCTGCCTCTAGTATCAAGTGGTACATAGATGTGAGGCAAGAGTTAGGAGGTCTGCCTCTAGTATCAAGTGGTACATAGATGTGAGCCAAGAGTTAGGAGGTCTGCCTCTAGTATCAAGTGGTACATAGATGTGAGCCAAGAGTTAGGAGGTCTGCCTCAAGTATCAAGTGGTACATAGATGTGAGCCAAGAGTTAGATGGTCTGCCTCAAGTATCAAGTGGTACATAGATGTGAGCCAAGAGTTAGATGGTCTGCCTCAAGTATCAAGTGGTACATATATGTGAGCCAAGAGTTAGATGGTCTGCCTCAAGTATCAAGTGGTACATAGATGTGAGCCAAGAGTTAGATGGTCTGCCTCAAGTATCAAGTGGTACATAGATGTGAGCCAAGAGTTAGGAGGTCTGCCTCAAGTATCAAGTGGTACATAGATGTGAGCCAAGAGATAGATGGTCTGCCTCAAGTATCAAGTGGTACATAGATGTGAGCCAAGAGTTAGGAGGTCTGCCTCTAGTATCAAGTGGTACATAGATGTGAGCCAAGAGTTAGGAGGTCTGCCTCTAGTATCAAGTGGTACATAGATGTGAGCCAAGAGTTAGGAGGTCTGCCTCAAGTATCAAGTGGTACATAGATGTGAGCCAAGAGTTAGGAGGTCTGCCTCAAGTATCAAGTGGTACATAGATGTGAGCCAAGAGTTAGGAGGTCTGCCTCAAGTATCAAGTGGTACATAGATGTGAGCCAAGAGTTAGGAGGTCTGCCTCAAGTATCAAGTGGTACATAGATGTGAGCCAAGAGTTAGGAGGTCTGCCTCTAGTATCAAGTGGTACATAGATGTGAGACAAGAGTTAGGAGGTCTGCCTCTAGTATCAAGTGGTACATAGATGTGAGGCAAGAGTTAGGAGGTCTGCCTCTAGCATCAAGTGGTACATAGATGTGAGCCAAGAGTTAGGAGGTCTGCCTCTAGTATCAAGTGGTACATAGATGTGAGGCAAGAGTTAGGAGGTCTGCCTCTAGTATCAAGTGGTACATAGATGTGAGCAAGAGTTAGGAGGTCTGCCTCAAGTATCAAGTGGTACATAGATGTGAGCCAAGAGTTAGGAGGTCTGCCTCTAGTATCAAGTGGTACATAGATGTGAGGCAAGAGTTAGGAGGTCTGCCTCAAGTATCAAGTGGTACATAGATGTGAGCCAAGAGTTAGGAGGTCTGCCTCTAGTATCAAGTGGTACATAGATGTGAGGCAAGAGTTAGGAGGTCTGCCTCTAGTATCAAGTGGTACATAGATGTGAGCCAAGAGTTAGGAGGTCTGCCTCTAGTATCAAGTGGTACATAGATGTGAGCCAAGAGTTAGATGGTCTGCCTCAAGTATCAAGTGGTACATAGATGTGAGCCAAGAGTTAGATGGTCTGCCTCAAGTATCAAGTGGTACATAGATGTGAGCCAAGAGTTAGATGGTCTGCCTCAAGTATCAAGTGGTACATAGATGTGAGCCAAGAGTTAGATGGTCTGCCTCAAGTATCAAGTGGTACATAGATGTGAGCCAAGAGTTAGATGGTCTGCCTCAAGTATCAAGTGGTACATAGATGTGAGCCAAGAGTTAGGAGGTCTGCCTCAAGTATCAAGTGGTACATAGATGTGAGCCAAGAGTTAGATGGTCTGCCTCAAGTATCAAGTGGTACATAGATGTGAGCCAAGAGTTAGGAGGTCTGCCTCTAGTATCAAGTGGTACATAGATGTGAGCCAAGAGTTAGGAGGTCTGCCTCTAGCATCAAGTGGTACATAGATGTGAGCCAAGAGTTAGGAGGTCTGCCTCAAGTATCAAGTGGTACATAGATGTGAGCCAAGAGTTAGGAGGTCTGCCTCAAGTATCAAGTGGTACATAGATGTGAGCCAAGAGTTAGATGGTCTGCCTCAAGTATCAAGTGGTACATAGATGTGAGCCAAGAGTTAGGAGGTCTGCCTCAAGTATCAAGTGGTACATAGATGTGAGCCAAGAGTTAGGAGGTCTGCCTCTAGCATCAAGTGGTACATAGATGTGAGACAAGAGTTAGGAGGTCTGCCTCAAGTATCAAGTGGTACATAGATGTGAGCCAAGAGTTAGGAGGTCTGCCTCTAGTATCAAGTGGTACATAGATGTGAGGCAAGAGTTAGGAGGTCTGCCTCTAGCATCAAGTGGTACATAGATGTGAGCCAAGAGTTAGGAGGTCTGCCTCTAGTATCAAGTGGTACATAGATGTGAGGCAAGAGTTAGGAAGTCTGCCTCTAGTATCAAGTGGTACATAGATGTGAGCAAGAGTTAGGAGGTCTGCCTCAAGTATCAAGTGGTACATAGATGTGAGCCAAGAGTTAGGAGGTCTGCCTCTAGTATCAAGTGGTACATAGATGTGAGGCAAGAGTTAGGAGGTCTGCCTCTAGCATCAAGTGGTACATAGATGTGAGCAAGAGTTAGGAAGTCTGCCTCTAGCATCAAGTGGTACATAGATGTGAGCCAAGAGTTAGGAGGTCTGCCTCTAGTATCAAGTGGTACATAGATGTGAGCCAAGAGTTAGGAGGTCTGCCTCTAGTATCAAGTGGTACATAGATGTGAGGCAAGAGTTAGGAGGTCTGCCTCTAGCATCAAGTGGTACATAGATGTGAGCAAGAGTTAGGAGGTCTGCCTCTAGTATCAAGTGGTACATAGATGTGAGCCAAGAGTTAGGAGGTCTGCCTCTAGCATCAAGTGGTACATAGATGTGAGCCAAGAGTTAGAGGTCTGCCTAGATCAAGTGGTACATAGATGTGAGCCAAGAGTTAGGAGGTCTGCCTCAAGTATCAAGTGGTACATAGATGTGAGCCAAGAGTTAGGAGGTCTGCCTCTAGTATCAAGTGGTACATAGATGTGAGCCAAGAGTTAGGAGGTCTGCCTCTAGTATCAAGTGGTACATAGATGTGAGCCAAGAGTTAGGAGGTCTGCCTCTAGTATCAAGTGGTACATAGATGTGAGCAAGAGTTAGGAGGTCTGCCTCTAGTATCAAGTGGTACATAGATGTGAGCCAAGAGTTAGGAGGTCTGCCTCTAGTATCAAGTGGTACATAGATGTGAGCCAAGAGTTAGGAGGTCTGCCTCTAGTATCAAGTGGTACATAGATGTGAGCCAAGAGTTAGGAGGTCTGCCTCTAGTATCAAGTGGTACATAGATGTGAGCCAAGAGTTAGGAGGTCTGCCTCTAGTATCAAGTGGTACATAGATGTGAGCCAAGAGTTAGGAGGTCTGCCTCTAGTATCAAGTGGTACATAGATGTGAGCCAAGAGTTAGGAGGTCTGCCTCTAGTATCAAGTGGTACATAGATGTGAGCCAAGAGTTAGGAGGTCTGCCTCTAGTATCAAGTGGTACATAGATGTGAGCCAAGAGTTAGGAAGTCTGCCTCTAGTATCAAGTGGTACATAGATGTGAGCCAAGTGTTAGGACGCAGGCAGGTCTGCCTCAAGTGTTAATACGACCAGCCTGCAGAGATCCACTCTACAACGCGTGAACTTTTTTGCCGAATGTCGGCCAAACTTCCTTTCACCGCCGCTTTTCAGACATTCAAGTGAATTATGAAAAGTTGCGGTAGCGTTGAATGGAAAAAGAATCGGACCGATCCGTAGTTGATGAAAGCAGGTCTTGGTCTGCCGTGGGCAGAATTTAAAAGAGGGCCTTGGAACTGAACTGCTGTCCATAATCCTTCTATAAATCTGTTGAAAAATTATTAACTTCACAACACAGGTCCGTTGTTGTGGGAGTGTTGGGCGATCGTACAAGGGAAGGTAAATAATTTAAACAACCTCGTAAAAACAAAGTTGTTTTTTTACTATAAATCCCTTATATGAGACATAACTAAAAGTATTGATAATGTTCAATATAATATGCACCACGCGACACACGAGCAAAAACATTTACAGACTGAAACTGACTGAACTCCCCTTGAATTAAACAAGGGGATATGGTCATGGATGGCTGGAGTGAACTCCAATGACCCGGCTACACATGCTATATAGAGATAAACTAAAAATGCATTAATTTAATTACGGTACATTCGATCGATCTGAAATTTTGATACGATGCATTGTTAGGTGACACGAGTCTATGTGCAAAATCTCAGCTCGATAGCAACACGGGAAGTGTGTCACTTTTTACTTTTGTTTTTTTCCGCCCGCCCGCGAACGACAGACAGAAATAGAGACTTTAGAGTTTAGAGAGATGACGCTAAGATTTCAAAGTTAATATAAGGGATTTGATAACGTGAAATTACAGTAGTGTCACATATACATTGGTTTTCAAGTTCGAGATTGAAAACCGTGACTTTGATTATAATTAATTTGAACGGGTTTTCACTGATATTCATTAACTGTTTGATGCTCATTTCTATTGGGCTGGAGTCCAACCACACTAAATGCTCAAAGGGCTTAAAACATACAGAAAACGAATAAAATAACAATACGTAAATTTTAATTTTAATCAGGATACCGGATTTTAATTATTTTGTTCCCTCGGGTCGGATTAATTATGTCTGCGGGTTGCATGAGACCGAAGATTTCAGAACCCTTGTTTCGTTCTCCCACACCCCCACGATTTCAGAACCCTTGTTTCGTTCTCCCCCACCCCCATGATTTCAGAACCCTTGTTTCGTTCTCCCCCACCCCCATGATTTCAGAACCCTTGTTTCGTTCCTCCCCACCCCCATGATTTCAGAACCCTTGTTTCGTTCTCCCCCACCCCACACCCCCATGATTTCAGAACCCTTGTTTCGTTCTCCCCCACCCCCACACCCCCATTTTCATTTTCTTCAGTTCAATTAAAAAACATGATTGCACTCTAAATGTTATTTATCAATCTTAAAAGACGGTAAGTGATTCACACGACAAGCTTATTATGGACTTATAAGTTGTTCTTTTGTTGTTATTGGGTTTTTTGGTCAAATTCTCTTGTGTGTGTTTGTGTTTATTTTTTTTAATTTAATGGAATCTCTTTAAAAACCCATTTCTTGGTGCGACAGTATGTGAAGCTGTAACACCACCATCAATGTGACACGTGAATCTCTAGGGCAGTGGGAAGCTGTACCACCACCATCAATGTGACATTTGAATCTCTAGGGCAGTGGGAAGCTGTACCACCACCATCAATGTGACACGTGAATCTCCAGGGCAGTGTGAAGCTGTACCACCACCATCAATGTGACATTTGAATCTCTAGGGCAGTGGGAAGCTGTACCACCACCATCAATGTGACATGTGAATCACTAGGGCAGTGGGAAGCTGTACCACCACCATCGATGTGACACGTGAATCTCTAGGGCAGTCGGAAGCTGTACCACCACCATCAATGTGACACGTGAATCTCTAGGGCAGTGGGAAGCTGTACCATCACCATCAATGTGACACGTGAATCTCTAGGGCAGTGGGAAGCTGTACCACCACCATCAATGTGACACATGAATCTCTAGGGCAGTGGGAAGCTGTACCACCACCATCAATGTGACACGTGAATCTCCAGGGCAGTGGGAAGCTGTACCACCACCATCAATGTGACACGTGAATCTCCAGGGCAGTGGGAAGCTGTACCACCACCATCAATGTGACACGTGAATTTCCAGGGAAGTGGGAAGCTGTACCACCACCATCAATGTGACACGTGAATCTCTAGGGCAGTGGAAAGCTGTACCACCACCATCAATGTGACACGTGAATCTCCAAGGCAGTGGGAAGCTGTACCACCACCATCAATGTGACACGTGAATCTCTAGGGCAGTGGAAAGCTGTACCACCACCATCAATGTGACACGTGAATCTCTAGGGCACTGGGAAACTGTACCACCACCATCAATGTGACACGTGAATTTCCAGGGAAGTGGGAAGCTGTACCACCACCATCAATGTGACACGTGAATCTCTAGGGCAGTGGAAAGCTGTACCACCACCATCAATGTGACACGTGAATCTCCAAGGCAGTGGGAAGCTGTACCACCACCATCAATGTGACACGTGAATCTCTAGGGCAGTGGGAAGCTGTACCATCACCATCAATGTGACACGTGAATCTCTAGGGCAGTGGGAAGCTGTACCACCACCATCAATGTGACACGTGAATCTCTAGGGCAGTGGGAAGCTGTACCATCACCATCAATGTGACACGTGAATCTCTAGGGTCGTGGGAAGCTGTACCATCACCATATATGTGACACGTGAATCTCTAGGGCAGTGGGAAGCTGTACCACCACCATCAATGTGACACGTGGATCTCTAGGGCAGTGGGAAGCTGTACCACCACCATCAATGTGACACGTGAATCTCTAGGGCAGTGGGAAGCTGTACCATCACCATCAATGTGACACGTGAATCTCTAGGGCAGTGGGAAGCTGTACCACCACCATTAATGTGACACGTGAATCTCTAGGGCAGCGGGAAGCTGTACCACCACCATCAATGTGACACGTGAATCTCTAGGGCAGTGGGAAGCTGTACCATCACCATCAATGTGACACATGAATCTCTAGGGCAGTGGGAAGCTGTACCACCACCATCAATGTGACACGTGAATCTCTAGGGCAGTGGGAAGCTGTACCATCACCATCAATGTGACACGTGAATCTCTAGGGTCGTGGGAAGCTGTACCATCACCATATATGTGACACGTGAATCTCTAGGGCAGTGGGAAGCTGTACCACCACCATCAATGTGACACGTGAATCTCTAGGGCAGTGGGAAGCTGTACCACCACCATTAATGTGACACGTGAATCTCTAGGGCAGCGGGAAGCTGTACCACCACCATCAATGTGACACGTGAATCTCTAGGGCAGTGGGAAGCTGTACCATCACCATCAATGTGACACATGAATCTCTAGGGCAGTGGGAAGCTGTACCATCACCATCAATGTGACACTTGAATCTCTAGGGCAGTGGGAAGCTGTACCATCACCATCAATGTGACACTTGAATCTCTAGGGCAGTGGGAAGCTGTACCACCACCATCAATGTGACACGTGAATCTCTAGGGCAGTGTGAAGCTGTACCACCACCATCAATATGACACGTGAATCTCTGGACAGAGGAGGTGGGAACCTTCCGAAACGGTTGGAACACATCCTCAATGGTTACTGAGTTACTAGCAACATAATATGTCTTTGTTGTGAACTTAATCAGCACACTGCTGTGTACTTGTATTTCATGCTGTTGGCATAAGAATGAAACTACCGTGACTATCGTTTATATTTATACTTCAACTTCTATACCGGGTTTGTTTGTATGTGTGGGAGGGAGTTATGGGAAAAGATAAATGCTGTAAATTTGCAAACAAATTTGTTAAGAACCCATGACTTGAAATAATTTGATGCCCGCAACTTCTTTTTGTTTCAGACACGATTTTTAACATAATCTAAAACTAAAATAGTAAATAGGTTTTTAAAATGTTTTGTTGAAAATGTATAGCCAAGAGGGAACAGATTTTAGAGCTGACCAAATGACCTCACTATGATAATGATGCGATGTGACGTATCATTTTGTTTACTGACTAATATATCCTCACCATAGAGAAGTACAAACATTATGTAAACAATGCATGTCACGGTTGGGGGAAAAGAGCTAAAAATAAAGCCGTTGAAATAAATATGCTATTCCTAAACTGAAGTGGGGACTAAATCTCCTTGGCCCCGTGATATAATAATGGTAGCTTACCACCCACTGTCACAAAGATATCACAATTAAAGTTCCCCATCCCCCCGTTCTTTAGATATAATGACACCTCACATTCCCTAGCGCCGCCTAGCCCCCCTCTCCCATAGAAATCATTCACAATGACACCTGAGTTCCCCAGTCCCCCTCCATATAATATCACAATGACACTTCAAGTTCCCCAGGCACCCATATATATCACAATGACACTTCAAGTTCCCCAGGCACCCATATATATCATAATGACACTTCAAGTTTCCCCAGGCACCCATATATATCATCAATGACACTTCAAGTTCCCAAGGCACCCATTATATCATCAATGACACTTCAAGTTCCCCAGGCACCCATATATATCATCAATGACACTTCAAGTTCCCCAGGCACCCATAGATATCACAATGACACTTCAAGTTCCCAAAGCACCCATATATATCATAATGACACTTCAAGTTCCCCAGGAACCCATATATATCACAATGACACTTCAAGTTCCCCAGGCACACATATATATCATAATGACACTTCAAGTTCCCCAGTCCCCCTCCATATATATCACAAAGACACAAGTTCCCCAGTCCCCCTCCATATATATCACACGATACCTCAAGTTCACCAGTCCACCTCCATATATATCACAATGACACCTCAAGTTCCCCAGCCCCCCACCCCCACCTTTTCCATAGCATGATATAATAATGTCCTCGAGAGCCCACTGGCCCAGCAGCAGTAATAAGTACACATCGATTTCAACGAACCAAAACTTACCCAATAATAAAAGCTCCAATGAACACCTGGTCACCGAGACCAAATTAAGATCAAGATTGGCTCGGCTTATACTTAATGTTTCACAACAGAGTTGATTATCGGGTATCCACGGGAGCAAACGCAAGTGAAAAACAAGAAGAAGAAAAAAAGATCAAACAAAGAAGCGAATTGCAGCTGAACGCTCAGCACATCGACGAATGTGACACAAACTGGACCACTGCACAGACACACACCAAAGTAAATACAGATTTTTTAAAAGATACTAACTACGACATTCCTATACAGACACGCCCAATGTTCAAAACCAATCCTTTGAAATTTATATCCCGTAACGCGTCGGCCCCGCCTACAAGGAACGATAACTCGCCTGCTAGTCTGCACCCTTCACGTCACAGACGGTGTACTCTATAACAGGCCAGCCAAAAAAAAACTGGGGGCATGGGAGTGGGACACTGGACCAAAGATTTTACTGAAGATTTTCTCCTCCCTAGCGTTGGGCAGGTTCTCGGATTTTCGTCGAGGGACCAAGGCTCGTGTCACGCAATGAAAGGGTGTGATGGACCTGACATCCGTGCAGCTTTAGAATTGGCGCCGTCCGGGGCGGGCTAAAACTTTTTACCGCCCACTACTAGGAAAACACAGCAGTCGTCTTGTACTTGTACAGCACTGGAACAAGGACAACATGGCATGTGACACCATAGTGGATATACGCATGTCTCTGCTGGTACAACACTAGGAGAACATGCCATGTGGCACCATAGTGGATATACGCATGTCTCTGATGGTACAGCACTAGAACATGGCATGTGGCACCATAGTGGATACACACATGTCTCTGATGGTACAGCACTAGGACAACATGCCATGTGGCACCATAGTGGATATATGCATGTCTCTGATGATACAGCACTAGAACATGGCCTGTGGCACCATAGTGGATATACGCATGTCTCTACTGGTACAGCACTAGGACAACATGCCATGTGGCACCATAGTGGATATATGCATGTCTCTGATGATACAGCACTAGAACATGGCCTGTGGCACCATAGTGGATATACGCATGTCTCTACTGGTACATCACTAGGACAACATGCCATGTGGCACCATAGTGGATACACGCATGTCTCTGCTGGTACAGCACTAGAACATGGCATGTGGCACCATAGTGGATATACGCATGTCTCTGATGGTACAGCACTAGAACATGGCATGTGGCACCATAGTGGATACACGCATGTCTCTACTGGTACAGCACTAGGACAACATGCCATGTGGCACCATAGTGGATACACGCATGTCTCTGATGGTACAGCACTAGAACATGGAATGTGGCACAATAGTGGATATACGCATGTCTCTACTAGTTGTGAAGACTTGGTGATAGAGGTTTTCTCCTGGGATCCCGGGGTGTAAATCCCGAGTTGCGGTATGTCGAGTACAATATGCTTTTTGTTCTTACGCAACTGAACACTTTTTTTTTGGGGGGGGGGTTGAGGGTGAGAGGCTCTCAGAAAGAAAACATATTTGTCATACATCATGCCTGGAACTTGGACATTGACTGCGCTGGTTACGAAGTCTAGAAGTTACAAGAACAGCATACATGTTTGAAATACATTTGACTGCGATAATGACAAAGTCTAGAAGTTAGATGCTCACCATACATGACAGCAAGCGTTTTCAAGACACGACCGCATTCCCGAGGAATGAAAATGCTTTAAGGAGGATACATTAAATTTGGAAGGGAAATTATTTGTTCAAGCTCAAACAACAAATTTTTGTTCTGTGTTTGATGACACACTTGATGCCATAAGTTCGATGTTTACTCCACCTTGAAGACACCAAATAAAGAATAGAACTGTTTCTAAAGCTGTACCACCCGAATCTATTGTTACAGCCGGGACACCTCATGCCTTGTCTCAAATCCCTTGCAAAAAAAAAGTCCTCACTTTCCTTGTGCTGGGATTAGATTGGTACTTGAGATTATGTCATACTTTTCTACTTCTAAAGATCATTACAGTAAGACTTATAGCAAAAGAGAAACATTTATTAACATTGCAATTATTTATTTATTTTTAGTGTATATGAAACGAACCCCGTATACAAGTTTCAAAGATATATGATTTTTAATATGCGGATGATTTGAAATTAGATTAATGGGCCCATAGGCGGCTATGTTTAAATTTTGCTTAAAAGCATATTATTAGTTAGTCATCTATTACTACGGATGATCAGTGAAACATGAGTCAATTAGTTGCATGTGACAAACATATTCACTAACTATATAATTAGATTCATCAATTAAAAAAAAATTCCTTTAAAAATTAGTTTAAGTTTAATACAGTTAATTTTAAAAAAATGCGATATAGAGTTACTAAAGTTTGACAAAGTTTTATTGATTTTAGCAGTGACCTCGCTAGATTCTATTTAATCTATGAACACTACCTCTACTAACTACTATGAAGGACTAGTCTAATAGGGAAGACTGTTTTTAGTTTTTTATTTACATACTAGTAACAAAGCCCTCCCAAGGACGGGAATAAGTGTAGGGTGACCTGTGAAGTTCATGGACGCTATGTTTTGGTAGTTGTTATGCTGAAGCGTTTGCAGGACATTGTCGTCGCAGGGCAAGGGATGTGGACAACAACAACAACAAAAACAGCAATAACAACAACAACAAAACAACAACTACAACAACAACAACAAAGCAACAACCACAAAACAACAACAATAACAACCACAAAACAACAACAAAACAACAACAACAACAATATTCAGCAACAAAAAACAAACAACACTTAAAACTCTTGCCACTACCCCCCCCCCAGGACCATCAAGGAAAAAGCAGAATTGTCATTGGAATAAGCGGCAGGCATCACTTCAAGATGGGAACAAAATAATGAATTATGAGTATGACCACAAAAAAAATGCACCACAAATAACTCGTTTTGAACCTCCGCGTAATATGTAAATTTTTCTCCGCTAGTGATTGGCTGTAGGAGTCATATGTGTTTGAGGGACCAATCGCTATATATGACGGGACAGAAAGGACAGAAACTTGCCTTTTATTATATAAAAGGATTATAAAGTGGCATCCCCTGAACAAATTGTGTAATTATCGGCGGATGTTGTGTAGGAGGGGGGGGTGCCTCAAACACTCACCAGAAACTAAGTAAATTCAAAGCACGTATTTGTCGCAAACATTCACATGAAAGTGAGTGATTTCAACGCATCTTCTCGTATTTGGCTCAAAGAACCTACGCTGCAACCAGGCTTAAAAAATTTTTCTGGGACTAACTAGAAATCGGTTTCTTAAAATTGAAAGTTCAAGATCACACAAAAAAAAGTTTTATAAATGTGGCAGCTCCCTGGATGTTGTATGAATATCTTAACAATAACGTGTGTCTTACTTTCACCAGCCCGCGGGCGATTATTTTTTTAAAACCACACACACTTTCCTAAATCATCTTGCCCTTCTTCCCCCCCCCCTCATTTCAACGCAGTCACCCCCACCCCAACAACCTCATAAATTAGACCCGCGTCACAAAAAAAACTTCCTTCACACACGTTTCTCCCCTTATGAGGCATGCGCACTGACCCACAAGCCGCGGTTGACATGTTATGTAACAGAGCGATCACACAACGCACTTACCAACTGTAGATTCTTTTTAAATCCCTTATATTAACTTCACCGCCGACTCGTTCGTCGTTCGTCCCGTCCGCCCGCGGAAAAACGAAAGTCGAAAATGACCCACTTCCAGTGAAGCCATCGAGCTGAAATTTGGCACACGGACCCGTGTCACCTAACAATGAATCGTATCAAAATTTCAGATCGATCGAACGTACCGTAATTAAATTAATGCATTTTTAGTTTATCTATATAAATTATTATAAACTATATGTAGCGGCAGGGGTGATAATTTCGGTTTCAGTCTGTAAATGTTTGTCACTTTTCACCGCAATTAAATTAATGCATTTTTAGTTTATCTATATAAACTATATGTAGCGGTCGCTATCGTTTACATTTTACGGGTTCAGATCGATCGAACGTACCGTAATTAAATTAATGCATATTTAGTTTATCTATATAAATCACTATTTAGAATGTTTAGTCGTCGTCTGCTAGAGTTTTGACCTAGTTTTAAAGCCAAGGGAGATAATTTGGTTTCAGTCTGTAAATGTTTGTCACTTTTGAACATAATCAATACTTTTAGTTATGTCTCATATATAAGGGATTTATAGTCAAAAACTTTGTTTTTACGGGGTTGTTTTATTTAGAGTCAATTATGTAACAGAGCGGTCGTACAAATAACAAGCTGTGGTTTTCCCACTTTCTTCTTCGTATTAATTATGGAGCAAAGCGACAAAAATAACGTTAGCCGTAGTTCTTGAAATGTAGTTAACGTTATTATGTGGCAACAGACTTATTATTATAAAGCAAAATACATGTTATTATAGAGCAATAAACTTATTACTATGAAGCAAAAGACATACTATTACCTAGGAAAAGACGTTATTATTGAGCAAAAGACGTTATTATTGAGCAAAAGACGTTATTATTTAGCAAAAGACGTTATTATTGAGCAAAAGACGTTATTATTTAGCAAAAGACGTTATTATTGAGCAAAAGACGTTATTATTGAGCAAAGGACGTTATTATTTAGCAAAAGACGTTATTATTTAGCAAAAGACGTTATTATTTAGCAAAAGACGTTATTATTTAGCAAAAGACGTTATTATTTAGCAAAAGACGTTATTATTGAGCAAAAGACGTTATTATTTAGCAAAAGACGTTATTATTGAGCAAAAGACGTTATTATTTAGCAAAAGACGTTATTATTTAGCAAAAGACGTTATTATTTAGCAAAAGACGTTATTATTTAGCAAAAGACGTTATTATTTAGCAAAAGACATGTTATTACTTAGCAAAAGACTTCTTTTTATTCAGCCCTAGATGATTCAAAGAAACCAATGATTGGTAATTCGCTCAACAACTTCCAAAAGCCTCATGGCAATCTGATGAATAAAATATTATTTATATAGCTTATATAGGATAAGCCCAATCGGTAAAAGATGTAAAGTTCAAAACCCCTGTAGATTTAAATCTGGATCATGATGGATACATGCGTCAATATTTGTAAAGATCGTGTAAAACTGAAAGAGTAATAAAGTCTGTAACTTTGACGAAAAGAATATTAGAGACCCTCTGTCCCGAAGGAATGGACATTAAGAGTTCAATGCCCTATTGTATTTTAATATGGCCCTTAAACTTTTAATGCACCAAGTGGTCACGATCCATCCATTTACCCAGTAGTCAATGTTAAAATAATTTTTATATAGCTCATATAAGGGAGAAATGACATTTTGCCCCCCCCCCAAATGACTGGTAATTTTTTTAATTAAAAATTTGCCAGTTACCGTCGCGGGAGTGTATTCAACAGCTTCCTAAAGTTTCATGGCGATCGGATGAACGATGTGTTAAGGTATAAAGGACAAACGGACGGACAGAAAATATTCATTTATATATATAATTCATGGTAGGACAGCACAACATCCACATCAACTGACTCCAAAATGAAAATGAAACGTCATCAGTCGTCGTTTAAACCAGAGGCTTTGTCCAGAGACCCGACCTCCCCCATCCCCATCTATCCAGAGACCCTACCTCCTCCCTCCACACCGCGGTCTGTCCAGAAACCCTACATCCCCACCACCGCGGTTTGTCGTGAGACCCTACCTGGCATGGCAGAATGTTGACCAATCCATCACAGGACTTTACCACCTCCACATCGGTAGTTATTGAGAACTTGTGTTTTTAAATCGTTGTGTTATGGAATAGTCGTGTTATTTTATGCACAGTACATACGAAATTGGATGAACCTCCACTAATGGTTGATTTCTACTTGGAACAGGTTAGGAATCAAGAAATGGCTTAATTAATTAACAAAAACGTTTCTTTTCTACAAGACACCCCCAAAAGTTCAATTTGTGGTCCACAGAGCTTATAGAATGTGGTCTACAGAGTTTATAGAATGTGGGCCAGATGAATATAATGTGGTCCACATAGACCTGCCAGCCGAATTTTTTTTAAAATTTCGGCTGGCTTACACAATTTTTCGGCTGATATCCGGATTAGCCGGATTTTAAAAATTCGGCTGGCTGACATAATTTTTCGGCTGATATCCGGATTAGCCGGATTTTTCCGTAAATTTACATTTGCAGCAAAATATTCGTAAACATCATCCAGGGATGTTCCAGCAAGTGTTACAGGTGCCGGATGGTTGAGAGATGGGCAATTAATTTTGAAGAAGTCAACAAAACCATCTTTAGCCACAGTTTCAAAGGCGAGCAAGTCTCTAAAGAACCAGATAACAATATCTCTTGTCAGTTCATGACTTGATGCCTGACAGTGACTGTTGCCTTCTCCATACTTACGGAAATATCCCAAAATTTTATTGACTTTTCTTTACTTTGTACTGACACATTATGCTTGCCACTAAAGTGAATATTCATTTTGCCACTTAATGAAATTCCGGCAAAATTGTTTAATTTTGAAATGTGACCCTTGTCACCCAACGCCTGCTGAGCAGTGATACACACTTGTCACCCAACGCCTGCTGAGCAGTGAGACACACTTGTCACCCAACGCCTGCTGAGCAGTAAGACACACTTGTCACCCAACGCTTGCTGAGCAGTGAGACACACTTGTCACCCAACGCCTGCTGAGCAGTGAGACACAATTGTCACCCAACGCCTGCTGAGCAGTGAGACACACTTGTCACCCAACGCCTGCTGAGCAGTGAGACACACTTGTCACCCAACGCCTGCTGAGCAGTGAGACACACTTGTCACCCAACGCCTGCTGAGCAGTGAGACACACTTGTCACCCAACGCCTGCTGAGCAGTGAGACACACTTGTCACCCAATGACTGCTGAGCAGTGAGACACACTTGTCACCCAACGCCTGCTGAGCAGTGAGACACACTTGTCACCCAACGCCTGCTGAGCAGTGAGACACACTTGTCACCCAACGCCTGCTGAGCAGTGAGACACACTTGTCACCCAACGCCTGCTGAGCAGTGAGACACACTTGTCACCCAATGACTACTGAGCAGTGAGACACACTTGTCACCCAATGACTGCTGAGCAGTGAGACACACTTGTCACCCAATGACTACTGAGCAGTGAGACACACTTGTCACCCAATGACTACTGAGCAGTGAGACACAGCTGACAATAAACTCGACCTTCATCTACATTTATCCCATCAGCAGAGACCAAAATATTTCCAGCATTGTGCTTTAGAATTTCCATGTAGGATAGGCGGTTTAGGTTTTATGTGTAGGTTTTTAATGAACTGCCTCTCTTCCCGGTTTAGATGATATTTGCTGACATATGAGTTCACCCAAAATCATCATATAGTCATAAAGAATTGTTACATTAGAAATTGTGTAACGTAAAAAGGTAATCCTGCAGTCTTAGCACGTAGATCTATATTATTTCACTGCGCATTTTAATTTTCTCGTGAGAACTTTTGTTTTTAATTGATTATATGCATTTATATATGTTATATTTTAGCCATTATAGCGCTAATTTGTAAGGCTTTTTAATTTATAAGGCTTTTTCGGCCCTTAACGCTACATAATCAGAGTAGAGTAGGATACGTCCATTTTGTTTATCTAGCACCCTACTTGCTGGGTTGTCACAGCAAGAGGACAAATGAAATTTTCTCACTTACAAACATACAAAAAATAATCCAAACACCTAGTAAGGAAATAAAAAATGAAATTTTCATTAAAATATTTATTGATCTTCTAAGAATCCTAAAGTAGATGAATGAAATTTTTTTAAAAACATCTTCAGTCAGTAAATTTGTTTTAGCATGGGTCGTTCCAGGTAAAAAAAAATTAGCTAGCAGGGTGCTAGATAAACAAAAATGATGTATCCTGCTCCGATTATGTAGCGTCAAAGGCTGAAAAAGCCTTATAAATTTAAAAGTCTTACGAATTAGGGCTATAATAACCAAAATAAAGCATATATAAATGCATTTAATAAATTAAAAATAAAAGTTCTCACGAGAAAATTAAAATTCACAGCAAAACAATTTATGTGCTAAAACTTAAGGATCACTCTTAAAAATCATCGTCATCAGTTATTGACTAAACTAGTATGTAGTTAATTGAAAAAATTAATTTAGGCTTACCTATCAGCTAGTAGAATATCGTTGAGCCATAATTGAGTAATAATGAATCGCCTATTTACGACAAAGCTTAACGATAACTTAAATTAATTAATTAATTAATTTATTTGTATTTTAATTAGTATTTTATAAATTAAGATTTTAAGAAAAAGATAACTTGCAAGAACTGTATCAATGATTATTTAGGTTTAAAAAAAACTGTACAAATAACTCATTTTTGTGACACTTTCGGCGACGGTTATTCTAAAAATGCACTCGATCTTAAAACGGAACAAATTAATCTTATAGAAGACAAAAACATTACGGGCTTGTTCATTTTTCGGCGGATTTACGGCGGACAAAATACGGCGGCTAATGCGGCGCGCCGCATATTTTCCGGCGGACGAAAATTTTGCGGCGTATTCGCTGAGGGGTCTAGGTCCACATGGCTAGAATGTGGTCCACAGAGCTTATAGAATGTGGTACACAGGGCGAGAATGTGGGCCACAGGGATAGAATGTGGCCCACAGGGCTAGAATGTGATCCACGGGGCTAGAAATGTTGGCCACAGAGCTAGAATGCGGTCCACGTGACTAGAATGTGGGTTACAGAGCTGGAGTGGAAACCGCTAGGCCTTTGCTTCCATCAGTCGCATTGTGCGGGCCCTCAGCCCACTTTGAAATGTGTGTCGTTGCAAGGAGCGAACACAGGGCAGCCGTATCGAAGAGATGATTTAATGACGTCACTATCGAGAGTAACAAGCCACGTGGGTCATTGTCAAACATTTCACAAGAGTCCACACCAATGTTCCCTTTAACCTGCGTGGCTGCGCAGATTTCTGACAGACGCCGCGCAGCAGTTTATGAATACCGCACAGCAAATTTTGTCAAATATTTCACACAAATTGAATGATGTGCAACTTTGCACACGTTTTTATTTTTTGCTTTGCACACGGGCCAACTAAACTTAGAAGGAATATTAAATTTAAATTACATCAAAATTTTAATGTCCTTGTGGATTCGTTGAGAAACAAACAATTCTTTCTCTTTTATGCTGAATCCTGATTATAGACACGTCAATGTTTTATAAGCTCTTTATGTACTTGTATTAAATGCATCTCGAAATACAATTTTTTTTAAAAAAAGACATCATTTAGTTCCCGTGTGATATCACCACTGTCGGAGAATTGAACACGAGGGTGGTTTGTTTTACAACAGAGACAGTTAAGTGTTGTCTGTGATATCAGGAACCATTACTCCTACTCCTCTCATGTTTACACAAAATTGAACCAAAACAGATAATGTAAATATTGGTATCAATATGTACACGATTAAAGCTGGGTTCAAAAGTAGTTATGGGGCTCAACTCTACACCTGTGAATAACTGGGTTCAAAAGTAGTTATGGGGCTCAACTCAACACCTGTGAATAATTGGGTTCAAAAGTAGTTGTGGAGCTCAACTCAACACCGGTGAATAACTGGGTTCAAAGGTAGTTGTGGAGCTCAACTCAACACCTGTGAATCAACGGGTTCGTGAAACAAGTCTGCATATAATAATATTTTCCCATTTGTGGCTATTCTTGTCTCCCTCACTCCATTTCGACAACGAGCTGCTCTCTAAATCGCTGATTCCCATGACGTGCGTTTGGCCACGCACTCATCAAAACTTTCACAGTGGGGCATTTGGGGTAATCAAAGTTGATGCGGCGAGTGATTTTCCTTTAAAAGGCATTGCATCACTATTTTAAATGGAACTTTAAACTTTAAACATGGAATGGGCGGCCGTTTTCATAATAACAACGTGTTGCCTATAGCAGTGCTTTTCAAAGTGGTGGTCCGCGGACCGGTGCCGGTCCGTAGGTCATCCGCTGCCGGTCAGCAGAAGTTATCAAGAAAGGACAGAAAAATCTACTTATAATCGTTTGCAACAATTAACACTAACCCTATGCATTAAGGAAATAGCATATAAAATGAAACAAGTAAAATAAAATAAATTAAACTTCGCTGCCACGTCAGTACAGTTAAAACAACGCACCGGTCCCTGGAGCAATTGAAAAATTATTGCCGGTCCGCCATGCTAAAAAAGTCATCTGCTATATTAACACACACATATATGTATAAAATATACATGTCGTTCCCTTGAGAAGTGCATGGAAAAAATTATAAAACAAAATAATATTCTTTAAATCTCAACAAGTAATAACACTTGGATTATCAGATTCTCTCTCATTAAATCAGCTACCGTAAACAATGGGAACGTTTGTTAACTCTAACCAGCCCCCATTTGATCAACTAAATTATAAGCACTTTAATCATACGCGCATGCCCATTTAATCAACTAAATTATAAGCACTTTAATCATACGCGCATGCCCATTTAATCAACTAATTATAAGCACTACAGTCATCAATTATCATCCATTTAAATCTCTCAAATTACAAATTCAATAATTATTGAGTTTTCACAATTTGACTTTTTTTGTGTGTTCTTTCTTTGTTTCTGAGTTACATCTGAGAAGAGAATTCTTTACATTTAGCAGACGTTTTGGTTATGCTTTGAAATAACACAATAGATGAAGAATGAACAAAGTCTGAGAAAGGTGTGAGGCCAATATTATTGTTATATATCTCGTAGTAGCAGTGGAAAAAAATAAAGCTTACGGGAATTTAATTTTTTTTAAAAACAGGATATTATTTAACAATACACTGCAGGTTGACAACACAAGTCTTATTTTAGTGGGGGTTTTTTTTTCTTTCCTTTGGCCCCTAGAAATTCGAATCCTCCATGCTTTAGTATAAGTTACGCTCTATGAAAGGCTTTATCCTGCTTACGGTAAGGAACTACAGGTCACGTACATATAAAGGCGAAAAGCAGTTTATAATAAGACATGGGGCATTATTATTGAAACGCATTCGTTCCTACGGGTCCTGTACCCCCGCCTCCCCGTCCCTAAAACTATTTCTTCTATATGCTGTTATTCAAACATATTCAATGTGATCATCTGAAATAAGCACCAATACTTTCAATATACAAAATAAAATTAATAAATAAACATGGTTGCAATTTTGTTTTCGAATTTTAAAATTCATAAAGATTCGATATTTTGGTTATTGGTGAATATGATGAATTTGATCATCATCCCCATGGTTACCGAGGTACTGTATATCGTAAAGCTTTATGTTAAATATTTATCACGGACATTAATTTATCTGTAACCTTGAAATAGACCTCTCTTCGAGCTATCATGACATTGACAGTTGTGATTGGTTTTCTGATAGAACACGCAAGCAAGTGTTTTTCGTTGTGGTCAAGCCCCAATCTAAATCTCATCCCACATTAAATACGTGTCCATTAACCAACTGTAATCCACCTGGTCCTCTGCATCTCATGACAAATATTTTGGCCTGAAGCTAAGATAGACCCAGGAAATAACAGTCCCGAATATACTGTACAGCTGTATTTATTATAAGAAATTCTTATTGTGTCTGTATCTGAATTTTGAAGTTTCAATTACAATAACTTTACGGGGAAATGGGAAGGCCGGGGGGGGGGTGCTCTCAATCCAAGTTACATTAAAATTCGTGGAACAATTTCTTGACAATGTTTAGTTTCAAAATGGTAGTGATGTGGCGTTGTCTCTACTGGAAATTGGTGCCAAATATTTGAATAAAAAAACTTTTTTTTAAAAACATTTTTTCTATGCAGAGTTATTTTTTTAACTAGAGGACTTGAAACTGTGCTCATTAAAAAATTAATTAATTCGCTGGTTGTTAAGTACATGCAGCATCATTATCTAGCTTCTAGAAAGATATATCAACACTCTTTAGACTTTAGATACATCACAGCTGTTGGAGATGTAAACAATATGGCGGGTGCAGTTGCTTAACACATTCATTTCGTTTGGCCAACAAAAACCAATTGAAAAAAACCCGTTTGTTACTAGTAGAAATAAATGTATTAAATATAATTACATGATTATTTTTGTAAATCCCTTTCCCATCTCCCCCCTCCACCACACACACTGTCACTTTCCACCAACGTTAACGTATATAGAGAGAGTTAAAAAAATAACTACACTGTTTTGACTTTTAATAAATGTATTATGACATCAACAATGATGACTAGAGGTATTCTATGGTTTGACTGATAGTTATAGCGTATGTGTCAGCTCGATGTCTAACATTATATGTTTATATTAATAGACAGCAACTGGAAGAACTGCTGGTTCAAATTATGGACCGTAACATAATATGTAGAAATAGTTGTGTTTTTTTTTGTTGTTGTTGAAAAAACGACTTGCTTTTAGAGTTGTAATTCAAAGTCTGGCAACACGTTATTTCTGATTCTATTTTGTGATCACTTTTGTAACTGACAATATATAATAATAGGCACACGTCTAGCAGACTCTAGCACAACAGAACACTTACACATGCAGACCAAATAAATGACTCAAAAGGCCGGATAAAATGTTGGTCTCCCCCCCCCACCCGCTGTCCCAATGAAAAAGGGGAGGAAAAACAAACTCTCGTTTTGGGTGAGCCTGAGAAAACTGTTTGATCTACTCCATGATAGCAAATTTCACACTCAAATATAAATGGTACATTCTTGAGTCTTGAGTGTTTATCTAACGGAAGGCAGACCTACGATTACGGCCTACGGACATGTGTAACTTGAAACGTTAGGATTCATCAACGGTTTTAACGGGGGGGGGAGGGGGGGGAATTACGGAAATATGATTTTGTGGCTTCACTCTCCAATCTATAGTATTTCTATAGTGGAAGATTATTTTTTTTAAATCGAATATTCTTTATTTCTTATTATTGCTCTGTAGTCCCTGAAACCTTAGCTTTGATCCAGGGCAGTAAATTGGAGGACATTCAGGTGTCAAGCCCTTAGATAAGGGAAGGGTGCATCCATTGGATGGAGCTGCATGGCATGGGAGAGGGGATGCAGAGGATAACAAAAGCGAATCCATACCTTAAGTACATGTCTTCCTGTTGATGTAACTCCTCAGTGTGCACAAGTCCCGAGTCAATCGGCGAGGGCTTTCTCGCAGTTTTCCTATATTCGTTCCAAGAGTGGAACCGTGCGGTCTTTAAAACTAAGTATCCGAGTCCTTTGCTTGCTCGTAGTGGGAATGTATGTTATTTTAAAAACTTGGAATGACATGCGTCGATGTGTTTCCCTCATACGTTAAGTTAAACTGTTGGTGGCGAGACCACTCTGTGTTAACAGAACAGCTGCGTTGGTCACCAGCAGCCGTCAAGTCCGCACCGTTGTAACAGTATCTGGTCAGAATGTGCGATGGAAGGGACACTCAAGACTATCATATAGCAACACGTCAAACGGCAGCAGTACAACAATTTGCGGCCAATGATATCACCCGGGCACAACGGCACTGTGTTAACAAGTTGACGCTAACATAAAATAAAATTGGTTATGGCCACGGGGCATTACCTACACAATAATGATATCAAAAAGCGATCAATGCATTTATTTATTTTATCTTTTTTTAAACTAATTTTCTTTGCCGTATCGTTTATGAAAAATGAACATCACACTAGATTCCAGCGTTAACGTTACAGTAAACAAAAAGTATGTCTAAGTAAAAAATGTCGTTTTTACTAGCGGGCACTTGTGTTTAGGTTGCTTATGATATTAGCGAAGCAAAAACAAAATGAGATTCAGTGAGTAATATTTCTTAAAGCCACAAAAAAAAATGAAGAAAACAATTCAATAAAATGTATCGAGCAAAAGACATACGAGCTGTTATTATGCCAAAAATATTTCCTTACACACTTAACAGCAATCTTTATTTTATAAATAATTTTTCTAAGGTTTAAAAAAAAGGATTTAAAAAAAACAAAAACAACTACACAAAATAAGTTAGTTATATACCGCAGTTAAAATTTTAAGTTAAAGTTAAAATTTAACCGTTATATACCACAGGGATGTTAAATTTTAACAAAAAGAGCCGATTTCCGAAACGGATTTACATCACGTCAACTTATTTATTTCTCATTATTATTTCATCCTGAAAAATACTCCACTGTCGAAAATATTCAGTCTTGCATCAACAACTAAGATCCTAAATTAAAATACATTCATACATTTACTAGATCCGGCACTTTTCCCATTGAAAATAAAACGCGGAGAAGAAACCAAAGTATTGCTATTCAAGGCACTAAATCAGTCCCGACTGATGTCACTTCATTTCTCCACAGCAATCATCCACGCCGTGCAACAATCCGCCACTTGACACAATTCCCAGAGTCTACTCCTTCAACTCACTGCCCTCGCCGGCTGGCTCGAGACATGAACAGATAGAAAGTGACCCTCCCAAGGGAGTTCACTATCACAACTAATCAGACGCTGCACGTAACTCCAGTGGAACTAAAGCCCATTTCCGTATGTGGGATATAGTCCAGCTATGACAGCCGGCAGTTGACACATGCACAAATGATAATCCCAGTTTGTGATTGGTACTCCCTGCGCTCCTTCCGCCCCCGACGGGTTTTTCTTAATGTGCGGCCATAAATAGCGTTGAAGCTTTACAGCGATGTTCCTCAAACTGATTTTAATGATACCGCCGGAACGTGTCTCAAATCAACTCCCCACATCTACTTTAAATAAACGGAACACGTTTATAAATAGAATACGGTGTCTTTTTATATTATAAAGTCGTGCACATTTACACGTGATAACCGTCAACACCGGTAGGCAATGTTACCATTAAAATAAAGTGTATGCGTGACAGCGGTTCTAAAATTTTGGTAAACACTACCATTCGTTTTGGGGCATATTTTTTTTTAAAGATTGCTAATATTTGCTTTCCCAAACAACTTCTTTTGTGAGAGCTAACATCGTATTAACTACTACCAGCAGTTCACCGGAGTCTTCCCTAACATATCTTAACATTAAGAACTATGTACTCAATGTAGCAACACGATAATATAAGAAAATACAGCATTCACCATCCCGGAATACTGCCTGGAACAAACCCCCTCATGTGCCGGACACAGGGGTGCACACGTGAGCTCCAACTGACCACGTCCATCGGCTCTCCACCAATTACAGACTTATCAGCAGAGGCGTAGCGAAGGGGGCGGGTGTACAAATTATGTCTTCAGGCGCCGAGGTACAAGGGCGCGAACATGAGGTTTGTAACGCCACATCATAGAAAGTGAACAACGATTATAAGTACGTTGGGGCGCCCCTATGGCGGAGAAGGGGGGTGCTGATTGGGCTAAAGCCAGGGGCCCCCAATGATTTAAGGACCCCAAACTTATTATATTGTATAATAAAGGTGGCTGGACCGGGCCCCACGTGGAATTGCAGCCATGGGCCCCGTGCAATCTTGATCCGCCCCTGGGGCGCCCATTTTATAGTTTGTCCCCGGGCGCAAAATATCCTAGCTACGCCTCCGCCCTCAAGGTAATTCCTAAAGATCCATTCTTTTCAATCCACCTCGATTCCCTTAACGTTCGCTTTCATCCACGACAAAGCGTTTCGTGCCGGCCCAATCCCATATTCAAAATTACAAGTAGAAACTGAGTAGAAAATACAGCACTAACGTTACAGGTAGATCCTGTTAGACTAACGTTACAGGTAGATCCTGTTAGATTGACCAACACAAACATTGAAGGTAGCTCTCAGCTGGTTATTTATAACAGGCTGTTTTCGTTAGTCGTGACAGTAATATTACCCCAGTGAAATGTAGCCAGCAGCAGCCGGGCAGTCGTGTGCGACAGAATGTTTGAGATAGGAGAGGTTTGTGTGAGGGGGTGAGGTTTGTGTGAGGGAGGAGAGGTTTGTGTTAGGGAGGAGAGGTTTGAGTGAGGGAGGATAGGTGTGTGTGAGGGAGGAGAGGTTTGTATGAGTGAGGTGAGGTTTGTGTGAGGGAGGTGAGGTTTGTATGAGGGAGGTGAGGTTTGTGTGAGGGAGGAGAGGTTTGTGTGAGGGAGGTGAGGTTTGTGTGAGGGGGGGAGAAGTTTGTGTGAGGGAAGAGAGGTTTGTATGAGGGAAGAGAGGTTTGTATGAGGGAAGAGAGGTTTGTATGAGGGGGTGAGGTTTGTGTGAGGGAGGAGAGGTTTGTGTGAGGTAGGAGAGGTTTGTGTGAGGGAGAAGAGGTTTGTGTGAGGGAGGAGAGGTTTGTGTGAGGTAGGAGAGATTTGTGTGAGGGAGGAGAGGTTTGTGTGAGGGAGGAGAGATTTGTGTGAGGGAGGAGAGGTGTGTATGAGGGGGTGGGGTTTATATTAGGGGCGAGATAGATTTCAGTAAATATGGGGGGGGGGACAACATATTTTGGGAGTGAGGAGTGACTATGAGGGGGCAACGATTTGTATGAGAGAAAAAATGATGGGGAGGGGGCGAATTAAATTTAAGGAGCGAGATTTGTAGATGGGGCGAGATAGGTTTGAAGGTATAGAGTCTAGAGCAGTGGTTCCCAAAGTGGTCCCTACGGACCCCCAGGGGTCCGCGGAACCGTTCAGGGGGTCCGTGGAAAATTAAAATTGATTTGGGGGTCCCTGAACAACGTCAGGGGGTCCGCGGAAGGTTTAGTATAAAAATAATAAAATTATGTGTTTTTAAAAAATTATTACAGAAATAAAAATAAAGTACAATGAATACTGTAGTAGCGATTTTTAGGTCCTGGGTAAAATAAAGTTGTTTGACCTAGAAAAAGAAAAAAACTACGATATTTCCACAGCTGTAACCAATCAAAATGATTGGTTAATTGAAAGGTGTGTCAAGTTTGATGCGTGAGACCTGTAGGTAGGTCATAAAAATACAATCTTTTAACGGAAATGACGATGATAGCAGGGTTGGGTAAATTTTGACTTGTCGGTAAGTCATATTTATCTTAATATGACCTACCTACAGTTTTCCATTGATACCACATTTGATATGATTGGACGATTAAAAATACATGAATCGAGTCAGCAAAAAGACTTTTTTAATTCAAAATTCGACCACACACCTTTTTAGAGAGTTAGCAAAATAATATTTAAAAATATTTTCTAATGTAGTATGATAATTTTTTTAAAAAATGTAATTAACATTAAAAAATTGCTTTAGAAACCTAAAGTATTGAAGAATAGAAATCTGCACCTCACCCCCCCCCCAACCTTTCTTTTCTCTTCAAGTTTAACGATGGCGCAGTGTGAGACAGACTACCGAAAATAGTTTAATACAGCAACGCAACTATGCTGCTACATATAAAGTCTAAAAGAGCTGTAGACTACATATAATCGACAATTTATCTTTATGTAATGCTGATACGAAGTGCATAAACAAATTTTCCCAATCTTAGGCTAAAAGAAGTTTAGTATTGTTAGTTGGAAGTTTTGATATTTTTGAATTTTGTGTTGTTAGCAGATAGTTTACTTTTGAAAGTAAGTAGATTTAATATTTGAATACATTTTATATCTTTTGAAAACAATATGTTTCACAATTTCAATATAGTAATACCTTAAGGTTAATTTTTTAAAATAAAGTAAAACTCACGAAGGTATGGTACGTTTAAAAAAAAATTAAATAGAATTGTATCCTTCCATCTCACGTCAAATAATTCTAAAGGGGTTTACTGCAACATTCCATTGAAAAAGTTAATAATTAATAGTTAAGTAACCGTTTCAAATAAAACATTTATACAATACATTACAATTTTTGTGTCCTTTTTAACAGATGAGCGTTCCGAAGAAAAAATGTAGACAGTACAGTGTTGAATATTTGAAGTATGGCTTTATTTCATTACCAGGAAATAGTATTTTACCAATGTGTCTTCTGTGAAATAAAATTTTGTCGAATGATTCTATGAACCCCCCCCCCAAGCTTTAAGGAACATTTAATGAAAATCCATAGTGATAAAAAAGATAAAAATTTAACGATTTTTTGAACCAGTCCAAGAAACATATTTGAAAACGCCATCACTTCAACAACTCATAGGGACAACATCTAAGTGAGATGACGATGGACTGCATGCGTCTTATAATATTTCTTTATTAATTGCAAAGTCTGGAAAGCCACACACGATTAGTGAAGGAAGAACTTATTTTACCAGCTGTAAGTGAGGTGATAAGCATTGTGTTCAACAAACCAGCTTTTGACATCTCAAAAAGAAATAAACTGAGCAATAATTCAGTCCAAAGAAGGATTAACGAAATTGCTCAGTGTGTTGAAAATTCTTTATGTGATTACTTAAAAACATCTGATTTTTCCTTACAGCTTGACGACTCCACTTTACAAGGAAACGAGGCTTTACTTTTAGCTTATGTTAAATTTGTAAAATAAGAACACTTTTGCCAAGAACTGTTGTTTGCTAAATGTTTGGAAACAAAATGGGAAACGTTATTTACTGAATTAAAAAGATTTTTCGATGAAAAAGCTATACTTTTGACGAATATCATTTCTGTTGCTACTGACGGTGCTCCGGCAATGGTAGGAAGATACCGAGGCTTTCTGGCATACCTAAAACAGGCTGTACCACATGTATGTTCAGTGCAATTGTGTCATTCATCGACATCATTTTGTTGCAAAAATCTTAGTGAATGTTTGCATGGATCACTAGATTATGTCATTAGAGCAGTTAATAAAATCAAAAGGAATGCCTTCGGTGAGATATTATTTACTAAACTTTGTTTGGAAAATGATGAAGACTATAGTTGTTTGCTACTTCTCACAGAAGTACGAAAGTTATCTAAACGTGCTTGTTTAAATCGATTTTATGCTCTCTTTTATTTAGTGCTGGAATTCCTGGAAGGCAAGACAATGATTTGAGACAAATTTAATTAACTCAAAAAAATGACATAGCCTACATGACATTTTTTTGGGCCAAATTAACGAAACTAATTTGAAACTACAAGGTGACCAATTAAAATGTATTCAAAACTAAAAGCGTAAAATCTGCGTTTGTTGCAAAACTTTTTCTGTATGAAAAAAACTTGAGGAGAGGAGAATGTTCTCAGATTCAAAATCTCTTTAAATTTGCGAAATAGAGATGATGACTTGTTATCCAAAAATGAGGAACTTAAACCAATGTTTGAACATAGATACCAAAAATTCTGGTTACAAAAAGAGATCCCAATTTTATGTTCTGCATTATGGGTTATTGTACAAAAGTTGTTGACTGCTTTCCCGTCTTCCTATTTGGTAGAACGAGGAATCAGTGCCGTTATGAACCTCATCACAAACAAAAGAAACCGGCTATACATCTGTGCTCGTGGGGATTTGCATTTACTACTCTCAAACATTGAGCCGGACATTAATAAACTCATAAAATTATTAAAATCTCATTAAGTTCATCCAAGTCATTCTTTTTTTTTAAATTTAACAATAGTTTAATTTAAATAAATAATAATTCTTCTACAAAATGTTGTTATTTAAATATTAAATTTGTATACTATTACTATACATTTATGTAGCGTTTTCACTTGGGGGTCCGTGGGCAAGTTTTGACTATAAAAGGGGTCCACGGGTAAAAAAAGTTTGGGAACCACTGGTCTAGAGTATAGATGATTACCGAGATTTTTGGGGACCAAGGTAGATTTGTGAGGGGTCATCTTTTGAGGAGCAGGCTGTTGGCACTGTTGGGAGTTTTAGTTTGTTTAGTCTTCAGAAGAAACCAATACGAGCCCATATGTTGATACCAAAATATATATTCCCGTCTTGCTGCCAGCTGAATCAGTTCAATACAAATTTTTTATCACTTTTGTTTTAATAATCAACAACAACAACAAAATAATTTTCACAAATAATTTTTTTGATTATTTTCTAAATTTAATGTGTTTTCTGTAAAACCAGTGGACGCCATAATGTGAGAACCTGTGGTATAGATCAGTGCTTCTCAAACATTTTACTATTGCGGTCCGGTAGTGTCACATCTGATTAACATAATTTTGTGACGTAATGTCACATGTATGGTGGACGCGGGAAGAAAGGAGCATTTCTATTGGTTGAAAGTGTTGGGCGAACAGTTGTGTGTAGACTTCCGACAGGGAAGCATGATAGTGAATAGCTCAAGATTTCCACGTTATATTACCTCAAATGATTCTTATGTGTACAATATATATGTATATTAAAGTTGTTTTGGATAAACGAATTCTTCGGTGAATTATTGTGCACAAGATTAATTACTGTGAGAACGCCTACATAAAAAGAGTATATAAAGTTACAGGTAGGAATTTTTCATTGCACCAGGGACCGGTGAAATATTTTCCTTGTACTGAAATGATAGCGAAATGTAATTTACATTATTTTATTTGTTTCATTTTATGTGCTTATTGCCGAAAAATTCACATTTTTGTATGGTTGGTATACATGGATGGAAATGGAGGATTATAATTATATTTTTCGGTCCTTTCTTGATATCTTCTGGTGACCGGCGGGGGATGGCCCACGGACCGGCACCGGTCCGAGAACCACTGGTATTGGTATAGACGGCTGAACGATTGGGTATAGGAGGCACGCTTATAAGAAAATGAATGGAGCAGAACACAAGACTAATGGGTGCACATTGGGTAAGGTGACATAATGTATACAGTGTCTCAAGAAAGAAAAAAATCGCGAGATCTCGCTGTTTGGATTCAGCGTTTTGGTGGAATGGGAGTGTTCACTGTTACAATTTACAGGTCAATGGATATCTTCATTCTTAATTAAATCCACCGGGGATAATCAGCGTTCCGTGACGTTATAGACTGGATAAATTAAAACTGAACACAGAGGCGTCGCTTGGCGGGTGCGGACCACACCGGGTACACTATCACACGGGGTGACACCAAAATATTAAAATTCTGTATCTTCCCGTTCTTTGGCACTGGCAGACTCGAAGAAAGTCTTTGGGGTTGGTCGTGAGGGGGTTACACCAAGAGCTACCAACCCTAGTGACGCCTCTGCCTGAACACTACCTTAACCTCCTTGAATTTTTCTCTGTACCAGAGTGTTCAGTTCATCCTGACCGTAATGTACAGACCAATCGGCACGTGACAATGCTGGAAAATGAGTTGCACTTAGTTAACAAGTATCGGCAGCGAAGCATACGAACAGACGCCCTGCCGTGAGCGCCACTATAGTCTTCAGTTTCATGACATAACTACAACACATGTGGCAACTGATAAGCACGGTGAATTGGACCTCCGCTCTGGTGATTAGAAAGTCGTTATCTGTAAGAGTCAGCTAGACAAAAGGTTTCTTCTGTTCAATTTCTCAGCAAGTTACATGCGTGTAACACAATCAACCAGGGCGCGCCGGTTTGAAGTACGTTCAGTGGGGGGTAAGAAGGAGCGGAGGGGATGCCACATCAGGCGCCCCTTTTCTCCTTACACTCATACATGGGCTGATATTTCGACCGCCTGGGGTTGTTTTCGTGGGAGGGGAGAGGGGGAATTAGCTTCCCCGTGGGTCGCCAACCACCCCAAATTAACAAACATCCGTTTGAAAGAACCCCCAAGAAAAATGTCTCCTGGGAGCATGTCTTAGAATTAGTAACGCGGTAAAATGAATACATGTGGCGCATGAATACATGTGGCGCATTAAGGTTGCTGTAGAGATCAAATCGAAACAGATCGCGGACGTTAGGAATACTAGAGTTTAATACTTCCTACGTGATCTCATGCATTCTTGGCTCAAAATGATGCAGCATGGCAGTTTATAAGAAAAGTCTGTTTGTTTTTTTAAAACTTTAATTTAGCTGATGAGTTGATGACCTCTTCTTGATATCACTGGGGGATCTGCGGGCCACACAGTTGAACAATACGTCAGTGTGGCATCCACAACGGTTGGGTTTAGCAATGTCAGTACAGCATCCACAACAGTTTGGTTTTAGTAATGTCAGTATAGCATCCACAACAGTTGGGTTTTTAGTAATGTCAGTATAGCATCCACAACAGTTGGGTTTTTAGTAATGTCAGTATAGCATCCACAACAGTTGGTTTTTTAGTAATGTCAGTACAGCATCCACAACAGTTTGGTTTTAGTAATGTCAGTACAGCATCCACAACAGTTGGGTTTTAGTAATGCCAGTATAGCATCCACAAAAGTTGGGTTTAGCAATGTCAGTACAGCATCCACAACAGTTTGGTTTTAGTAATGTCAGTATAGCATCCACAACAGTTGGGTTTTTAGTAATGTCAGTACAGCATCCACAACAGTTTGGTTTTAGTAATGTCAGTATAGCATCCACAAAAGTTGGGTTTAGCAATGTCAGTACAGCATCCACAACAGTTTGGTTTAGTAATGTCAGTACAGCATCCACAACAGTTTGGTTTAGTAATGTCAGTACAGCATCCACAACAGTTGGGTTTTAGTAATGTCAGTATAGCATCCACAAAAGTTGGGTTTAGCAATGTCAGTATAGCATCCACAAAAGTTGGGTTTAGCAATGTCAGTACAGCATCCACAACAGTTTGGTTTTAGTAATGCCAGTATAGCATCCACAACAGTTGGGTTTTAGTAATGCCAGTATAGCATCTACAAAAGTTGGGTTTAGCAATGTCAGTATAGCATCCACAAAAGTTGGGTTTAGCAATGTCAGTACAGCATCCACAACAGTTTGGTTTTAGTAATGCCAGTATAGCATCCACAACAGTTGGGTTTTAGTAATGCCAGTATAGCATCTACAAAAGTTGGGTTTAGCAATGTCAGTATAGCATCCACAAAAGTTGGGTTTAGCAATGTCAGTACAGCATCCACAACAGTTTGGTTTTAGTAATGTCAGTATAGCATCCACAACAGTTGGGTTTTATTAATGTCACTATACCATCCACAACAGTTGGGTTTTTAGTAATGTCAGTATACATAACAACTGAACACAGTCGGCTTTCATTATTTGCCATTAATTTGATGGAATTAAAGTCGGGTCTTTATGAAGGAAATACTGTCAAAGTTCACACTATATAGATGCTCAAAGGTGTGGACTAACGAGAAGGCATTTGGAACAGTATGGTGCGTTATAGCTGAACAAAACTATTGGACGACATAGTTGCAGGAGAGACAACCCTGTACATTAACAGGAGATAGTGGAACAACTTTGCCTCTCATAACACTGTGATAACACGTACTACTTCCCTGATGAAATCATTCGTCTTAGCTTACTTATTTACTTTTATTGTTAAAAAAAACCTTACAATCTACGTGTGAGGAGGGGGGAAAATGCTCCACTTGTGAGAAAAGCCACTTTGACGAGTCGTGACCTTTTCAGCACCGGAAGTCTGAGCACACAAAAAAGAAGCCGGTCTGCATGCTCCTCACTAAGACCTTTATAAACAGATCCTGACGAGAGAACATGTTCATCAACTCAACGTAAAGCTCAATTTACAACAACATTACTGTGGTCCACATGGACGCTATGTGCTGTATGATCTATCATAATAAATATCAGAGCTGTTGTACATATGTACACATGGATGCTATGTGCTGTATGATCTATGATAAAATATCAGAGCTGTTGTACATATGTACACATGGATGCTATGTGCTGTATGATCTATTATAAAATATCAGAGCTGTTGTACATATGTACACATAGACGCTATGAGCTGTATGATCTATGATAAAATATCAGAGCTGTTGTACATATGTACAGATGGACGCTATGAGCTGTATGATCTATGATAAAATATCAGAGCTGTTGTACATATGTACAGATGGACGCTATGTGCTGTATGATCTATGATAAAATATCAGAGCTGTTGTACATATGTACAGATGGACGCTATGTGCTGTCTGATCTATGATAAAATATCAGAGCTGTTGTACATATGTACAGATGGACGCTATGTGATGTTTGATCTATGATAAAATATCAGAGCTGTTGTACATATGTACAGATGGACGCTATGTGATGTCTGATCTATGATAAAATATCAGAGCTGTTGTACATATGTACAGATGGACGCTATGTGATGTCTGATCTATGATAAAATATCAGAGCTGTTGTACATATGTACAGATGGACGCTATGTGATGTTTGATCTATGATAAAATATCAGAGCTGTTGTACATATGTACAGATGGACGCTATGTGATGTTTGATCTATCATAAAATGTCGGAGACCTCAGCGATGCTAATGTTTAAAATAAAATATATTTAAAAAAACTTAAGATTTTTTTAAAGTGGCATAGACATCATGTTAAAATAACAGTGCCTCTATCCGAGTGATTTAAGATTGAACACAAACAACATGAGACTCAAAATTAATAGTATTTTAAACGGCACTAATCATTCACCTATAGATATTTTTGTTATTCATTACTTCATATTAGGGCTGCGGAAATTAACGATTAATTTCTCGATTAATCGTTAAAAATTGTAACGATTATAAATTATTTTTAACGATTAATCACTTACAAATTTGTGGAAGTCAAAAGGTAAAAAAAATATCTATTAAAAAATAGCGGCCGATAAATAATAAATTTCCTGACGATTACACAAACATTTTGGTTTTGAGCTATTGACTGACGGGAATGTTAAAATGTTGATAAATTTTGCCTACCATCGGTTCTAACACTTCGCCTACTTATCAAACCAAATGAAAAGCGTATTAAGCTAATTGGCAGAAATGGAGTCTGACAAAGGGACAGAAATGAAGACAGCTCTTATGATGAATTACTGCGTTACAAAATGGAGATGAAAGTTTCTGAATCAATTAACCCTCTACAATGGTGGAAACTTAATGAACACCGATATCCGATAATGTCATTCCTTGCCAAGACCTTTTTGTGCATACCAGTTACCTCAGTTCCATGTGAATGATTGTTCAACTCGCCTGGTTATATTGTCAATTAGATACGCTCATCACTTGAACCAAATAATGTCAACACACTTGTCTTTTTGCGTAGTTAGTAGTTGGTTAAAAGATGACATATAAAGGAGACATTCCAGTGTTATTAAGATTTTCAACAAGAACGTTTAATAAGTGTTACTAATGACATCATGAATTTTAATTTTTGGCTTTAATCAAAATTAACGATATTAATCGTTAATTTTTCAAACGTTGACGATTAAATCTAAATTAATCATCAACAGTCCTACTTCAAATACAAGAGGCAAGCTCTCCTCCATTTCCTATTTAAACAATAGTACTGTGGTCAACTTTTCATTACTGATAAGATAGAGTCGACGGCACTTATTGGAGCACACACACACACACACACACATGCTCGAACACATACACACACGCACACACATACACTCAGCCACGCCGTGGGGGGGGGGAATAGCACAAGAACTAAGTTACATTTTTACTCTTTCTTTCTTTTTTAAAGAAAATAAATCTCCAAGACAATTTCACGAAGTAAGAGAAAGACAAAGGTTTTAGGTTACGGGTTATTTGTAGAGATAACATGTTAGGAAGCCGACGTATCGTTAACACATGTGTGGTGCCGGTGGTCTCATTTATTTTAGTTCGCTCGTAGAGGATTCTATTGCTATAATATCATGACAACAATAATTCTAATTTTAAGTCACAAATCAGTTACTGCCGATACAGATAAGCTGGCAGTGTTTGTTTTCTCAACAGACAAGGGTGCTAAAACTGTGCAATGACTGGACTCCCGTGCAGTTGAATGCACCCCCTTACAGTCACACAACATTCACGAGATTAACACAACATAAGAACCAACAAGTTACAGGAATCAACAACCTACGGCAAGCCCAATGCTTAAACATTGTTCAAACCTGCACAAATCAAACGATTCTACAGAAATCAAACGATTCTACACAAATCAAACGATTCTACACAAATCAAACGAATCTACACAAATCAAACGATTCTACACAAATCAAACGAATCTACACAAATCAAACGATTCTACACAAATCAAACGATTCTACACAAATCAAACGAATCTACACAAATCAAACGATTCTACACAAATCAAACGATTCTACACAAATCAAACGATTCTTCACAAATCAAACGATCTACACAAATCAAACGATTCTACACAAATCAAACGATCTACACATATCAAACGATTCTACACAAATCAAACGATTCTACACAAATCAAACGACCCTAAACAAATCAAACGATTCTACACAAATAAAAACGATTCTACACAAATCAAACGATCTACACAAATCAAACGACCCTAAACAAATCAAACGATTCTACACAAATAAAAACGATTCTACACAAATCAAACGATCTACACAAATCAAACGATTCTACACCAATAAACGATTCTACACAAATCAAACGATCTACACAAATCAAACGATTCTACACAAATCAAACGAATCTACACAAATCAAACGATTCTACACAAATCAAACGATTCTACACAAATCAAACGATTCTACACAAATCAAACGAATCTACACAAATCAAACGATTCTACACAAATCAAACGATTCTACACAAATCAAACGAATCTGCACAAATCAAACGATTCTACACAAATCAAACGAATCTACACAAATCGAACGATTCTACACAAATCAAACGATTCTACACAAATCAAACGATTCTACACAAATCAAACGAATCTACACAAATCAAACGATTCTACACAAATCAAACGAATCTTCACAAATCAAACGAATCTACACAAATCAAACGATTCTACACAAATCAAACGCTCTACACAAATCAAACAATTCTACACTAATTTCACAGTCCTAGCCAACTAACAAAGACTGTCGTTGCCCTGTTAAATTCAATTGTTTCCATTTTATCATAGGAGGAGGAGACCTACTGAAAGAATCATTCATTACAACCAATACTCAAATCGTCATATCCAATAAACGGAGCAGAGTTATGAGAGTCTCTCAGTTCTTGCGCCCACTGTTTCAATTCTTCACGACGCTGTTGCTGGTTTAGATTGTGAAAATATAATACGCTTTTGGACTCATTTGGTTAGTTGTACATTTGCTTTGGAAGTTAGATATCATTAGTTTTGGGGCGCGATGGTCTAAGTGGTAGCGCACTGGACTATCGATTCGAGGCAGATCCCCAGTCGCGGGTTCGAGCCCGGGTACTGGCAAGGCCCCTGGGGCATTGTGCTGGCCACACATTCCCCTGCTCGTTATTGGTGGCTAAAAACTTGTGAACGCTACATCACTTGCCCCATAGTCCGTCATGGACTGGAAAGGGGGTCATTTTTTTTTCCATTAGTTTTGTGTCTAGTTAAAAAGTAAATATTGCTTGTAAATGCCAGCGATGTTGATGTGTGCAGCTAAATAAAAGCATTATGCGACAATCGCATGATCAGGACTCGTTCATCTTTACCTTGGTACTTAGATCAAAATAAATCACACCAGGAAATACAAATATTTTGACAAGAAATAATTAATTTATATGGAACCAGATTTCGTGTTATTAGATACGCGCAACAAAGCCAGAACAAGGACGTTCCGCCACCGTTCGGTGGCATTTTGTAACTCCCTCTCAACAGCCGTCTCGACCGGCATACATGTGCATCACGTCAAAAATACTACTCATTATAGTTAAAATAAATAACTCGTAAAAACAGAGCTTTGACTATAAACCCAAACGCGCATAACTCAAAATAAAGTCTTGGAAGAAATACTGCACCAAAAATAACTCTTTTGAACGTCCGCCGCGTAAACGTGTTCAATATGATTGGCTGTAGGAGTCATATGTGTTTGAGGGACCAATCGCTATCGATGACCGCACGGAACATAGTCTTTTTTTTACGTAGGAGGATTCTGAATAAATCTTCTTTTTTTTTATCTGGGGACTCCCACCCATACTCCGCTCTCACCTCCCACCTGCAATCATTTATTTGCATAATCGAGTTCCTATTTATTCTTACTCCTGAATGTGCAACTGTTCTCTAAAACAAAAGAATATATTTAACAAGTATAAATAGATATTCAGCTGAGTGACTTTTATTTATCGCCTGAAATCCACTCACTTACACTTACTTACATATGTTACTGTGTGCGGCTGCGTGGTCGTGTGTTAGACGTACTTTAAAATTAAACACACACAAACCAAAGCCTGAATGAATCTAATTATTATATACACTGTAATGTCATTATAATTATATGTTTTATTTAGGATATGAATGTTTTACATTTGAATGAATTGATAATTATGTGCGTTACTAATTTTATGTAAAGCCCTGTGAGCCCAGCAGCTTGCTGGGGTACTGCGCTATATAAATTATTATTATTGATTATTGTTATTATTTATTCAGAACGGACAGACCAAAAAACGCACTTAACGTTAATATTCGGCTGCTGTTCAAATCTCTTGTCATACTATCGTGTGTTTGTTTCATCACGTGTGTCACGGTACATTCTGTACCGCACCGACTTGCCCACCTGTGCTAACCCGAGATCCAATTACGGGCCAACTAGTCCTTATTGTCTTCACGCGCCTGTTAGAGGCCAGTATCAAAGCCATTAAACCATTGATTTTAAATTATACATTTCTCCGCCCACATAGTCTACTGTCGCATTGTTTGGTGGGGGTGTGTAACACTACCCAGCCCCCCTTCCAGTCTAGATGTGCTTAACGGCATCATTCGAAAGGGAGAAGATTCAATAATCAGTTTACTTTCAATTAATTACGACTATTTCCCTTTCATTTAAAAATAACTATTTCGGGGGGTCATTGGACAAACATAACTGAGGGGCATTGAACAAACATAACTGAGGGGACCATTAACCACCTTGCCATGTACGTTGCCAGGTAATTTGTTTAATATAGTGACATATCAAGAGTTGCTGTCGTTTTTGTACCTCAGGTGAAATACCAAATGTTTTCAAACCTAACTTTAAAAAAAAATAATATAAAAAAATAACTAAAACAAAATGCACACAGATTAACGCGTTCGAGTATTACAACATTTATGTCGACAAAAAATAACGACCTCCCTTTCCACAACGGATGTCCACCAAGCCGCCTCTTGTCATATTGCATTACGATATTGCTCAAATACACGAGTCGGATCAGTCCATACTTCACTCCACCGCTATTTCTGTTGTAAAGAAAATCAGCGGGGAGGGGGGGGGAGCAATAAAGCGTTTGGTCGGCAGGTGCTCAGGGCGCCATCTGGTGCAATGGAAAGGCTGTAACGTGATTAGGAAACTGATGACGACAGGGCCCGACCGGTGAAACGTCGCAATCGATACTCTAATTAATACTGGGCGAATTCATTATGTAATAGATCGACGATTACAGGCCGAGATTGAATGATGCTGATCAGTACGATTACAGGCCGAGATTGAATGATGCTGATCAGTACGATTACAGGCCGAGATTGAATGATGCTGATCAGTACGATTACAGGCCGAGATTGAATGATGCTGATCAGTACAAAGTTAACACCACGTCACCCCTGGGTGAGCTGGAGTCCGTATCAAATCGATCAGCGACAACGAAATCGCATTTTTTTGTCTTCAGATGCGGAGGCGGCGGTTTCGATCACCTGCTGAGCTTTTCTCGTGTACGGGGATGGGGGCTGCAAGATTCTCGCCCCACTCCTGGCTGGCCCATGATCACAATATTGTTTGCAGATTGTAAATATAATTACTGGACCGATTCGGATTTTAGATATAAAATTGCAAACACGCGGATAATGAGTGGGTCTATTGTTACCTTGAAATATTTAATTTGTTTCATGCAGACTGGACCACTGCAGGATCCGCATTGTCAGCATAGCACACTGATTCCAGAGGCGGATGGTACATGTGAAATGTGCGCAGAGGCGTAGCCTGGATATAAAACTATAAAAATCGGCGCCCACCCCATTCCAAATAATAGCTTACCCCTCGTTCGATTATTGTGTGATGTTGTAAGCCTCGTTTTGTCGCCCTGTATCTTGGCGACCGTGGACTTATGTACCCCCCCAGCCTGCCCTCGCTACGCCACTGACTTTGTGCACCAAGCTAGATCTCGATGTGGTAGATATACGTTACAGTCATAGCCATAGACAACAGCCCCACCTCACCCCATCCCAAAAAGAGCATGGATTCGTGTTAGTGTTGTAAAAGTTTTGTTTGTTTGGGTTTTTTTTTAGTTGTTTTTTTTTAAGATTACAATTTTCAGCCGCTAACTTTATAATAAATACAGGGTTTCGGTGGCGGGTTTAACAACTCAGGAGAGTTGAAAAGTTTGGTGCCGTTCTTTTGATGTTATTAACATCCTACCATTTAAAGCCGCTTGCGAACTAAAACACACAAAATATACGAAACGAGGAAAAACAGACTATTAAAAAATCTCTTTTCTTAAAGTTAGTTTTAACGCAAAGATGTTTTTATATAATATAAATTCAAATGTATTTTTCTTTAACAGGTATTTTATAATAAAATATGGGGAAGCGTTAATTTCATTGATGCAAAAATGAAGCCAGAACACAGAAATACAAATGAACAACAGTGACACCTCAAACCCACAAAAGACTTATATTATAAATTAACAATTAAAATGCAGGAAAAAATGCGTATAGTTCCATAACTTCAGAGTAATGACGCTTGCCTTGAACCATTTAGCCACTCCATGTATTTCCATTAGGACAAGGGCCAGCTGAAGAGACCATGGTGAAGTCTGGTCAATGAATTAATTTAGACTAATAGTACAACAGAAACAAAAAATAGTAGGGTAGATGGTACAGTATATGGCTCCCCGCCCCCCTCTACAAGTACTTAAAGTAGTTAAAGGCAGTATTGTACTTTGGAGACTAAAGGATCCTGTACAGTAGGATCCGGAGTATAAATTGACCAGATCTATAGAAGGGCCAGTGGTGTATGAGGTTGAGATCTACTGATGTGGCAGTGATATATTAGGACAAGGCTAGTAGATATACTAGGACCAATCTATTAATATAGCAGTAGATATACCGGGACCAATCTATTGAAATAGCAGTAGATATACTGGGATCAATCTATTGATATGGCATTGATATATTGGACCAGGCCAGTAAATATATTAGGACCAGATCTTGTGATGTGGCAGTGATTTATCAAGACCAGATCTCCTGTTGCTTTGTGGTATGCAAGGAATAGTATAGATGTGTCGGGGAGGGGGGTAGTAGTACATAGATATGAAGGACAATTAGATGTCAACGTACAATATAAAATGTAAACCTTCATAACAACCAAAGATAAATTTCCATGTCCATTTTAAATTTTCACTGTCCCTTGCCAGAAAAACAGCAAATGTCTCAACTGAATGTCCCAAAAGGCCGATTGTAAAAGCCATTGGGGCTCAGAAATATGTATAAAATGTATAATTTATTTGAGGTTCATTCGTTACCCTTCTTAACACAGAAATTATACAGGGCTCAACCTATTTATTTAATATAATTTATGTTTCAGAATTTTATTTACCATGCAAGAGAGGCTTTGAGATTCATTTCACTCTGACACATACAATACTAGGGCATTTCTTATGGGCATTAGTTATGGGCATTACTTATGGGCATTAGTTATGGGCATTAGCTATGGGCATTACTTATGAGCATTACTTATGAGCATTACTTATGAGCATTACTTATGAGCATTTCTTATGGGCATTAGTTATGGGCATTAGCTATGGGCATTACTTATGAGCATTACTTATGAGCATTACTTATGAGCATTTCTTATGGGCATTAGTTATGGGCATTAGCTATGGGCATTACTTATGAGCATTACTTATGAGCATTACTTATGAGCATTACTTATGAGCATTTCTTATGGGCATTACTTATGAGCATTAGTTATGGGCATTACTTATGAGCATTACTTATGAGCATTTCTTATGGGCATTACTTATGAGCATTTCTTATGGGCATTAGTTATGGGCATTACTTATGAGCATTTCTTATGGGCATTAGTTATGGGCATTACTTATGAGCATTACTTATGAGCATTTCTTATGGGCATTACTTATGAGCATTAGTTATGGGCATTACTTATGAGCATTACTTATGAGCATTTCTTATGGGCATTACTTATGAGCATTAGTTATGGGCATTACTTATGAGCATTACTTATGAGCATTTCTTATGGGCATTACTTATGAGCATTTCTTATGGGCATTAGTTATGGGCATTACTTATGAGCATTAGTTATGGGCATTACTTATGAGCATTACTTATGAGCATTTCTTATGAGCATTAGTTATGGGCATTACTTATGAGCATTACTTATGAGCATTTCTTATGGGCATTACTTATGAGCATTTCTTATGGGCATTAGTTATGGGCATTACTTATGGGCATTTCTTATGGGCATTAGTTATGAGCATTACTTATGAGCATTTCTTATGGGCATTACTTATGGGCATTTACTTATGAGCATTTCTTATGGGCATTACTTATGAATATTACTTATGAGCATTACTTATGAGCATTACTTATGAGCATTACTTATGAATATTACTTATGTGCATTACTTATGAGCATTACTTATGGGCATTACTTATGGGCATTACTTATGGGCATTACTTATGAGCATTACTTATGAATATTACTTATGGGCATTACTTATGAGCATTACTTATGGGCATTACTTATGAGCATTACTTATGGGCATTACTTATGGGCATTACTTATGAGCATTACTTATGAGCATTACTTATGGGCATTACTTATGAGCATTACTTATGAGCATTTCTTATGGGCATTACTTATGAGCATTAGTTATGGGCATTACTTATGAGCATTACTTATGAGCATTTCTTATGGGCATTACTTATGAGCATTTCTTATGGGCATTAGTTATGGGCATTACTTATGGGCATTTCTTATGGGCATTAGTTATGGGCATTACTTATGAGCATTACTTATGAGCATTTCTTATGGGCATTACTTATGAGCATTTCTTATGAGCATTTCTTATGGGCATTACTTATGAATATTACTTATGAGCATTACTTATGAGCATTACTTATGAGCATTACTTATGAATATTACTTATGTGCATTACTTATGAGCATTACTTATGGGCATTACTTATGGGCATTACTTATGGGCATTACTTATGAGCATTACTTATGAATATTACTTATGGGCATTACTTATGAGCATTACTTATGGGCATTACTTATGAGCATTACTTATGGGCATTACTTATGGGCATTACTTATGAGCATTACTTATGAGCATTACTTATGGGCATTACTTATGAGCATTACTTATGAGCATTACTTATGAATATTACTATGAGCATTACTTATGAGCATTACTTATGAATATTACTTATGAATATTACTTATGAGCATTACTTATGAGCATTACTTATGAGCATTACTTATGGGCATTACTTATGGGCATTACTTATGAGCATTACTTATGGGCATTACTTATGAGCATTACTTATGGGCATTACTTATGGGCATTACTTACGAGCATTACTTATGGGCACACTGACAGTTATAAATCAATGGGAGCTTGTCTCTGACTTGTGTCATTAAAAATTTGCATCAAAAGGAGCCTTAATAAGGGCTCTATATTTACTTACTGCTGATATTAAGGACAATTTGTTCGTATATAATTAAGTGGTCAAAAAGAGAAACCCAAATGTTGCCTTTGTCAAATAAAACATGAAACTCAATGATGATGTACATATTTACATGTATGAACAGAAGAATCAAATCAAAATACAGTATTATTGGACAAGCCTCAACAAGATGTGATAATAAAACATCTGAAACCAATCTCTAAATTTACAGCTAAATGATGTTTTAAATTTGTGTGATTCTCCAACCAAAAAAACAACAACAACAAAAAACAATTATCCGTCTCTTCTACTGATCAGCCTAATAAGGACAATAAAAGCAAGACTGCAACACATTTTTAATTGATGAAAATAAGTACTCTTTAGAAACGGATTAATTAAATATCAGTTATTTTTATAAAAAATGAATGGTGATTTTCTCACAGATATATTCTTGTCTGAAACTAAAAAAATCAATACTTTTACATTAAGATTGGAAGATAATAAAACTGGCCAGCAAGTTGATGGTTATTATGATGGTATGGTTGAGCTTAAAGATTCATGTGTCTGGTATATTGTGAATTGAAATTGAAACAGCGGATGTTATCCAAGTTTTAAAAGCCATAGCCCTCAGACATTCTGCTGTAGTTGTAAAACACCTTTGGCCTGCTATTTCTATAAGTATCTGTTTTAGGACTAAATTAATAATTATTTTTTAAAATAATATAGAGTATACTTATACTTAAAAAAGTCCTTAAACAAATTAATCACTCTCTTTAATTAAATATTCCTTTTAATTGAAAAATTTAATTAAGCAATCATGTAAAATGAAAATGTGAGGTCTAATAATTTTTTTAATTACTAATAAAAAATTTGAGGCTAATAATTTAGGCAGTTGATGGATAGAGGGAGAAGCACCCTCAGTATAGTTTGCAATGAACAGAGTTCCATCATTTTATTGTATCTCTCTTTATATGCAGCAAGAAGTTTAAACTACTTTTGGTGACAAAGTTTCATAGGATAGATTATTTCATTATTTATTTCTTGGAAAAACTAAGTTATTCATTGTAATCTTTAAAACAGATTAGCAACAAAAAAACAAGTTTGCAAGCGCAAGTTAATTGAGCACCTCCATCAAGAGCTTATCTTGCCCACCCTTAGCATTTAATGCAAATAATTTAATATTAAATATTGATTGATTTGTTTATTACTTGAGATTAGTTCTAAGCCAAGCTAAAATAATGTAGCAATAAAAAAGTAAAATAGTAAATATTTAAATTGGCCAAGTTATTATAACTAACAAAGTATAGTATAAATTATAAATTAAGACAATTAAGTTCTCTAAGCAAGATAATGATAAGTTCATTAAAAAAATTTTTTAAATTAAACAATTTTTAAAAAGTTATTAGGACAGTGGAACCTCGGTATACGTCCTTCATTCGTTCCAGACACTTGGACGTATACCTAATAGGTCGTTTACCAAACGTATTTTTACTATAAGAAATAGAGGGAAAATAATTAACCCGTTCCTATGAAAAAAAATCATATTGTTATTTACATTTATTGAAGTGTTTGTATAAAATAATCTAAGCACAGCTTAAAATCAAATTACATAAGTAAAAAGAACTTAAACATTTTGTTTCTGTTTTCTGTTATCCAGATAAAAAGCAATTTTTCAACAAGCTCTGAAGTCCCTGATCTTTGTTTTATAATAGATTTAACCCCATTTGCCCATTTCATAGAGTCTTTGTTTTTCACAATCATAGAAATGACATTCTTGGCATGCTTTAATTAAGTACTGCTACACTTACACCAATTTCATCTTATATAACAATCGCTTTTTTCAACTCCATGGTGGTCCTACCATTTTTTTCGTTGCTTGGCTCATCACATTAACTTTCTTAGAACTCATGATAAGTGAGTTTACTTTTTAAAAATTACAAGAAAAACACAAAATCACTTAAAAATGTAGGGTCATTGCGCGAATTGTTTATTGTGTGGTAGCAACTGCTACAAACACAATTGAGTATCGCACAGTGTGCTGTGATCACTACATGCTAGGCATGCATGATGTGTCATTTTGACTCATAGGAGCTGTCCATTGATGATGTCACGCACCTAGGAGGGAGGTGGGTCACACATTTGTGATGATGTGTGACAAGGGGGAGGGTGTGTTTTAGAACTGTGACGTCACATCAATATGCGCAATTTTAAATAAAATTTCCACTTAAATATTTGATTGCTTACAATTTATTTAATGAAGTTTCAAATGGCTTCACTGGTGTTACGATATTAGAGTGCAGCCTTACACTAAACCAGTGTTTCTCAAATGGGGGAGGGGGGGGGTGGGGGCGCGCGAGGCTCCTTAAAGGGTGGGGGGGCGAAATGGTGTACTTATAACAATTTTATAGACAAATGATAATATTTACTGTCGTGCGCGAAATGTTTTCTTCTTCCTATTGGGGAGTGTGACAAAAAATAATTGAGCAACACTGCACAAAACTAATAATAAAATAATACATACTTAAATGACAATAAAGTGATTTGAAACAAGCTCATTTTCAAATAGGAAATACTGTTCTTATGAGGAGGGGCAAAACTTTGTGACGTCATATGGGAGGGGGGGCTAACTTTTTGTGACAACGTGTGACGAGGGGGGGGGATTTGCCAATATCCCGTTAAGTCATTTATAGGCCTGTCAACGGGTACCTGGGACCCGGGTACCCGTTGCCGTGAGATTACCCGGGTAGTAAAATTCCGCACTGGTACCCGTGAAAATGTGGCTTCAATGTCTATATTAACCAAACTTCGGCTCGCATGCGGATTTTTTGTGTTGAATTTACGACTCGCGAAACAATTTATCAAATGAAAATTTTTGTTTCAATCAAATATATGCTGTGAAATACATCTAAGTAGAACTATCTGTCAACGGGAAATACAATACGGTCTCGACAAACCACAATGTATTAAAATTTTGATACATCTTTTTTCTCTGAAAATGAAACAGAAATCTCAAAAACGAGAAGATTTTGGTTCTTTGAACTTTGAATGAATCATATAAAGAAAACAAAACTCCTCCTGACGTCACATCAAAACGCGCAACTTCAAAAAAAGTTCCACTGTAGTATTTGATTGCTTACAATTTATTTAATGATGTTTACATGGATTTTAGCGTGTAGTGATTTTTAGAGTGCAACTTCACATTAAATACAAAATTAAATGACAATAAAGTTATTTGACACATGCTCATTTTCAAAAAGGAAGTACGGCTTTTATGGGGGAGGGGGGCCCGCAAAGCTTTGTGACGTCATACTGGAGGGGGGTCTAAGTTTTTGTGACAACCTGTGACAGGGGGGGGGGTTGGGGTAAAAAATCGGACAAAATCACTTGATGTAATTTATGTACGACCCCTAAGACATCGGCCGTGTAGCTACTGTGTGAAATTAGGTGCAGGGAAGGTGGCTAGGTAGCATTGTATAGCGGTCACGACGGGGAAAATTATGCGATGTAACCCGGGTACCCGTTCGAAATTGGGACGGGTACCCGGGCAGCATTTTTCAACAATATTGACAGCCCTAGTCATTTATGGACAACCCCATACAAGTCTGTCGTATTCCAAACAAAGGTCGTATACTAAGCAAAAAGTTCCGCGTCCAAACAGGACGTATACCAAGTTGGGCTTATACCAAAGCAGACGTCAGATGTATACCGAGGTACCACGGACCACTGTATTAGTATTAGATTTGTATTTGTAATTATTAGGCTATATAAAATATTGGAATAGTAAACTAAAATTAAAATATATTAATTTTAACGATTTGGCATTAGTTGTAAGAATTAGAAATCGAATAGGAATTCTAATGATGACAAATCCTGCAAAACTTAAAACTGCACTCACACTGATTTGATTGATGATGACGATGATGCATTGGCATTGCTGCATTGAAATGCAAATAATTTTTAGTGATGGCTTGGCATTTATAAATAATTAAATTATAAATTAATGAAAATGGATAGTATTACTATAGACTATTGTAGTATTGTGTCATTTATGAACTATTAGCATAGGCATAGGCCTTGCTTTAGCCTTACTGCCCTTATTTTACTTTTAACAAAATAAAATAAAAGTATTAAAAAGGGAAATTTTAAAAAATGCATTTAATCATTTAAATGTTAAAATTAAGTAAGTTAAGTTAAGAAAATGTTCCACTCACGTTTCTTTGTATTCCTTGCTTAGGCTACTTCAATTATAAAATGTATCAATTTTCTCTACACCATAAATTGTTTAAGAATAATTAAAATAAGAGTTGTGTTCTAATTTTTTGTCACTTTACTTTGTTCCTTCAGCCTAAAGTTAAACTTAAGTTGTCAGAAGTCCCCTCACGATCGATGTATCGGTTTTCATAGGAATTTAAAGTTTTGTATAGTAGTAAGTTATCGACACCTTCATCTTTGGGACCGAAAATTTTGTTTTTTTAACTATATAAATTATTGTCACAAGATAAACTAAGCGCTTCACTACATAGCGTTACTTGAAAAATATATTATATATTAACTGTTTAATTAATAATATTTTCTTTTTTTTTAAATAATGTTAGTTTTAATGTGCTGTTATTTTAAAAAATAATTGATGATCCCCAACCACTTAAAAAATGTAAACAAAAATTAAAATGGCACCGAAGGGTAAAAATCGCAAAGATGTTTTGGAAGAAGAATTTTTCCTTCAAGCTGTTGTTATTGCTGACAGTTTCAACGTTCGATTCGGGCCAATGACTTATAAAAAACCTCGGGTAAGATTATTTAGTTATTAATTCCAAAATAAGTCGATATGTCTGCCTACTCTTTTTCTGAGAAAGTTTGACATGTCGTCAGTGTAAGTGCTCAGTTGCTCAGTCAACCTGACTAAGACAAGAGTCAGTAAGAGTTGAACTTAGTATGACGCAACTTTAATTGTGAATCATTATCGTTGTAATTGTAATTATAATTGCTTTTAATTTAACATTTAGCGTAGGCCGATAAAAGTAGAAGTTCAAACAATAGGAATGTCTTGACAATGTCACTCTGCACTTGTGAATTAGAAACTTAGAAACTAATAGGCCTATTATATTTATAACTTATAAGTTATAAGTAGTTATGATATTATAAGTAAGAATAAGTTATGTTATAGCCTAGGGCTAGGGCTGCCCTAACCTAGGGCTAGGGCCTAATTAAAATTGATTTTAGGTATAAAAATTAATTTATGACTTATACTTTTCCTTAATAATTTAAGTGTATTACTTATTTAATTGTTTAATTTTATGTCTTAATTATCTGGTCAACTTTAAATGGGTTAGTTCTGAGTAATATTTGCATAATAAATACAACTCCACATTATTAGACATTATCCTAACTAAGGTTGTTAACGGTTAACCGGTTAGCCGGTCCTCAGATCAGGACCGGTCCTATTTAATCAGGATCGGTTAACCGCAAATTCAATAAGCCCCCCCGCAACTTCAATAAGCCAGTAATAGCTTTTTACCCAGGAGTTCTGTTTTTGTTGTGTTGAGTTGACTTCAAATCGCTTTCTCCCTATTCTGGTATCTAAATAATATACACGTCATCACCATTAGTCTACTTCGCCTATGGCTAAGGAATGCTTTTTTTTTAATTAAAATTTTAATTTGCTTAGTTGTCGAGGCACTGTATGAGAGCTTCATGCAGTGGCGTAGCTAGAACTTTTGCCGCCCGGGGCGGTCTCCTATTTGCTGCCCTTTTTAGGGGCCGTCCATAAATGATGTCACGCACCTTGGGGGGGGGGAGGGAGTCACATACGTTTGTGATGATGTGTAACGGAGGGGGGGGTGTTTAAGAAATGTAAAGTCACGTCAAAAGGCGCAACTTTAAATAAATCCCCACTTAAATATATGATTACTGACACTTTATTTAATGACGTTTATGTAAAACGAGTGTTACGATATTAGAACGCAGCGTTACACTAAAAACATACTTAAATGGCAAAAATTTAATTTGAAACATGCTCATTTTCAAACAGAAAATACAGCTTTTATTGGGGGGGGGGTGTCAAAGCTTTGTGACGTCTTATTGAAGAAGGGGTCAAAGTTTTTGTGACGAGCGGGGAGGGGGGGAAATATCAGCAAAAATAGCGTGCTTCATTTATGGACGGCCACTTAGTTGATTATATTATGGTTTTTAAAAATTAATAAACATGAATAAATAATTGTAATTGAAACGAAGTAAAGGTGGGGAACATGTTTACCGTTGCATGCCATATTTATGTAAGCAGTATTAAAAGAGGCAGCATAAGATTATATACCTATAAATACACAATTATAAAAATATAAGATACTTTTTGTTAAAGGCCACAAGAAAGTTACTGAGGTCGCAAATCAATGAGACAAAACATATTCCAAATTTACACCCCGAAAAAAAAACATTACCAAATACTATTCTTTTATTTTGTATTTATAAATAAATGATATTTTTTACAAACAAAGAAATTGTATACATTAGCAGTGGCATATGGCGTAACAACGGCTTTTTCATTGGGGTAGTTGCCAAGGGCACAGGCCTGCGCCAGTTCAAAAGGGCGCCGCTAAATCTCTAATTTTTAAATCCTTTATATTAACTCGTGGTGTCTGCACCCTTGATTGCTTGTCGCCAAAACTTTGGATCGATTTTTAACCCCTTTCTCGTAAGCTAGCGAGCTGAAATGTAGCAGGCAGTTTGGTGGCGATGATAAAAACTATGTTTCAAAATTTCAGATCGATCCCATGTACTGTAATTTAATTATTGAATTTTTAGATTATTTTATTTATTCCTGTGTAACATGTTATTTTTTTAGATAGAGTGTCGGGGTGCGTATTATATTGAACAACCTTTCTTTCGCGCAATAAGGTGCGTATTTTATTGACAACACTTTTTATAAACATATTCCTGATCGGTGCGCATTATGTTAAACATGTTTTACGACACAACTGCAATTTCGTATTTTTGGATGGTCTTGCGCTGCGTATTATAATGAACATTCTTTTAGTTACGTCTAGTACATAAAGGATTTATTGTCAAAAACTTTGTTTTTTACGGGTTTTTTAAAATTAAATTTTTATTTAAATAAAAGGCGCCAAAAATAAATTAGGCAAAGGCGTCAAAAACCCAGTTACGCCTCTGTACATTAGTATGTAAACATATTTATACATTTACTTTACTAACTTTCATAATAGAAAAATCGTGTATTATGCTATCAAAATTAAAAATATTTGTAATATCTTGTTCTATGGACAGTATTGCAATATTTTGTTGTCTTTTATCGCTCATTGTGGAACAAAGATAATTTTTTATTAACTTCAGTTTGGAGAAGCTCCTTTCACAATTAGCGACACTGATAGCAATAGTTGAAAAATTCATAGCAAAATTACAATGTTGGGTACAGAGTTTTCCAATCTATACTGTTGAATAAATTTTAATAGATCAAGGGTGCCTTTTCCCCCGTTTTTCGAACATAATGCCTCTTCTTGTAGTGTAGGTACAGCCATAAAAACATGGATCCTTTTTCTTTCCACCTTGAACTGTCAATGTCAATAAAGTAATTTATTTGATGTTCAAATGTTTCATTTAGTAGGTTACATGGTATTATATACGAATATTTTCTTGCAATGACATTCAACTCATCAAAGCGTTATTTTCTTTTCTTTTATAATTCCTTCCATGGATAAAAACATTTAATTTTTGTTCTAAAGATAGAACCACGTCTTCTGAATTTTCCCTACTCATATTTTTTCTCCTTCTAACTAGGTGTTCAGATGATATCTCCATCTCTTCATAAATTGTTTGGCTCATATAATAGCATTTTGTATTAGAACATCTCTTTGTTCCATGCAATGGCTTTGCATTAGTTTAAAAAATGACGGGTTCCCATAAATTGAGATAACATAGAAGAGAAAAAGATTGCATTGAATTGAGTAAAATTCCAGCATCTGATCTCGTTTTCCTAGTTACTTCTTCAGATATCAATTTTTCCAAGACGCTTGAAAGTTTAAAATATGTCTTTTTCGAAATTAGTGTGCCTATTGTGGTGTTTATTAACAGAGAAATTTGAATATTTACATATTCATAAATCTTAATAATTTTCTTTAAAATAGACGAATTCAAATCATTGACATATTGCTATTACTTTAACTGGATATGCGTAACATGCTTAATGAATAACCGTATTTTAAGGGGAAAAAAAATTATTTGTGCTTTAATGCAATAAAAACAAAATAAATTTAATTTTTAATAACTTACCTTACAATAATTTACTGAATACTCAAACAGTAATATAAATTACTACTTGCAAGTTAAACACAATACATGTATTTGAACCATCATGCCTTGTAGGTACGTGTTCGCGCATCATTCTGCGAATTTCGAAATTCCACGTAAAAACTGTCGTGGCGATATTAATAGCTCACAGTATTCGGCCCAGCGGTGATGTGTTTTGGGTATTTTTCTTATAAAAGCGTCATCTTTGACTTATTACGCTTAGTTTTACAAACATATGGATACTTTTTTTGAGCGATTAAAAATTTTTGAGCGGTTTTGCGTTAGTTACAATATCCACTATGTAATCAAACAAATGTTGTGCGAATCCGTTATTTAAGACTTGAAATTACGAATATTTTTGTTTCACCTTAGTTTTCCCCTTTCAAAAGAACGAGGGCGGTTGTCGGAAATGGTTGTACTTTTCAAATGCCGCCCCTAAATGAGTGCCGCCCGGGGCGGACCGCTAGCTACGCCACTGGCTTCATGAGAACCACGGTCAACTCAAAGGAAGGGGGGGGGGAACAAGTTACGGAGTTTTCTAGTTAGGAATAATGAGGGTGGTGCTAGAAGGCTTGAAAGGTCTTTGATGTTTATATAAAAGGAAGCCTCTTGCTTTGACATACCAATACAAGACCACGCGAAGAGACACCTTCCCTCCCCTCCTCCACTGTTATACATCTACAGTGGGTTGGGGGAAGGAACATTTTTCTTTTTAAATTGAGTCAGAGCATGCCTTGGAAAATGGCGAGTGTAGCTCAACCCCACCTAGGGGTCGTCGTGTGCACGGCGAAATTCAATAATTCTGGCAAGTTGACGAGTGAAACATAATATGGTATTTAATTTAAATAAATTCCATCTTATTATCACTGTTTACTCCATTTTTATTAGGACTGGTTAACCGTAACTTCATTTAGTCGGTATATTAGCTTATTACGTGGAATATTAGCTTATTACCCGGAGTTAATTTTTTGTTGTGTCACGGCAGAATACCAGAGCCAACACGCGAGCGACCGTTACGTCAAAATCAAAGCGTTTTCTTAATAATAATAATAATATTCTTTTCAGTAAAACTGGCTTTTTTAAAAATGATTAACCGGTCCTCAAAAACAAACTGACTTGACAACAATTTATAATATGCCATTTTAATACTATTATTACATAAAAATTGAATATCATTACAGTTTAATTCTTTGTTGGGGTTGAATTCGTTGTTTTGACAGCAACACTAGAGTCGGTACATCACGGGCTCTTTGATGTCAAATTAAACGACGCGATGGGAAAATTTGATCCATTCTCTTGTTTGTGCACTAAACATGGTATAAATTGTATAAATACCGAGCGGCTAACCGGTTAACCGGTCTTTTTTTAAAAGGTTAACCGGTCCTCAAAAACGAGCGGTCTTAACAACCTTAATCCTAACAACGTCTTTATGGTCTTTTGATGGATAATTTGCAAGACTGGAATATTTTAATCAATAACAACTATGGAAATCCAAATTCAAAGTAATGAGAATTGGAATCAAATATATTGGAAGAGACTTAGTGAACTTAGTGGCCTGATATTTTATTAATATTAGTATTAGTGATAATATTTTTTCTTTTATGACTATGATGCATGATCCAGTGGAAGTCAAATTAGAGGGTTTTTTTTTATCCAACAGATGAAAGAGGAAATCAGCTTTGTAGTTACCAAGATGCACCCTATCATGCTTATCTTTTTTTTTCATTTTTGCTTAGTGATTTATTTAAGTGATTTATCTAAAAATGATAACAATAAAATGTTGTTGTAATTTAACACATTTTTAAAATGTTTCTTTTTATAAGGCTTTACTGCCCCTGGTGAATATACCTCTCCTAGACTATACCCTTGAGGCCTTGGCAATATCTGGTGTAAAGGATGTCTTTGTATTCTGCTGTCATTTAGGAGAACAAGTTCGGGAGCATATTAGGTGATTAAAGGAACATTAACAAATATGGGTTAATTTGTTTTTAATTAGATAGCCATAACATACAAAATATCTCAATCATACAGCTAGTCAAAATAACTTTTCCATGAAATTGTACTAACCTGAACAGGCAGTCCAAATGGCAAGAAGGTGGTTCCCAGATGACAGTGACAGCTTTGATGTTAGATTCATGCAGGTCTATGGGAGATGTTCTCAGAGAGATAGATGCCAAGTCCTTGATTCGATCCGACTTTATCCTTATAACAGGGGACATTGTCTCTAACATGGATATAAGCTTAGTGGTCAAAGAGCACAGGTAAGATTTTTTTCAAAGTACATACTTAACTAATTAATGTAAACAAGAAAATGGATGCTCTCCTGAAATCTTGATAAAGTAATTATACATTTTATCCTGTTAGGGTCAGAAACTGTATGAAAGTTCCCACCATACTATTAAACTTTAAGGAAAAAGATTTTTTTTTCAATAAATTAATATTTTTCCTCATTTAATTAAATTCAGACTTTTTCATACTCATTAGTATTTAGCCTAATATTGATTATTAATTGAACTGCCAGCTAAGATTTAAATTGTGTGTCCTGGGACAAAAAATATTTTATTAAGGCATTGCAAAAGGGTCAGATAACACCTAAACCTAAGTAAGAATAAATCATACAGATTTTTAATTAAAGTTCTAAACTAATTCCGATTAGTCAAAGCTATTCTTTTGTTAGATTCTGTTTGTTTTGTTTTTTTAATTATTTTTTTTTCTGCATGCTCACCAAGTGCAATGTTAATATAACAAACTAAAATAATTTCAAACATTTGCATAAAATTATTATGCAATATTTTAATGTTGCCCAAATGAACTTTTGCAGGGAGCGCACTCATGGAAAAGACAAATCATCTGTGATGACTATGGTTTACAAAGTGGCACTTCCAGGTCACAGGTCACGAAGTAAAGAAGACGCTATGCTCTTGGTTGAAGAGGGTGAAACCAAGAGACTTCTGCACTTTGAGAAATCACATGATAAAAGAAAAATTAAAATACCATCGGTATGTAAACGTTATTCCACTATAAATGATTAAGAAAGAGTAATGAGTGGGGATAAATTTTTTTTTACTCTTATGTGTTCATTAGATTAAAGTATGTATCACGTGATCATATTAAATTTAATCAGGTAGTAAAAAACCTAGAATTTATAATACTATAATTTTTACATGTATTGTAACTATTTTTGGCTACTATCCTAATAGGAAATTCTGCTGGAACATGATGATATTATCATTCATAATGACCTGATGGACTGTCACATTTCTATATGCTCGCCAGTAGTCCCAACACTCTTCACTGACAATTTTGATTACCAAACTCGAGACAATTTTGTCAAAGGAATTCTAATAAATGAAGAGGTTGGTTGTATTTCAAACTATTATTATTCACATCTTATAAATTATTAAATGACACAGTATACAGTTTTTATTAACTAAATTAACATTTTTGTTATTGTAACTTTGTAAAATAGTTGGTTGAAAAGCAATTATAACAGAGATATTGGTATAATTTATTCATAATTTCATGAAGTCATATTTAAACCATCTACAGATCATGGGTTATAAAATTCACCTGAGCATCATACGTGACAAATATGCAGCTCGTGTTTCAAATATGCAAACTTATGATGCCATCAGGTAAGATGAATTTGATTAAGAAAATCCTATGGCCATCTGTTGAGCTCATTTACCTTATACTAATGAGCATGGGCTAATTAAATTCACACAAACCCTTTAGTTCACTTAATAAAACTGAAATATTGAAAATGACAGCTGTTAAGAACTGAATTTACTGTATATGGAAACATAACACCGATGGATACAACAGATGTCTATATACCACTGTTAAATATTGTGGACTATATTCTATAGACATCAATACTTGTATATGACTCTTGTTGTCTAGGGTTACAGATTACGGGATGCTAATTGAGCTCCCAGACTACTTAAAAATGTTATCTTTATATTATCTACCTCTAATCGGCTCTAGCCCCCAGTATTAAGTATTAGTATAGAACTACGCTACAATACCTAATACATATAAATAAGCACACAAAAACACCTCTGTACACAACAGAGAGAATATTTAATTACATTAAGTAAATCATATAAATACACATTGGAATAGATTCCACAATATAATGTATAGACTATAGCTCAATAACTCTAATAGTAAATACAATCAGATTACAACTTAACTTCACAAATACATTCTATGACTTCTTAATCGGCCAGCTCCTGTTGTATGTCTGCCGATCTCACATCACACACGGTCTCAGGTCACGGGGTCAGTCCATGTTCCGCCTCAGTGGTCAGCGATGCTATTAACCCATTCATCGTCTGGGAGGCCGGTAACACCACGTCCCTCTACGACTCCAGTGACTGACCGCGTCACAGCTGGCTGCACTGTTTACTAACAGTATAGTCTTCTGTCCGGCTCAGGGTTGTCTCGCCCACTTTTGCCAGTGGCACATCTGGTGCTCAACTTCTATACTACGTAAGCTTGGCTATGCTAGCCCCTACGCTTACTTGCTCCACTGTAGGTAACACTACCCTACATTTACTTGCTCCAATGTAGGTACACTACCCTACACTTACTTGCTGAAATAACATACACATAAATTGTCATAAAACTGAATAACCAATTAATGAATATACAGTATATAAAAGAATACTACATCTACTTCAACATACATAACAATTATACATTTGACTATCCTAAGTATAATCTAAGTCCAACCTGCACACCAGCAAGGCTCCCTTCTCAAGACCCGTCCTACAAGGGTTTGGAATGCAGAGGACGAATGTGTCATATGTCCCAGTATATAAGGACCGCTCACCCACGCCTGCACTAAATTCCCATTGGTTGAACCTTTCGTCCCATGGATGGTACATGTGACAAACTTAATTCTTATTGGTTAAGCCCTACGTTCCAATAACTTTTGGGTGACCCCCGACACAAATACAAAACAGCATCCCTACTAAAATTGGCCTAGCCGAAGTATCGATTTCGACCTGATAACTTTAGTTGGCCTCTCACCCGCATTCCTACCTCTTTTCCTTTGTCCCTCAATAGTTAGTGTCCCTCAACAGCGTTTACAAACATTGTCTTTGTTCATAAAAGGTTAGTGTCCTACCCAATGTCTGAACCTCTATCTCCCAACGGTTCTAAAATACAACGATTCTCAAACCTATATTTAGATACTCAACAACAGCCTATGATGGTAAGCAATGTTCCCTTTAAGCTGTATGGGAACAATTAAAAATTACTACGGAGCAAAATTTGTAAAATGTTGCACAAAAAATGGATGCTGTGCAACTTTACACACTTGTTTTTTTTTACTTTGCACATGGACCAACTACCTTAAAGGGAATTTTTATGGCTAGGTATCAAACCTGACTTGATAACATCATTTATTCAACTGGCATGTCTAGAATTTAGCTGTTTTTTAAAAATATAGTCTATTAAAAACTCATTGTGTTAATTTATCAGTCATGAGATTCTGCCTCCTTTTGCAGCAAAGATGTAATTGCCAGATGGACTTACCCTCTTGTCCCTGATATGTTTGGATCTAGTCACAGTGAGACGATCAAGTACGGCCGTCATAATGTTTACTGCAGTGAGGAAGTTACCCTTGCAAGGTATGTTGATTAGTGTCTTTTAAACACTGCGTGTTGTTCAATTGTGCTCTGGTAGAGAAAGGACATTTTTAGTCTGCTTGAAGTCAAGACTGTTGAATACTTGTGGTGGAAGAAAGATGAATGAATAATTGTACATAGTTAAAACAGTTAGACTTGCAGAGTCTATGTTAAGTTGAACAAATATCAATCAATTTATCTGGCTTAAAACTTTTTCATTTTGTTGTATATTTGTTAAAAAGAAAATAGATGAACAAATCCTTTAAAAAAACATTTTAAGAGGAATTAAGGTGTGCCCTTGATTTCAATTTTTTTTTAAACTGTTGCTTTATTTTTTTACTTGACTTTTTGTGGTCATTTAACAAAGCAGGTTTTTTTTTATATACATAATTGACCTCATAGTCATTGCATTTATATAATTAATTTGTTTTATTCATATTTTGATCTTAAACTGAAAGCAAAATTTTAATATTATACAGTCATGCCTCAGACATGAGTGAAGTTAGGTTCCAGGTGCTGTTGCGGTTTGTAGGAAATGGTGAATGTTTGGTATCTCTAAAAATGCTAGTTTCTATAGTTAGTCCCTAAATGTGACCTTAACATTTTTTCATGATACTTAACCCTAACAAGTTAACAAGCATTCACACCATTCTCAAAGTTCAGTCAACAATTTTAACATACTGGTTATACACATTCTTTCTACTTCTACCTTTCAATAATGCAGCAGACTATTTCATCCAAAGCCATGCAATGAATGGGATTTTAACTTAATGACTCACGTTTCTTTGTCAGTTACATTAAAGTAAACCTCACATGTCTTTAGAAAATGAATGTAATGTTTGTAAACAGCACTGATGTTCAATCAATTTAAAATCATTTAAAGATGTGCAGATAAATTATGTTTTTAAAATATATGTGCACCTGTAAATAAGTTAAGTTTTAGTTTTAGTAAAAATCCAGGACCTAGCAATTTTTTAAACACCAAATGTATTGGTGTATTTGCTCTTCCAAATATCAACCTTCAACTGTATTAGGTTAAACTTTGAAACTGCTTTCCTAGTCCCAAATGGTCAAATATGGCATTAGTTGGGCTATTGTCTCTGTCTTCCATTTCCATAATGTCATTGTTTTAAATCATGAAACATGATCTAACTAACCTGATACTAAGTTGCCATTTCAAGCCCGTTAGCAGATTATTAGGCATAAGTGGATTATAAAACATACAAGATTTATTTGTGTTTCATTGAAATCCTTTCCATGTGCAGGGGTTGTGATCTCCAGAAAGATGTTGTTGTAGGGAGAGGAACCAGGATTGGCTGTGGGACAGTCATATCAGGCTGTGTTATTGGAAAAAACTGCCAGATTGGTAACTGCCTATTTTAGTTACATAATAGAGATGATCAACCATACGTAAATTATAAATTACTAGGTTGTTCTGGGGCGCCCACGGTGACCAAGTAACTTGCGTGAATGTTATTGCATGCGTTCGAATCAGTGTGTCCGACAACCAAAAATTGGTATGTGAATGAGTTCAATAAAAAGAATGAATAATTAAATTTTAGTTCATTAGAATGATTTATTTTTCACAAAATTTCTCTTTATATCCCTTTTCCAAAATTAAAATATAAGCTCAAACAATGACGTCATATAATATTTTACAACGAGAAACACCACAAGCTCTTTTAATCTCGAAACCAAAATGATTATGAGTTTACTTAATTTTTTTAAAATATGATGGTTATGTCTCTTAGCGTTACAGAAAGAGTGACCTGGGCTTTTATATTATTTATAAAATACTTAAGGTTGCTCATGGCAATCTATTGGGGCTTCTTGTGAGCTACAAATTGTGGCTGCTTGTGTGTGGCATATTTGAGCTCTTTGTGTGGGGCATATTGGAACTCTTTGTGTGTGGCATATAGGAGCTCTTTGTGTGTGGCATATTGGAGCTCTTTGTGTGTGGCATATTGGAGCTCTTTGTGTGTGGCATATAGGAGCTCTTTGTGTGTGGCATATAGGAGCTCTTTGTGTGTGGCATATAGGAGCTCTTTGTGTGTGTCATATTGGAGCTCTTTGTGTGTGTCATATTGGAACTCTTTGTGTGGCATATAGGAGCTCTTTGTGTGTGGCATATTGGAGCTCTTTGTGTGTGGCATATAGGAGCTCTTTGTTTGTGGTATATAGGAGCTCTTTGTGTGTAGCTGAAGTGCTAGGAAGTGTCGGTATCATTCAAACAAAATACAAGTTTGCCAACTGGCTTAATCATAATCACAAAATCATAAAATTATAGGCACTGGTGCTAAGACTTCCTAGATAACATAGCAATTTTTATGAACCCTAAAGATAAAAATTAGGGCTGCGGAAATTAACGATTAATTTCTCGATTAATCGTTAAAATTTTTTATCGATTAAAATTATTTAAATCGATAAAAATTTGATTAAAATTAAAGAAAATATTTATAATATTTTTAAAATTTTTTTATTAATAATTAATAATAATTTTTATATTTTTTACGTACAAACTTCTCCCGCGTAATATTATAATTTATTTTATTACTTTATGTGGACCGGCAGACGTCAACTCAATAATGGCTGACAGCATCAGCGCAGTTAAATTTAAACATATAACTAGAAAGTTTAGCAAAAATTTTGTTTTTAAGCTAACTGCGGATGGCAAAGTCGAAGATGGTGAAAAAGTTTACTGTGTTCACTGCCATAAACAATTCTCTTTTAAAGGATCAAATACATCACTGACGTACCACCTTCAGCACAAACATCTGATCAAGTATCAACACATTGTCATAAAATTTAGTTCAAAATATTCTTAATTTTCAATGTCCGTGAGAAATGATCAGTTTAATGACGTCATAAATTTCTATTTTTGGCTTTAATCGAAATTATCGATTAATTAATCGATAATTTTTCAAAAGTTAACGATTAAATTTAAAATAATCAATAACAGCCCTAATAAAAATACATGTACTAATGTTTCAATAATTTGCTTCAGGGGAGAATGTAATGTTGAGGAACAGCTTCTTGTGGGACAACGTGAAAATTGCCAGCAACTGTAAAATTGACACTGCCCTCTTGTGCTCCGGCGTGCAGGTCCTGGACAATGTCATCATAAACAAGGGTGTTATCCTGGCATGGGAGGTAACCACTTTCATCACAAGTTCTTCATAGCTCTGTAATTATGGTTTGGTTTGCCGAAGGATGTGGGGTTTTTTTTAAATATAGAAACATTTCAAAGTTTAAAAAGGCTAAGTGCCACTTTTAAAAGGGGGCATCTATCGCTTCAGCATTGTTCTGCTCTAATAAGATAAAATCATTTTAAAATTTACTTTTTAACCGGTTTGTTTGGGTTTCAAAGTTTAGATTTACCATCGTTTGCCTCTGTCACCAGGTTGTGGTCGGACCTGATGTCACGGTCAAAAAGGGGACACAACTCATGTCCGAGGCACAAAAGGATGACTGGGATGACCCAAACATGTCCTTTGGAGATGACGAAATCAAAAGTGAATCTGCTGAAGGTGAAGACAAGGAAGGCCAAGGTATGACCCACACCAGCTACTGAAAGCTGTGCTACAGATGCATTGAAACTTAAACAATAATGATAATTTGAGAACTTATATAGGGCAGTACCCCAGCAAAGCAGCTGGGCTCAAAGCGCTTCACATAAAAATAGTTACTCATTAATTTATAAATGCATTCAATTTAAAATATTCATATCCTAAATAACATTATAATGACAGCACATAAGGGGCCGTCCATAAAGTACGTCAAGCAATTTTTTACCATTTGTAACCCCCCCTCCCCCTGTCACAAATCTCGGGGAAACCCCCCCCCCAACCACCAAGTACGTCACTTTCGAACAAAAATGTTTGTTTTTATTAACAAAATAATTAAAATTTAATATAAAACACCGTGACGTCACACATGGCCGGACACCCATAACTTTAAACTTTTTTGTTTTCACCTTTTTATTTTCGCCTTTTTTGTTTTCGCCAATTTTGACGTCACTCTTTTTTTTTGTTGCCCTTTTTGTTTTCGCCTTTTTGACATGTAACCGAGACATACTATATCAAGGAAAATAATTATGTATAAATAAAAAGAAAGGAAAGAAGAAAAAAACAATGACGCAGGATATAAGAAAAGGCAGAAGTATCAAAAGTTGTGTATTTTGTACTTTATTTAAAAGCTTTATTGCAGTACTATTCTATATTATATGTTTTTTTGTGCAGTATTATAGACCTTAGTAGTAGGAATACTACAAATGTGTAATGCTAGCGAATTCCATTTTTTGGGGGCAAAAAAAAGAGAAAGACCTTTCACCCAAATGTTTTAGTGAGTGCCTTAGGAATGTAGAGAAAATGTGTGTCTGCAGAAGAGCGTAGCTGACGAGTGGGTGAGTAGATAGAGAGAAGTTCAGTAAGATAGGAAGGGCATGAGTCAGAAAAGAAGTTGTGGCAGGGAATGGACAGTTTGTCATCAATGCCTGGATGCTTACACATCAGCCTACAGTACCACCTGTGTAATTGTACTTGAGCTGTTGTAACTAAACACCAACTAACAAACATGTGATTGTACTTGAACTGTTGTAACTAAACACCAACTAGCAAACATGTGATTGTACTTGAGCTGTTGTAACTAAACACCAACTAACAAACATGTGATTGTAGTTGAGCTGTTGTAACTAAACACCACCTAGCAAACATATAAAACAATAATATTATGCACATGGAACATGGTTTACAACATTTTATAACCAAATGAAATTGCTATTGGATTCATTTTCTAGATAAATAGCATGACTATTCACCTAATATATCTAATAAGCTATAGATGCTAGCTGGATATGGCGCTAAATAAGGTCTCAAATTATTATCTCTATATATATAAGACGCATTTGTTGTCTGTCTGGTTGTCTGTCTGTTCCCTAATAACTCAAGATCCAGACAACCAAATAACGTGAAATTTGGTACACGTACACAAAATTATACCGGAAAGGTTATTAAACAGGTTTCGTTCCATATATATAAGATACAGGGGGCCGGGGGCCCAAAATGTAGTTTTTCCCTATATGAGCTATATAAAAAAAAATTATTGAAAATTAAGACGTAAAATAATGACGCAAATTAATAAACATTTTGGTGTCGAGATTAACAAGAAGGCGATTATCGCCATAAAATAATTTTGTTGTTGTTGCTTTGTTGTTGTTGCTTTTGTTGTTGTAGTTGTTGTTTTGTTGTTGTTGCTTTGTTGTTGTTGCTGTTGTTGTTGTAGTTGTTGTTTTGTTGTTGTTTTGTTGTTGATGTTTTGTTGATGTTTTGTTGTTGCTGTTGTTGTTGTTGTTGCTGTTGTTGTTTTTGTTGTTGTTGCTGTTGCTGTTGTTGTTGCTGTTGTTGCTTTTGTGTTGTTTTTGCTGTTGTTGTTGTTGTCCACATCCCTTGCCCTGCGACGTCAATGTCCTTCATGTTGTTGTTGCTTTGTTGTTGTTGCTGTTGTAGTTGTTGTTTTGTTGTTGTTGCTTTGTTGTTGTTGCTGTTGTTGTTGTAGTTGTTGTTTTGTTGTTGTTTTTGTTGTTGTTTTGTTTTTGTTGTTTTGCTGCTGTTGCTGTTTATGTTGTTGTTTTTGTCATTGTTGTTTTTGTTGTTTTTGTTTTGTTGCTGTTGTTGTTAAACCCGGGCGGGAGCCGGGTACTTGCCCCTAGTTATTAATATATAATCTTCAAGCAGTTTTTAAACAAGATTAAAAATCTTTAGCTTGTTAATTATTGGGGAGGAAGCACATGTTATTATTTTCAATTTGATATTTTTTGCACATACTATGTGTTCTTCCACAACATTTGGTGCTGAGTTTTCAGTTAAGTTTTGAGGATTCCATTTTGTAATGATGTTTTATTCCCTGCATACCTTCTCAGAGCCAGTGAACTACGGCAGTAAAAGTAAAGCCTATCCTTACAAGCAACATGTAGATAGTGAAGATGAAGAGGAAGGTGTGGGTAAGTCACTTTTATATATTGAACATGAGGGGTACTAATGATTTCAAGTGCAGGGCTGTGTAGCGATCGGAGAATGCTCAATTTTTCTTTGAATTTCATAAATCAGCAAGATCAGGACCGGGGCTGTTTAATCTGAACTGTTTAATCTGAACTGTTTAATCTGAACTGTTTAATCTGAACTGTTTAATCTGAACTGGTTAATCTGAACTGGTTAATCTGAACTGGTTAATCTGAACTGGTTAATCTGAACTGTTTAATCTGAACTGGTTAATCTGAACTGGTTAATCTGAACTGGTTAATCTGAACTGGTTAATCTGAACTGGTTAATCTGAACTGGTTAATGTGAACTGTTTAATGTGAACTGTTTAATCTGAACTGTTTTAATCTGAACTGTTTAATCTGAACTGGTTAATCTGAACTGGTTAATCTGAACTGGTTAATGGTAACTTCAGTGGTCTTCAATTAGTCAGTGTTAGTTTGTTACCCGGAGTTTATTTTTAAGTGTGTTTTAATGGCAAAGATGCAGGGCAGCATATGAAAGCTAATACGCAATCAAAGGTGACATCAAAGCGCCTTCTGAATATTCCGATTTATATAAAAATAAATAAATAAAATCACGTACATAATTACTGTCAGTCAAGTTCGGCTAATGGATCATTGTTTTTTTAATTCACTGAGTTACCGAAGCTTAGAATGAGAGCTAACACACATTGCATTGTGCAAGAGAGGTAAACACTAGAGAAGAAAAAACTATGTCACCAGTGGACGAAGCGTGCCGGGTCTAAATTTGTTAAATTCTCTTGTGGGTTTTAAAAGCTAAAGAAAAACACCTTGCGACCTCTAATGGATGGTTAACCTGTCTTCTTCTGTTTTAACGGTTAACCAGTCTTTTTTTTATGGTTAACTGGTCCTTAGAAACGAAGAACAAACTTATTTACTTAAAACATGAACGTTTGATAATTTTCCAGTCATGGATCAGACCTGGGGACTTTCAGCATCTGAGTCAGAGGACAGAGGATCCGATGAGGAAAGCCGTGGTAGTTCTGAGGAGGATGATGTTGGGAGTGAGGACGACGAAGCTGAAAGGGGAGGAAACCTTGATGAGGAGGATGAAGAAGAAGACCAGGTTGATAGCTCCTTGGGGTTCATTCCCAGTGTATTTATGATGGAGAGAAATTCTGGTAGGCTCCCTTTGGTCACCTGCTGTCAACTTTTATGCTTGTATTTGCTTTTTTTATGGTTTTAAGAAAAAAAAATTAATGATGTTGTTAGTATTTATGGCTTTCAATGAAAATAAAGTTATAGATCAGGAGGCTTCACTGCAATACAGGTCAATTGTTGAATCGGGGCTTTATATGTGAAGGTCTTACCGTCAAAACTTCAATACTACTGACATGAAAAAAATCAAGAAGTGGCTGAAATAGTATGAGAGCATGACACTGAGACACTGACTCTGGTACTTGTGATGGATTCTTCAAGTTTGTCAGCCTCTCCTTTTGAAGAAGCAAAAATAACTATACCCAATAAGATTCAAACAAAAGCCAATTAAATTTCAATAACATTTAGTGACTTAATGAAATAAATGGCCCGATACATATAGGTGAACATTTGTGATCACTTTTAGGACAGCAAGATTGAAAAATTGTCCAACATATGAACAATAACTTCTCCTTTATCAGAAATGGAACTTACTTACAACACTAAACTGCAGCTAACGTGAGAATGATTTTAATAATATGTAAACTAATGGAAATATATGTTTGGTATTTATATGGCTTATTCTCCTTGTCTTATCTATACAGACGCTCGTGTATCAGAAACACAATGACTTAATCAAATTGTTCATCATTGTTTCAACACACTTCAGGATCAAGACTATTGGAGAACTTAGTCTCCGTCAACTATTTGTTTATTGTCTCATTACTAACCACATTGTCATCATATTTTTGTTTTCTCTTATTGCTATAAAACTCAGGTGATTGCATTAAGCAATTCAATCATTATTTAGTTTATTTTTCAAAATATTTCTTAATTCTTTACGTACTTTTGACATGAAAATTTGCATCCATACAATTGCAATGTTTCATTGCTTAACAAAGATTTGTGTTCATCGATAGGTTTTTATCAGGAACTTGTGGATACTTTTGTGAGGGCAAATAATGAAAAAATTACTGAGGATAATCTTACTCTAGAGATCAATTCACTCAAGTAAGGAAAACCACAAATAAGAACTTAACTGAAATTTGAATTTATCGATATTTTCAGTCAATTAACTCTCATAAACAAAATTAATTAGTATAGTTCCACAAAATTTGTGGTCAGAAGACAAAATTTTTAATCTGCAGAGTGCAACAATTTATGGTTAAAGTTTTACTTGTTAAAATCCTGCCTTTAAAATGCCCAAACCGTACTCACATACGTATTTGCCTTTAATTGATCGTATTTGTTACAGGCATGCCTACACTGTTTCCATTGAGGAAGTTATCCACAGCTTGCCTTGTGTCCTGCTTGACATGGCTTCACACGAACGGAGTTTGCCTGTTTCAGTTAACGACAGAATAGCTGTTTTTAAAAAGGTAAGTTCCTCCTCAATAAGTTAAGGGCCCACTGTCTCATGTTTTGATCATGTTGGCCTCTGTGTATGTTGAGGGTAGTTTGCCAATATTTCTGTGAAGAGGATACTTGGCAGAGCTGCTCATCGAGGTTTTGAGATCATAATTCATGTGTGTCATTATTCATGCCGCATCACTTTTATTGTATCACCTTACTTTTCACATGTCAAAGCTAAATAGTGGGATTTGAAGTTTAATTTTGCACAGAAATCTGAAAACCTGTTATTTAAATTATTGTTATTAAAATCTGTTCAAACAATATGATTGTTAATTTATTTGTTCCTGCCTTTGACAAGGTATGCAGAAAATTTAGCTTAGCCCAGGGTTTTCATTAACATAATTGATTTGATCAAACTCTCCATTAAAAAAGATTCTTTAGTAGTAAACTTTTTTTTTCTACAGAATGTCCAGCTCCACTCCAGTTTGCTACGCAAGTATATTAAGAATATTGAGACCCAGCTGACACTTGTTAATGGTCTGGGTGTAAGTTAAATTTGTGTACAATTATAACTTCAAGCTCTGTTAACTTGATTGTAGCATTCAAGTTATTTGTGATATCTTTTCATGTGTTAGTGGCAAAATTTATTGGTTTGTAAGGGTGTTGTTTGTAGTTTAAGGGATCATATTAGTGAATATGCAAGAGATATAGTTTGTTGGTACATCAATCGTAGGTATTAACTTTGGGCAAGGACCCCTGTATTAGCTAATGTAACATATTTTTGACCTATTAACTTTGGGGAAGGACCCCTATATTAGCTAATGTAACATATTTTTGACCTATTAACTTTGGGGAAGGACCCCTATATTAGCTAATGTAACATATTTTTGACCTATTAACTTTAGGGAAGGACCCTTATATTAGCTAATGTAACATATTTTTGACCTATTAACTTTGGGGAAGGACCCCTATGTTAGCTAATGTAACATATTTGTGACTGCCACAACTAGTCTGCTAGTTCAGTAATTAAGGAAATCATAAGTTTTCACAAAATATTTCCTTGTTTGGAATCATGTTTAATTATTAAGTATTATTCTTAAGTTATTTTCAGTTAAAGCATTTGAAGGACCATGAGATCACTTCATCATCTCGTTCTTTTTTTAAAAAATTTTTTTTATAAAAGCTGTACTTGAATTCTGTTTTCCTTGCTAATATCCTATTTTCTCTCTAGGACTATGTGATCAGACAAAGTGACCTTCGACCACGCTTCCCTTTGCTCCTCAATACCTTATATGACGTGGATGTTCTGAGTGAAGGTGCTACCCTGAGATGGTATAACTCTACACAGTTTCCTTCAGTAAATGAATCATCCAGACATGCATTCCTCAAGAAACTAGTAAGTGTGCATAAATGTTTAAAGTTTATTGTCTTTGATATACTTTTATCGTACATCAGAGCTGAAACATTTTTCAAGAGTATTTATAGGTCCGATTAAAATTTAGAAATTTCTGAAAATACAATAGTATAAATGAAAATCTGATTAGTATATATGCCTATTTTTATTGTGTGTTATTCATTAAAACCTTTAATTGTAAATCCTAAATTATTCTTAAATCTCAAGACTTCAAAAGATTTATTGGGTTTTTTAAAAAAAATTTATTACATTACTTACTTACATTACTTACTTACATTACTTACTTACATTACATTACTTATTTTTAATTGCCACTCACAGACTTTTCTTGAACTTCATATAAGATATTGATGTAATATTTTTACGTTTTCTTTTAGAGCCAACCGTTCATCACTTGGTTAAGGGAAGCTGAAGAGGAATCAAGTGACAGTGATGAATCTGATGGAAACAACTAATTTCAAGACAATGCATTACAACTTTAAATTTAAATCTGCAGTGGTTTTTTTTTCTTAATTCTTATCGTAATTATATTTTAGACATCTGATCTATTACAGCTTTTAAAAAAGATAAAAGTGATAAATTTTAAATAAAAAATTTATTGTCATTCAGTGTCTTGAAACCTATCTGTATGGAGAGTTATACATTTAAAAAGTAAAATGAAAAAAACTTACCATAGTGTTAATTAATTTGTAGAATTTTATCAGAACTGATTAAATTCATTTTTTATTAATGAAATTTGTAATTATAAGGTATTGATGAGCATACTTTAATTTCATACAGATTATAACCATTAATAGGCTATATTTCAATTGATGTAATGCATTAAAATAGATGCAAGATTTTACTATCAGATCAGGAGCATATCTAATATAAAATTTAGCTTTAAAATTCTATTATCCATTTGCAACACTGTTGAATTTTTAAACCTGTTAAATAATATTCAACTGTAAGAGAAAAATTAATGTAAGCCTGCAAAATCTGACACAAAGTTTGAAAACAAAAATAAACTAAACAGGTGCATGAGATTTATAAGACCACTCAAAATAAATATTGATATAAGGTGCTCCAACCATTCATTCATTCTTAGTTTTAATAATATGTTTATTAAATTTAATGTAATTTTTAAAACAGTTTTTGAAGTTGTTGAATAACATTATTGTAATATAATCTTATTACAATTTGAGTTTTCCTGCTAAAGCTATGGTGATGTAATATGTGATCATACATTTTTTGCCATCTGGATTTGAAAATAAAATTTGAAAAGCAATTACCGACCCTTGTTTGTTAGCAAGTGTTTAAAAAAAGTTGTCTTTCGATTGGGATAGAAATTTATTTTTATCGCATTTTAATTTGTTTTTGTCAATAATCTTTGTTAGGTTCTCAGTAAAAGTAATATAAGTATGACTTTACTACAGAAGCTTTAAATCATTTCGACTTTTTTATCTTGAGGGGTCATGGTCATGCAATGATCATTTTAGCTCCTAAAAATGTTGATGGCATTCTCGATGTTTCTGTCGTATAATACTGACAGTAATGAAGAGGATACTTCAATTTCATGCTAAAATGTCCACTATTTCTAAAGGCTTACTTAATCTTAAGGACCCAGGCAATACTCTGACTTTGATCATTATGATTACAAAGTCCCTTGCCCTTATGATCAGTGGCGGGCTGGCCAGTTAAGTGAGAAGGGCCACTTTAAAGCTCCAGTCAGCACCTGCTTATGATTATAGCTCCTATTCTATGAATGTTTCTGTACAGATACTTTTTAACTTCTTACAACGTTCTTAAACCAGTCTGCCATAACTTAAATTTCAATTTGATCTCATACATTACCTATATAAAATGTATGTTTTTAGCTTCAGATAGGCTCGATTATAGTGTAGACATGCATTAATCTACATGTACTATTCTGAGGTAGACATAAGGTTAAAAACACGCTTCTTATTTCTTATGGAAAAAAACAGTCAAATTCTCGTTTGTCCTGTCTGGAATCTCGATTAATAGAGGCCCTTCAAAGGTAGAACTCAATAATCTCCTGTATAAAAGGAGAGTATGTAATAGATAAAATAAGAATGATTCCCAGAATGCTGATTTGATTGCCATTTATAAGGAAGATTACATAAGTGATGAATAAATGCAGATGTAAGTATATTTTACAAATAGTTATGTACTAATACCTTAGAGGCCGTCCATAAATGACGTCACGCGATTTTGGCCGATTTCCTCCCCCCCTTCCCCCCTCATGCGTCGTTACAAAAACTTAGACACCCACTCCAATATGAAGTCAGAAAGCCTCCCCTCCTCCCCATTAAAACGGTATTTTCTATTTGAAAAACAGCATGTTTCAAATCACTTTTTTGTCATTCAAGTATGTAATTAGTGTAAGGCTGCACTCTAAACTCTAATATCGTAACACGCATGAAGCAATGTAAAACGTCATAAGATAAATTGTAAGAAATCAAATATTTAAGTGGAACTTTTATTTCAATTTGCCAGTTTTGATAAGACGTCACATTTCTCAAACTCCCCCTTCCCCTTTTCGTCAAACATCGTCAATAATGTGTGGACCCCTCCTCCCCCTAGGTGCGCGACGTCATTTATGGACGGCCCCCAAGGGAATTAACAACTGTGACGTCACATCCAAAACGCGCAACTTGAAATGAAAGCTCCACTGAAATATTTGATTGCTTACATTATTTATTTAATGACGTTTTAAATGGCTTCGCACGTGTTACGATATTAGTCTGCAGCGGGACACGAAGTGCACACTTACATGACCTTAAAATGATTTGAAACATGCTCATTTTTAAATAGGAATTACTTATTTTTTAAATTTTTTTTGTTGCTAAATTTTCGGTGGAAGCTTTGTGACGTCGTAATAATCAAACCTCCTTGATTGCGTGTCTAGGTTTTTCGACGTATGGACTATGTTTTTCCCAAAATTGTCACTGGCCGGCCTGCAGATAATTCAGATTAGTTCAGTACGTTAAAAATCATGAATCAAAGTCAAAGAAACAATAACACCGGTGACTCCAGTAGTGTCTATGAACTTCACGCTTACGCCAAATAATCCAAATTTCATCACTTTTGTATGGCTTTCAGGCAACGAGTTCGTAATTTATGATTACATACTTATAATTTATATATTATATATATTTAGTTTTAGAAAGTTGTTTTAAGTTTGAGTCAAATCAGTTACTCCACAGAGACTGAGACAGTGTCTCAGTGAGTCACACTACTCACTACACACTCACTCTGATCACTGATACTTGATACACTGATAGTGATACTGACTGATGTTACTTAGTATTACTAGTACATGTACTAGTAAAAACAAAGTACTGAACTAAGTTACACTAAGTACTGAACTGACTATAGTCAATAGCAGGGGTCAGGAAACCATGGCTCGCGAGCCAGATGTGGCTCTATTGATGACTGCATCACTGCATCTTCATCTGGCTCTCAGACAAATCTTATCTGTTTTCAGACGCTCCTTCTTTAGTCTATACAGACGATTATTGAGTCCTTCGCTTATCTATAGTTTGTGTTTCTTCCTGCATTTTTATTAGAGGTTTAAATGTTGATAAAGTGTTGGTTTTCCTGGTTTCTTCAGGCAACCCATTCCACGCCCGAATTCTGGACGGGAAGAACCAAAATTTGTATTTGTTTGTTCTTGATCTTATTCTTGCATACTGAATAAGAAAGGTGTTTTTATCCTTATGTCCTACTGAGGGTTGTATTAAGTTCAATTATGTATGTTTAATTGGTAATTGCTTATTTTAGCGCAATTTATTTTTGTAGAGCTTTGATCTACATATTACCTGGTGTCGCATATTTTAAAAAAACCAGCATAGCAATGTTATTAAAAAGAATTCAGAGGCATAATTATTGTACTTTAGTCTTTTATTGTTGAAGTTACACAAAATGCACACATTTACTTGAACTGTTAGTTTTAAGCTTAATGTATGGCTCTCACAGAATTACTTTTCAAAATTTGTGGTGTAGAAATAACCCGCCATGTCATCATACGACTACCGCCCTGCCTTTATCTTATATAAAATTTTGTTTAGGCCCCCCCCCCAATCACTTTAACACCCCTCTGCTCATTATTTTTACACTACTGTACTATAGTAGTATTTCAATGTCATCATTTTTACATCGCTGATTCATGACATCTAAATTTGCATTTCCATAATAAACAAAGTATAAGGCATGATGGTGAAAATTTTAAGACATTTCGAACGGGGAAACCCGGGTACCCGTTCAAATTTTGGACTCTGGCAGCTTTTTTCAACAATATTGACAGTAAAATGTGGTTAGAATTTTAAATAAAATTATAAAAATTAGGCTCACTTTTTAAAAAAATAGGGCTTTAATTTTCAGAATTGATCAAAGACCTCAGTTTAATCATATTTGTTTCGTTAAAATTATTGTTATAAATTATTAGAAGTTATGACTTCAATATAAAAAAGAACTCTACTTTTCAGGTTTTGGAATGTTTAAGAAATCTTCACAGGGCAAAAAGAGAGGTATTTGAAGGTGACCCACACGCCTTGTCTGGTAGGTAATAGTAACAGTATTGTATTATGAATAGTTAAAGTAAAAATGCATACGTACGAAATTAAAATTCAGATCTTTTGTTTGGGGCTGAAGGTAATCTATCCAATGTCTTATTCTTGTTTAGGGAAGAGCACCACAACCCTTTTTTTTTATCTGAGGACTTTTCCCATGTGTCATGTTAAATTTCTTCTGGCCTTAGAAAACGCTGTTCTGTTACAGATCATCATAATGTATTAAGCAAGCAGTCGTCAATTATTTTCTAGGGCTGCGGAAATTATCGATTAATCTCTCGATTAATCGTTAAAAATTTTATCGATTAAATATCGATTAAAATAATTTTAATCGATAAAAATTCGATTTAAATTAAAGAAAATATTTATAATATTTCAAAAAAATGTTATTAATAAATAATTAATTATTAATAAATAATAATAATTTATTTATTTTTTGACGTACAAACTTCTCCCGCCTAATATTACAATGTATTTTATTAATTTATGTGGGCCTGCTGACGTCAACTAAAAATGGCAGACAGTGATAGCATCAGTTCCATCAGCACAGTTAAATTTAGACATATAACTGGAAAATTGAGCAAAAGTTTTTTTAATTACAAATCCTGATCCTTTTCTTTTAAAATATCTTTTTTTGAAAATTAACATTGTAATTAGTTTTCAAAGATACATTTTTTTACAAGAACGCGACTCATTGGACCTTTATGTATCAATGGCTTGAAATAACACTTGAGAAATGAGACTTAATATCTTATCTTATCTTATCTGTTTACAGACGCTCCTTCTATACAGAAGATTATTGCGTCCTACGCTTATCTATGGTTTGTGTTTAGTCCTGCATTTTTATTAGAGATTTAAATGTTGATAAAGTGTTGGTTTTCCTGGATTCTTCAGGCAACCCATTCCACGCCCGAATTCCGGACGGGAAGAAGGAAAACTTGTATGTGTTTGTTCTTGCATACGGAATAAGAAAGGTGTTTTTATCCTTATGTCTATCTGAGGGTTGTATTAAGTTATCTTTGTGTTGTATTTCTAAATTAGAATTAATTGCTTTATGTATGATTACTACTTTGCTCTTGGTTCTTCTATCCTCTAGTGTTTCAAGGTTTAATGATTTAACTAATGGTGTTATTCTTGTCAGTTTCGAATATTCTCCAGTAATGAATCTGGCAGCTCTTTTTTGAATTTGTTCTAGTTTATCAATGTTTTCTTTGGTGGATGGGTCCCATACAGAAGATGCATATTCTAGTACAGGTCTCACCAAAGTGAGGTAGCATTTTAGTTTTATATCTCTATTACATTTGTTAAAGTTCCTTTTTATAAAGCCTAAGGTTTTGTTTGATTTTTTAATAACTTCATTGACATGGGGATTCCATGATAGTTTCTCATTTATTAAGACTCCTAAGTATTTTGCATCTTTAGTTTGGGTCAGTTCTTTTCCATGAATGTAATATTTTGAATTTATTTGTTTCTTTTTCTTTGTTACTCTTAACAGTTGACACTTTTCTGGGTGGAAAGACATACTCCAGTTAGTTTCCCATTTTATCAATTCATCTAAGTCTTTTTGTAAAATTTTGCTATCTTGTTCTGATTTAATTGTTCTATAGATTATACAATCATCAGCAAATAACCTAACTTTTGTACCTGTTGAGATGTTGTTGGGTAAATCATTTATATAAATTAAAAAGAGTAAGGGACCTAGCACAGTTCCTTGTGGAACTCCTGAGTTAACCTTTATTGGTGCAGATTTAGATCCATTAATTATTACAGTTTGCTCCCTGCCCAAAAGGAAGTCTTGGATCCAGTGATGTAAGGAACCTGAGATTCCAAAGTAGTTAAGTTTTTTAAGTAAACTAAGGTGGTGAACTTTGTCAAATGCTTTTGAGAAGTCTAGTAATATTGTATCTATTTGATCATTTTTGTCCAAGCCTTTTGATAGTTCATCTATTAAACCTATTAATTGTGTTTCACATGATCTGTTTTTTCTAAAGCCGTGTTGATGTGGGCATAGGGCATTATATTTGTCAAGGTGGTTAACTATTCTACTATATATTATGTGTTCTAGTAATTTACAGGTGATACTAGTAAGTGATACAGGCCTGTAATTACCAGGGTCTGATTTATCCCCTTTCTTAAAGAGTGGAGTTACGTTAGCTAATTTCCAATCCTGGGGCACTTTACCCTGGTTTAGAGAGGCTTGAAAGAGAACTACAAGGATTGGGGACAGTTCATTGCTTAGTTCTTTTAATAATCTTGCAGGCAAATCATCTGGGCCAGTAGCTTTGTTTATTTTTAAGTTTTTTAGGAGTGAATGTATACCTATCTCATCTACAGTTATGTTACCTATTTCCTCCATTTTATTTAAATTTATTAAAACTTCCTTGTCGCCTGAGGCAGAAAAAGATGATGCAAAATATGTGTTAAGGATATTAGCTTTAGTTTCATTATCATTATAGGTTTTATTATTTGAGCCTTTTAGTGTGGCTATTCCTGAAGGTTCCATTTTTTTAGATTTGATAAAGGACCATAAGTTTTTATTGTTATCTTTGGTAATTACATTGTTTATATATTCATTTTGGAGGTTTCGACTAAGTTTTTGTGTCAAGTGTTTAATCTTTAAGTATTTTTTGTGTATCCTATATGAATAGGTAGCTTTATATTTCTTAAATAAGTTCTCTTTTAGTTTGCATAGCTTTTTCAATCTAGAATTGAACCAGCATTTGTTAATTTTATTTGATGTTAGTTTTGTTGGAACATTCTCATCCATTATAGTTTTTAGATTTGTTTTTATATCTTTCCAAATTTCTTCTACTGGGCTATTTGTGTTAAATTTACTTAGGAAAGTTTGTTGGAAGTTAGCCGCTGATTGGTGTAGTTTTATTGAATTACATTTATTCCAAAGATAGATTATTCTTCTAGGTATCTTATTAATTTTAGTTTTTATTGACTTAGCAATATTTTCCATTGTTAATATTGAGTTAGACATTGTTTCCATTGTATGCATAACTTTGATTTCAATTTTTTGTGGGGATTTAAAATTTAAAGACATAACATTTAGTCAAAAATATTCTTATTTTTCAATGTCATTGAGACAGGGGAAATAACTCAATAAAATAAAAATGTCAATTACCTCTTTTTGTTACTTCCCATGGAATTTTCAGTTTAATGATTTCATAAATGTTTATTTTTGGATTTAATCGAAATTATCTATTAATTTTTCAAAAGTTAACGATTAAAATAAAATTAATCGATAACAGCCCTATTATTTTCATAAAGTTGCTCTTCCAATTTAGTTGGGTATGCAGGCTGGGTAAACCTGCATAATGGCCATGTACCTTAGTGTCTCAGGTTCTGTCCTTCCATTTAATGTTGTGGATTTTACAAAAATTCATTGTGTGGACACTGTAAGCCTTTTGTCATTGACCTGGATTTGGGGCTTCATGTTAGATTCTGGGGGAATTTTTTTCTCCCTGAAACTGAAACAAATGATTTGTCCTTGATTGATGAACACTTGCAGGAGTCAATAAATGGCTTTGTCATTGAGAGGCGAAGAGAGATTTTGAAGACTCTTAAAATATTGTTCAATAATTTTTGTTCTTTCTCTATGATCACCATTTGCTCATCAGCAGTCAGAAATAAGGATGTTTCAGATGTAGTAGAGACATATACTTCTATGAGAAGGGAGTGGAAATTTTGTTTATCATCTCTGTTCACGCAGCCAACAATTTGTTCTAATTTTTAAATTTTTTTTGCTAAATAATTATCTGTAGGTTGTATGCTTCTCTCCTGGGACTTGAATTTGAGTTATGAAGATAAGAGTTGCTAATTAAATGTTTTAAATACCTAAATAAAGTGTGAGTGGTTTTAAGTATAATATATTATTTTATATTCTTCAGTTACCACTAAGAAAATCAGGGATGAATTTAGAAAAAATCTTTCTATGACTGATCCTGAAAAAATTGAGGCGGTATGTATAGGCATTATATGTTAATTATTCTAACATCCCTTTGAAAAAGATAACTAGGATTTTCCAATAGAATTTGCTCAATAATTTCTGCACCATTTGAGTTGTTTTCTGTCATGATTAAAACGCAGAGCAGTTTATATAAGAAATAGGAGAGTGACAAGTGGTGGATATATGGATGGCGGCTGGATAGCGAAGTCAATAGTGCGTTCACCTCACAAGCTAAGGGGCGTGGGATCTAGCCCACGTTAAAGCCACAATAAAAATGTTGATGAATGACTATCGCTAAAAAGTCCTCCGCTGACCTGGAGAGGAGATGGGCGCCGCCAAGGTCTACCAAGCCCAGAGAAAGTTCTAATGGAAACATTAGAACCCCCTACGACCGCGAGGTTATGGGACACACACAAAAAAAATATCCATCACAGGTGGTGGTGATGAGGCCATCAGCTAGTTTTCATTTATTTTGACTGGATTGAGTGAGGTTTTGTGAGCTCATTGTCTAAAATCTTCAAATTACTGCCTTAATAAAGCATGAACTCTAAGACCTATTCCGTCTTTATTATATTGCAAATTAAGTTCTTTATTTTAAAACCAGATCAATCTGAAAATTACTTTCATTTCGCTATACATTTCACTTGTGAAAGAATAAGCTTTATATTACAGTAACCAATTTGTTATTTTTCACATTAGGAAATCTCTTACTTATTTATCTTATTAATATGCAACAAGGATTTTTTTTTAAATTTATAATTACATGGAAGCATAAAAATATGATGCAATAATTTTCTGTATAAAAGGAGCAACTATAATGTATAAGATAAACATTGAGTTCTTAACTGAAACTGTTGACTACTCATATTTAAGAACTTTTGTAACAAAACTGCCCCAAAATTAAAATCACAGGTTTTCAGTTACATTTCCCATTCTAATAATTCCCAATAGCTAATAATTATTGGCCGTTCTGCTAGTTCTGGGTAGAACTAATATAGTTCACTTAAATCCTCTTGTTTACAATATAGTAATATCAACTTAAATTCTATTTCAGGCTATTATACTAGCTAGAGATACAGCTAGTGTTTTACGAGCCACTGTGGTCCAATTAAGGCAAAAAAATGAAGACACTTTTGGTATGTATCAATAAAAAATGGAGGCTCATCTTCTTTCCTTGTTTTTTTTTCCATGTTAGTGGAAAAAACAACAGTTCTGTATATTCTTTGCATGTTTGAAATTTAAAGTGTATAGTATCATATTTTATTTTGGCCACCATAAGATAAAAAATAATAAGATTGAAATAAAGTTCTTAAATAATTTTATAAAATTATAAATATGTATTTTTAGTTCTGCCAATGTGTAAATACTTATTTTACAAATAGAAAAATTTAATACAGACATTTGAGATCAATCATAAAATATACTAAATATACTAACACCAAAAAAATTATTATAATTTAATTCCTTTTAATGACAATATTTTTTTATTTTTTTTTGGGGTTACTTGAAAGGTACTTTCTCTTGGTTAAATTTCTGTCCTATAGAACTTAGAACAGAAATAAATATCTTCACTTATTTTTAGGCCATCACAAAGTAAGGCCTTTAATTTGTGGGACATATGATTAAAATGTATTTAATCAGTTTTTAACATGATAGAAGCAATTAAAATTTGTTCATCCTCAGAGCTTCGACTTACAAAGCACACTGCCATGCAAAAAAATGTACCTTATGACCCTACAAAGGAAGTTCCACAACTTAATCCTCGCAGAAAAAAGTGCTCTCCAGACTGAGTCTTGAAAATCCTTCCATAAATTCATTATTAGTGAGATTGGTTTGATATTTATAAATCCCATTTCATTTCACAAAGACATGAGTCTGCCGGTACGCATTTATATACCATGTAAGCTTTGTGATGTGGGATTGGGATAAATACTGTAGCAACAAGAAAAAAAGTGCATACATTTGCTTTTATGTGTTTTGTTCTTACATTTTTCAAGCAAAGTTTGAAGTTGATGTTCATGTTACTGAAAAAACTTTTAGTTCTTTGAATTTTGGGGATTAAGTAAAGTATGAACATTTCTCAAAGTGGTTTTAAATTATAAATAAAGGATGTTGTAAATA